>OY284470.1:36995307-37516009 GCA_958336335.1 Dilophus febrilis
AAATTCAAACTCGCACACTTAAAATCATACTCGCACTGTGTTATCCTACTACTCGCACACCTAAATTCAAACTCGCACACCTAAATTCAAACTCGCACACTTAAAATCATACTCGCACGGTCTTATCCTACTACTCGCACACCTAAATTCAAACTCGCACACTTAAAATCATACTCGCACTGTGTTATCCTACTACTCGCACACCTAAATTCAAACTCGCACACCTAAATTCAAACTCGCACACTTAAAATCATACTCGCACGGTCTTATCCTACTACTCGCACACCTAAATTCAAACTCGCACACTTAAAATCATACTCGCACTGTCATTTCCTACTACTCGCACACAAAATATTATACTCGCACACAAAATATTATACTCGCACACCTAAATTCAAACTCGCACACTCAAAATCATACTCGCACGGTCTTATCCTACTACTCGCACACCTAAATTCAAACTCGCACACTTAAAATCATACTCGCACTGTCATTTCCTACTACTCGCACACAAAATATTATATTCGCACACCTATATTCAAACTCGCACACTTAAAATCATACTCGCACGGTCTTATCCTACTACTCGCACACAAAATATTATACTCGCACACCTAAATTCAAACTCGCATACTTAAAATCATACTCGCACGGTCTTATCCTACTACTCGCACACAAAATATTATACTCGCACACCTAAATTCAAACTCGCACACTTAAAATCATACTCGCACACCTAAATTCAAACTCGCACACTTAAAATCATACTCGCACACCTAAATTCAAACTCGCACACTTAAAATCATACTCGCACGGTCTTATCCTACTACTCGCACACCTAAATTCAAACTCGCACACTTAAAATCATACTCGCACGGTCTTATCCTACTACTCGCACACCTAAATTCAAACTCGCACACCTAAATTCAAACTCCTACACTTAAAATCATACTCGCACTCTCTTATCCTACTACTCGCACACAAAATATTATACTCGCACACCTAAATTCAAACTCGCACACCTAAATTCAAACTCCTACACTTAAAATCATACTCGCACTCTCTTATCCTACTACTCGCACACAAAATATTATACTCGCACACCTAAATTCAAACTCGCACACCTAAATTCAAACTCGCACACTTAAAATCATACTCGCACTCTCTTATCCTACTACTCGCACACAAAATATTATACTCGCACACCTAAATTCAAACTCGCACACCTAAATTCAAACTCGCACACTTAAAATCATACTCGCACTCTCTTATCCTACTACTCGCACACAAAATATTATACTCGCACACCTAAATTCAAACTCGCACACCTAAATTCAAACTCGCACACTTAAAATCATACTCGCACGGTCTTATCCTACTACTCGCACACCTAAATTCAAACTCGCACACTTAAAATCATACTCGCACGGTCTTATCCTACTACTCGCACACCTAAATTCAAACTCGCATACTTAAAATCATACTCGCACGGTCTTATCCTACTACTCGCACACAAAATATTATACTCGCACACCTAAATTCAAACTCGCACACTTAAAATCATACTCGCACACCTAAATTCAAACTCGCACACTTAAAATCATACTCGCACACCTAAATTCAAACTCGCACACTTAAAATCATACTCGCACGGTCATTTCCTACTACTCGCACACAACATATTATACTCGCACACCTAAATTCAAACTCGCACACTTAAAATCATACTCGCACTGTCTTATCCTACTACTCGCACACCTAAATTCAAACTCGCACACCTAAATTCAAACTCGCACACTTAAAATCATACTCGCACGGTCTTATCCTACTACTCGCACACCTAAATTCAAACTCGCACACTTAAAATCATACTCGCACTGTCATTTCCTACTACTCGCACACAAAATATTATACTCGCACACCTAAATTCAAACTCGCACACTCAAAATCATACTCGCACGGTCTTATCCTACTACTCGCACACCTTAATTCAAACTCGCACACTTAAAATCATACTCGCACGGTCTTATCCTACTACTCGCACACCTAAATTCAAACTCGCATACTTAAAATCATACTCGCACGGTCTTATCCTACTACTCGCACACAAAATATTATACTCGCACACCTAAATTCAAACTCGCACACTTAAAATCATACTCGCACACCTAAATTCAAACTCGCACACTTAAAATCATACTCGCACACCTAAATTCAAACTCGCACACCTAAATTCCAACTCGCACACTAATAATAGTACTCGCTCATCTAAAATCAAACCGAAACCCATAATAAGATAATAAGGTATTAGCTTCTCGCACTTAAAATATTTAAATTTGTGCGAGATTACCCTTTATACCCCCCATTGTGAGTAATTTCGCACTTGTGCGAAATTACCCTATAGTGGGGTAAATTCGCACAAGTGCGATATTCCCTAACACCGGTAAAAATGTGCCAACAATGTCCAGTACACCATTACAGCACTGTCCGTATAAAACAATATTGTATTTGTTATGAAGTTCTATAGTTCTATACATAGACATAAGAGACAATATATTTTATGAATGGATACAAAATATATAACGAAATCGGTTAAAATTATACGGTTTAACAGATTAAGCAGGTATATTACTAATATGTGACTTATTGCTTTCGTTTCCAAATCAAAACCAAATTTATCGTTAATTTTTTTATCATTTTTTAACGACTTGACTGAAACGTACCGCCATTTGACGGAAATTTCAATAAAATCGAAGTTAAGTTCGAAGATGTGGATGTCAGACACTAACTCTTCTATCCCTTCCAAATTTTTGCTGAGTTTTCCCAAATTTTTTGTTACTACATTTCCGGACAGCATGCATTTTTCTGATCCCATTCCATCACGGCTATGGAATGGGATCAAAAAAACAAATCCAAAGATATTTCATTCTGTTTCTAACAAACTGACTTCTGGATTCTGGATTTAGAGGTTATGTATGTACAGAAGAATATGAAGAAATTAATTGTTGATAAATTAAAATTAAAACCCCATCCAGGTATGTGCTTCCCGTTTAAGGCGTTTTCAGCCACATCATTTTTAACATCAATCCAATTCACTTTAATTTCAAAATATATCAAAAAACAGTTTATATTTCACAAAAAAAAAAATTAATTATTATACAGGGTGTTCCACTACAGGGTGCCAACCCGAAACAGGCAGGTTCTACACCTCATTCCCAATCAAAAAATGTTTGAAAAATGTGTCTTTCAATATTACTTTCGTCGTATCTCTAAAACGAGTTGACACATTTTAAAAGTTTGAACATCAAATTAAACCTAAAACATCAAAGAAGTTTTCCTAAAAACCGACCACTAATAAATCTAAAATTCCTACAGTTCTAGGCTTGCAAAATAACAAAAATATTTGAGGCCGTTGAAATTTCTTGTGTTTGACCAGCTATGGCATGAAAACCGGTTGTCGCAGATGTTTTTGTTATTAGAAAGAGTTAAAATACCTTTCCAACAAGGTTATAATTATTGGATTCCGATAAGTGGTTGCTGAGTTATGGTAAATAACATTTACGTACTACCTTGAACTTCAACAAAATCAAGATTGTTCGGGCTAGCTCAAAACGCAAGCGAGATAGACATGGGGTCACTTTACATTTTTTGATTGGAAATGAGGTGTAGAACCGGTCTGTTTCGGGTTGGCACCCTGTACTGGAACACCCTGTATATAAATCAGGTCACCTATATCAAAGTCAATTGCTTAATAATCGCAATTAAATGAAAATATTGTACGGTGGTATTTAGTCTAGTCGGTAGCATTGAATTCAGAAAAGTGAGAAACTCAACATCATTTGTGTAGTCAAATATACAACATGCTGTTGTGGTGATGAATGTCGTAGTTTTTACTTGCAGTTTGTCAGTTCGTTCAGTGAAGTCATTCTACCATGGCCGATCCACCCATTTTTTTTTGTTTGATATGACTTAAACCAAATAAAAAAAAAACGAAAAGAGATTTGAGAATAAGAGATTTGATTTTTTTTTATTTATTTAGTTTAAGTCTTTCTTTGACACATTATTTACAATGGACAATGTTTTATTCAAAGTATTGTGCCCATTATTGCGTTTCTACACATCTTGTCCTTCTGTCTTTCGGCCAATTTATGAATACCATTCCAAATAGAATTGTTCGTTGGGTGAGCGAAACCGTGCAGTAACAGCCATTTGGGAATTTGTTTGAAATTATAGCGAAGTGGCTGCGCTCCAAGTGCGTGTTCCATTGATGTAAAAAAAGGTGATAGTCGGACGGGGCAAGGTCCGGTCCGGAATATGCAAAGGGTACGATAATGCGTCTCAACCGGGTGATTTTTTATGCGTCTTTAATCGGTTTTGATTCAAATTTATCATTTATTGGTTTTTATGGGTCATTTATACCAATCTGTTCCCACCAAACACCAAACCAAACATTGGGCATGGCGATTTCGTTTTGCGGTCGATGAGCCTTCGGCTTCCCCAGGTGATAACCATGCGTTTTTCGAGTTTTGGATTTTCAAAATATATCCTTTCGTGTCGTTGAAGTGGCTTTTCACAAGTGATTTTTCGTTTTTCCATTTGTTTCCTCGTTCATTCATCAATTCTACCCATTTTATCATTTTTTCATCTCATTGCTTTTAATCGAATGCTAATACACATTTCTTGAGACACATTTTTAGATTAGATTAAATTATAAATTGGGTTGGGGTGTTAAGTCCCCGAAACACTTGAACTCTCGAGGTCAAACCCTCTGATTTATTCCATATTCATACATTTATATTGGCCCTGCTCAAGAACCGAGCCACCAATTGAATGGTGGGTATGGACATAACTTACTGAGGTATTGGAAATTATTTGCCCATGGTCCTGCGACCATGGGTTTTATACCTGCTATTGCTTCACATTAACATAGAATGTGCTCCGAAATTTCCTCCTCTATGTGGCACAGCCTATACAAGGATCGTCTTTTACTTTTTTTACGATCCTACGTAGATGACCTCCAAAGTCATAGTGTCCGGTTAAATATCCGAGCACTAGCCTAGAGTTTGTTTTGTTTAGACTGGGGATTTATTTCGTTAGCCCCCTGTTCGAAAACCAACCGGTAAAACAAAGCAATGGCTTTTAACAACTTGTTATTCCGAATCTTCTCCATTTGGGACAAATGGTAGAGAAGTGATTTGGTGATTTGGATGGTGGCGAAGGAATGAGAAATGTGGCGTACAAACACCGATAATTCGCTGAACGTTCTGCGGTTCCCAATTCAGCAGTTGTTCCAGAAATCATAAAAAAGTTCACAAAATGGTTTTTAGTCGATTGGTAAATTAGATAGCTGACTGACACCTTAAAGATATATCAGAAGGCAGTACATTCACGATTTTCCATAAAAATTTTTGTGCATGAAAAAGCTCTGTTCGAAATTGGTATCGCTTTTGCTCACAGTCGATCAAAATGCGAACAATGCGTTTTATTAAAAAGCTATTTAATAAAAAGAAGAATTTTTACATCCTGTATGTATGCCAATAAATGAAACATGGATCCATCACGACACTCCAGGGACTGATAATAATAGGGCAATCGACTGAGTCAACTGAGTGGTGGACTGATAAAGGATGAAAAGGATAATGAAGGGTAATTTGAAGGGCTAAAGATAAATCTAGTTCTACACAAAAAATGTGTCGAAATGTTAGAGCCGATTTGTAATGAATATCACACTTGAAAGAGACGACTATACAATGTTAATCAATATAAAGCCGAATTTTTCCGTAAAAGTTGTTGTTTTATTAGTCATCCTACAACGGTATTGATGTGTCATGTGTTAAATATTTCATTTAAATACTTTCAATTTAAATCATTTCGATTACCAATACGTACGGATATAATACACCAATTGTATTGAAATTTGTACAGGAGAATAAGATCTGTAACTAGCGGATTTATACAACAACCCCTTCTTTGTAAGGATACCAGCGGTGAAATTTTGGCGGATGAAGAAAGAGCCATCGCGAGATGGGTTGAGTATTTTAAAGATCTACTTACAGCAAGCAACCCAATTGGTAGAAATACAGAAAACGAACTTCCGTACCAAACAGCACAACCACTAATTTCGGAACCAACATATGAGGAAACCAGAGAAGCCATTCTGAAGCTCAAGAATGGAAAGGCGGCTGGATCTGACGGCGTACCTGGTGAACTCTTAAAATGCGGTGGGGATGTATTGTGGAATAGTATACACGAGCCAATTGTGCATGTTTGGAACTATGAGGTTATACCACAGGAGTGGAAGCTTGCTGTAATTGTGCCAATAAACAAGAAGGGAGACAGGATGGAGTGTTCCAACTATGGGGGAATATCTTTGCTGAATGCAACATATAAGGTACTCGCTTAAGTGTAGGGAGTTCAACGCAGTAATACACCATCTATTTGTTGATTTTAAGGCCGCATACGACAGTGTTATTAGGGAAAAATTATGGCGCACGATGGAGGAATTTGGATTCCCACAAAAATTGATCGCCATGTCAAAACTAACACTAACGCAAGTTACATCTCAGGTACAAATAAGTGGATCAAATCGGATGCATTTGAAACCATTGACGGAGTACGGCAAGGCGATCCTTTGGCTACATTGTTTTTCAATGTTATATTGGAAAAATGTATAAAGAGGACGACCATTAACACCAGCAGCACTATTTTTACGTCATCTGTTCAATTACTCGGCTATGCCGATGACATTGACGTGGTGGGTAGAAGTATGGGTGCCGTTAAAGAAGCGTTCTTACTGTTGGAACGTGAAGCTTCGGAAATGGGATTAAGGGTAAACGAGGAGAAAACCAAGTATATGATCGCACCAACGAACAGTAGGTTTATGGCACAACATCAAAGCGTATCAATTGGTCAGAACAAATATGAAACGGCGGACAGGTTTAGCTACCTTGGAAGCAGCATAAACAGTGAAAATGATATAGCTAAGGATGTTCAATCCCGGATTGCCTCAGGAAACAAGGCCTTTTACGGTTTGCGAAAGATGTTCTTCTCGAAGACATTGAGTAAAACATTGAAACTAAAGCTATATCAAACACTGATTTGACCAATTGTGACCTACGGTTCTGAAACGTGGTGCATGACACAGGCCACCGAACGCCGACTTGGAGGGTTCGAAAAGAAAGTACTACGCCTCATCTTTGGACCGACAAAGGAAAGGGGATGGTGGCGTAGGCAGTTTTTTTTTCCCAGCTTGGCACAACTGTCAGCAACTATTCTGTCAATTGTTATTATTATTATTAATGTTGTGTGTCATTTAGTTTGTTTACGGCGTCGTTAGGAACAAGTCAACCTTTTGTGTGCCTTGCGATTTTCACTATGGATAAAAATATCGAACAAAGAGTTTGTGTGAAATTTTGTGTTTCAAACGAAATTTCTTGTGCCAAAACGTTGGAAATGTTTAAAAAAACATTTGGTGATTCAACCATGTCGAAAACTCAAGTTTACGATTGGTATAAATCGTTCAAAGAGGGGCGAGAAGAAGTGAACGATTTGCCACGTTCAGGACCGCCTTCGACTTCTTCAACTGAAGTAAACGTCGACAAAATAAAGGAAATGGTGCTCGAAAATCGTCGTTATAGTTTGCGAGAGATAGCCCAAGAAATGAACATGTCTCATGAGACCGCTCGTCATATTTTGGTTGATGTTTTGGGTATGCGGAAAGTCGCAGCGCGATGGGTGCCAAAAGATCTGAATTTTCTTCAAAAAGTGAATCGCAGTAAGGTGGCTGAAGACATGCTTGAACGCGTAAATTCCGATCCAACGTTCATCGAACGCATCATAACTGGTGACGAGACATGGGTTTTCGAGTACGACATGCAAACAAGTCAACAATCGTCGGAATGGCGCCCCAAAAATGAGCCGAAACCGAAAAAACCGCGCCAAAGCAAATCGAAAATCAAGGTGATGCTGACCGTGTTCTTCGATATTCGTGGTGTTGTTCATTCGGAATTCTTACCGGTGGGCCAAACCGTCAATAAAGAATATTATCTTGGCGTTATGAGGCGTTTGAGAGAGAATGTTCGTCGCAAAAGACCAGATTTGTGGCGGAACAACAGTTGGATTTTGCACCACGATAATGCGCCAGTTTTTTTTTAACAAAAATTCAACAAATATCATCGAACAACCACCGTACTCTCCAGATATGGCCCCGTGTGACTTTTTCCTGTTTCCGAAACTCAAATTACCACTTCGTGGAACCCGTTTTGAGAGCATTGAAGACATCAAAACTAATTCGCAACGAGAACTGAAGGCCATCCCGGAATATAGCTTTAAAAAGTGTTTCGATGATTGGATTGTTCGTTGGAAGAAGTGTATTGCCTCAGAATGGGCCTATTTTAAAGGGGATATAATAAATTTAGATGATTGATAAGTTTGAGTTTAATTTCAAATTTCCCGGTACTTATTTGACAGAATGTATATTTGACAGATGTCATAGTTAAGAGAAAAAATCAGCTGGCGTTCATCGCCTGCGGTAATACAAAACTTGGAAGCGTTCCCTTCCACCTATTTCGAAGAAGTTTCCTTATATCGCGAGTCTACTGTATTTATAAAATTTAAAAAAAAATTTCTATTTTTTTTTTTTTTGGTTTTTATATTAAAATTATACATTTTTTTTTTTTTATTATTATATTTAAATATTTTATTTGCAAATAACAAAATCATATACATTTTTTTTTTAATTCATTTTTTGTTGTTGTTGTTGGTTGTTTTTATTAAATATAAATTTTAAATTAATTAATTAATTGTTAATTTTTTGTTCGTTTATTTGTTAAAAAATAAAAAAAAATTCCGTTCATCGCAATTAAATTTGTATTGTTTTTTTTTTTTTGTATCTAACACAATTTTTGTTTCTTGTATTAATTTCATTATTTTTAAAAAATAAAAGCGTAGTTTTAATTATACAAAAAAAAAAAATAATAAAAATATTAAATAATAATAAAAATAATATATTTATAAATTCATCATCCACGTAATTGTTTTTTTTTCTTCTTCTTCTTCTTCTTTTTTTTTCTTTTGTAAATGTTATTTCAAATGAGTTAATAATTTATTAAAAAAAATAAAAATAAAAAAAAACAGAATTCGATTTTGTAAAAAACACATTTTTTTTTTATAAAAAATAATTTCTGATAATTACGATTATTATTGCTAAAAATTAACACAAAAAAAAAAATTGAAATCTTCATTAATTTTATTAATTTTTCTTATTACATAAATTTTATTATTTTTATTTGTATTCTTTTTTTTGAGTTATAAAAAAAAAAAAAAAATTAAATTTATTTGTTTTTTTTTTTTTTTGAAAAGCATAATTTTTATTAACATTTTTTTTTTGTTTTGTTTCATTCTTAATTTTTTATAAAAAACCACATAAACAATAAAAAAAAAAACAAAACCAATTTTATTCATCAAAAAAAAAACATTTTAAGTTATCATATTTTTGAGTTTTTAATTATTCAAACTTTTTTTTTATTGGTTTTTTTAAATTAATATATGATTTTATTTTATCAATTTAATTTATTTAATTTAGTATCAAAGGCAACTTTGTGTGTGTGTGTGTGTGTGTGTGCATTTTTTGTTTTAAATTAAAATATAATTTATTATATTAAAAAAAAAAAATAAAAAATAAAAATATTCTATTAAAGAAACAAAAAAAAAAATACTTAATTAATGAATATCTTAATTAAAATCGTTTTAAAGAAATTAATAAGAAAAAAAAAATACCAAATTTTAAATTAAAAACCATTAATTAATTAATTAATTATAAATTTAAAGACTAATAATTGAATTGGAATAATTAACCATATTATGATATTATATTTATTTATTTATTTATTTACGAATATTTAATCAATAAAAATTAAAATGAAAAAAAAAAAACATTTGACATGGAATTGAAATTTTATTGATATTTTGAATTTGTTGATGAAATTTTTTTTTTTTTTTTTTTTTGGAAAAACAAATTATCGGGTAAAATAAAAAAATTGAAACACGATTACAGATTCAGATGTGTGTGTGTGTGTGTGTGTGTGTGTGTATTATATATTGATATTATCCACCAATTCGATTTATTGAATTCGGTGAATTTGATGATGTTGTCGTTGTTGATGAGGGTGTTGGTGTCGGTGTTGTTATATTTCGAACACCATCACCTTCACATATATATTTACCTGGGAAACAAAAAAATAAAAATGGTTAAGGGAAAAAAAAAAATTAAAACAATTTTGTTATGGGTTTATTGAATAAAAAACGCTGCTGAACGGCAAATCAGGTGGATCGGGTAGCGTTGGAAGATCGCGGGCGAGATGATAAGAGGGAGTTAAAGCGGAACTACACTGGCACTTGGAGTTTCCAGCTTGCGGACGTTGCTGGTGAATAGGTCAGGTTGGAGAAGGCTATTGTAAGCCAGCCATATATCATCTTTTACGGATGACAATCATCTATTTCAGCTCTCTGTCATCTTTAAAAAAACAGTCATCTATTTGTCATCTTTTTAAAAATATGTCATCTTTTTTAGTTAATTATTTATCGTTGGGTTGAAATATTGCATCATTTCGAAAAAAACTCAATTCCGGTTATGGAAACTATTAAGCTTATTCAAATAGCTTCAGTTGAACAAATGCATCAGTTGAACGAATATTTATAGATTTACATATAAAAATTGCTTTCCATTCAATTACCAGGAGTAGGTAGGAGTAGATTAGAGTAGAAAAAATCTACTCTTTTCTACGCCGAACTACTCCGTACTATAGGAAAGAGTAGTTCGAAGCCGAAAACATCTACTCTTACCTACTCTTACCTACTCCAGGTAATTGAATGGAACGCGACTAAAAGGAAGCAATACTTTTCATTTTATTTATTACGTGTAGGAATTAAAAATGCGGATTTAGATAACAGATGGCGCAACTAGCGTTGAGTGTATCGCAACAACACACCGCGGCCATTTTCTTTTTTTTTGTCTGTCATTGGGCTATAAATTGCAGTATGTGTCATTTCGTTGAAGTGTAAACAACAAAGCTTTTTTTTGCTTCGAATATGTCGAAACACATGCTTGAAAAAGTTGTTTTGGGGGGAAGTTTAATAACTTTCTTTAATTTGAAGAAAACCGCTGCTGAAAGTTATCGTTCGTTGGTTGAAGCTTATGGTGGACATGCTCCAGCTCAAGCAACTTGTGAACGATGGTTTGTACGCTTCCGAAATGGTGATTTTGACTTGGAAGACAAAGAACGGCCAGGTCAGCCAAACAAATTTGAAGACCAAGAATTGCAAGCGTTATTGGATGAAAATTCTTTTAGAACGCAAAATGAACTTGCAATGGCGTTGAATGTCGACCAAACAACCATTGGCAAACGTTTACATTTTGTTATACAAATAAATGCCATTTTCAAGCCAAAAAATCCGCATTATTAATTCCTACACCTAATAAATAAGTAATAAAAAGTCATTTTTTATGCATAAACACAGTTTTTTTTTTAAATTGTCATCTTTTTTTTTTGTTTAAAATCTGGTCGGCTTACTATTGACGTGGACGCAAAAAATCCATTGTATGCGAGTGAAAGTAAAGGAAAAGTAAGTTTATTGGAGAAATGTCATGTGTGCGCTAATTTCCATTTGGAATGGAAATGAAAATTTGAGCTAATTTTTCTTTCCAACTTTCAAATAACAACAACGGAATTTGGAAAAAAAAGAAATCATTATTGATGTTTTGTTATAATAGAACAACTACCTAGCAAGGGATAAAAAAAATAGGGCTTTTTCTCAATTCGAGGCAGATCCTTGATTAATATTAATCGAAATAATTATATTGGCACAAGAAAATCTTGCGCTTCTATTGGGTATAGGAATTAATAATGCGGATTTAGATAACAGATGAACAGCAACTAGCGTTGAGTGTATCGCAACAACACACCGCGTCCATTTTCTTTTTTTTTTGTCTGTCATTAGGCTATAAATTGCAGTATGTGTCATTTCGTTGAAGTGTAAACAACAAAGTTTTTTATTGCATCAAACATGTCGAATTTCGTGCCTGAAAAAGTGCTTGTTTTGGGGGTAGTTTTGTTACATTCTTTCATTTGAAGAAATCCGCTGCTGAAAGTTATCGTTTGTTGGTTGAAGCTTATGGTGGACATGCTCCAGCTCAAGCAACTTGTGAACGATGGTTTGTACGCTTCCGAAATGGTGATTTTGACTTGGAAGACAAAGAACGGCCGCCAGGTCAGCCAAAAAAATTTGAAGACGAAGAATTGCAAGCGTTATTGGATGAAAATTCTTGTAGAACGCAACATGAACTTGCAATGGCGTTGAATGTAGATGTCTCTACCATTTCTAGACGTTTGCATTCAATGGGTAAGATCAGAAAGCTATGAAAATGGGCAATATATTGGTAAATGTACTCATTCATTTTGTTATACAAATAAATGCCATTTTCAAGCAAAAAAATCCGCATTATTAATTCCTACACATAATATAATTCTTGATAAGTTCTTATTTCATGAACAACAAAATTACTTCAAGTACGAGAGGTGGTTGCCCGGAGGAAGTTTTCTAGGTGGGCATGGGCATTTCTCATTCCATCAGATTCAAGTGTTAGTTTCACCTCCAGGTGGTGGTAACCGGGAAATGCATCCGCGAATCCTAGAAAGCTAAGGCGAAAATAAACACTAATGGAAAACCAAATCATAGGATTTAAAATTTAAAGGTGGAACACAGTCTGGAAATCCATCCTCTTCGGGGGCATGCCCCACGGACGCTGGGCGGGCACTCTATTACTTTCATTGGAGACTATAAAGAACCACCGGAACCACCGCAATCCAACTTGAAATGTAACTAAAACTAAAAGGTTGAAGAGGGGACGCGAAAACAACTGCAGCTGGAGAAAGTGGACCAGTGGAAAGCAGATAACTTCACACCAGAAGGAGGCCTACGGGATAAGAGGTGCAGGGCAGTAATATCAGGTAGCCATACCTACGAATGGCGGCACCGGACGGCGGTTGGAGGGATTGCAAAGAGAGAATGTGGGATCTTTACGGTCTAAAAAACCAAAACTGCAATCAAGAAGACATGATGGGAAAACCATGAAACCGGGCGGAGATGATGGCCCTAATTCATCTAGAACTAGACCACACATTCAATGCAAGCAAGTGAGCGATAAGGAAATCCTTTTAGCCCCCCTCGGCAGCAGAGAAGTGATATCGCGTATGAAAGGCAGAACATTTGATTTTTCCCACTGGAATGTGATCATAGCTTCAAGGAGCGTTCGCCCAGAATACGTTAACATTGGTATCGGTTAATGGGCACAATGGAATCGACGAGAACGCAAGGGCCGACGCTCTGGCTAAGGGGGATAAGTCCATTAGGTTTTTGAAGGCCAGACTGCAATTAGTAGGAGTATGGTGAATTGGGGGTCGAGTTGAGACATAGTCGAGAAGCCGATTATATCCGAATATCAGAAACTATAGAAGGAAGTAAAAGGGCTTAGACTATCTAAGATCAGACTCTTGGACTGAAAGTAGGAACACCAATAGGGAGGTTCTACGCATGCCTGTTAAAAGAACGGGTAAACAATTAGTGGTTTTCACAACTGGACATGGGGCTTCATGTGGAATTTTGTGCGGATGAATATTCTCAAAGGTGACACGTTCAGCCTCTGTCTTGGGGACGACGGCTGGACACATTGTGTACAAATGTCCGGCTATAGAGAGGATGAGGTTGCCCGTTTTTTTCTAGCGAAGATGTCGGCCGGATTCTCTTCAAAGAGATGCTTGAGATAACGACGGACACCATGTGCGTCGATGAGCAATCTGGCAGTCCTGAGCGACAAGTCAAGTAGGTGTCGATCAGAAGGTACGAAAAGAAACCCATATGACTTGATTCGAAAATACCGCAATCGATTGAGGGGTTTTAGTTAGTAGAAATCTGACACAAGCCTTCGGGTAGTCTTTTGAAGATTTCCCATCTTTTGATAAAAATACAAAAGGTTTTGACAGAGAATGGAATAAGGCATTAATATCCATTAACCATTCTTTATGGTTATGAGCCACATTTTGTAAATGGATCGACAACTTTTTAGCTATTTGAAATATTAAGGTTGTACAATAGATGGAGTTAATGCAGATCCTAATCCAGTCTATTCCGGGGTTCCTTGGGGTTCTGCTCTATCATCCAACCTCTTTTCAATTTTCATTAATCATCTTTTATCAGTAACAGAAAACACTATTATGCGGACGATAGTACGTTACATTCTTCGTAATTATAATGCGAACCAAATGCTTCAGTCACACCAGAAGATGATTTCTTCAATTAAAAATGTTTTGAATCAATATCCAACTGTGCAAGGATAAATCTAGTGGAATTTAATCGATCTAAAACAAAGGCATGTTAACCCAATCCTTATGAATAATACTGTTATTCCACAATCAGAAGGACCTATTTAATTTGGGAATGTCTTTGTCAAATAATTTTACATTGAATAATAATATAATTATTGCAGCTAAAAAGGCGACTATAGTCGCATTGGATTTTTAAGAAAATCCAAGGAATTCCTTAATTCTGAAAATTGAGCACTAGTTTAAAAAGACCACTTCTAGAATACAATTCTTACATATGGGCCGGTTCACCAATTACTATACACTACAGTTTAGTGACAGGATCGAAAAGTATGCGTTCTCACTGATCAGAAATGAAACTATAACAAATTCCATTGAATTATTGGATCATAGACGTACGCAGTAGCTTTATTACGCACATTTTTGTAAATATTACCACCACGAATGTGTTCTAATGAAATTTTCAAATTAATTAGTGTGGGCCTATACTTCTCTTATAATTCAAAAAATTCTCAAACAGCACATCCCCAAACTCAGTATCTATTAACTTTTTTCGAATCAACATATTTGGAAATTCATTTTTTCCAAGGACATCAAGATTTTATGGAACCGAGTCTCCCAGAGCTATAGTATTACCTCCTTCTTATGACTATCAATCATTTAAATTAAGCATTACAACCTATCTCTAAAGACTCATCCACCTAAAGTACAACACTTGGACAATTGTTTGAAAACATATGAAGTTCTTTTCTTATGGCTTTTCAGTTTAAGTTTTCTGTTCTCTCATCTGTTTGCTTTTATTTTCAAAATTTCATAAATTAATCCACAAGGGACAAAGAAAAAACCAAAAAATAAAAAAAATCACTTACCCGAGATAAAACGTCTTTTTACCAATGATGTCCGATAACCGTTACCGATCAATTCAAATTCAATTCCTGATAATGTTGTACCCTCACAATTAAATTGTGTATTCAAAATGGACGGTGTTGATGGTCCATTGGCAATTTCTAAACGAGCACGTAACGTACCCACACCATGATTTTCTGAATGTTGTGATATATCCGTAAAATTCCATACCAATCGATTTGATTCGCCCAACCACGCCGAATGCGGTTTTGATTGAACATTTTTTACACCACCATCAACCGGAACCGATACGGAAACATTTAATAATGGTGATGCGGTGGCCATCGATCGACTATTATATTTATAATCAATTTTAATGTCGGTATGCGTTGATTCACATTTCCAGTAGCTAACCAATTGAAATGGACATGAAGTTGCACCCATTTTTTGTTTTATTTGATATTTTAATATGTCCACATTAAAATATGATGCTGTTGGATTTGTTTCCGCTTGCCGTCGTAACAATGCCGTTAATTCAATCATATTAAATTCTAACATTGTACATAAATTGGTTGAATGTAATTTATCACTGTATGGTATATAACATATAAATAAATTTATTAATGGAATTGGCAGAACAACGATTTTGCTATTGAAATAAATCGAAGAAATATTTACATTGAAACAAGTTGTTTATTCGGTAATAAATTATCGAGATTCTGTATATTTTTTAAACGTAAACATAATTTTGCCGGATTTGGATTATTAGCGAATACATTAACAATACCAGCCGGAAATGATAACATCATATCACCAGACATTTTCACTTGACATCGATTTTCATCACTTCCACTAGTTTATTTTTTTAAGAACAATTAAAACATTTTATAAATTAATTAACAATTTTATTTAAAATTTATATCATTACCGAAAATAATATGGAATAGGAGCAGTGATAGTGGATGTAATACCAGCGGAATATTGAAAATTTCTGGGTAGAGGAGGTTAGGTATGGTATATGGTGGAGGGAATATGTATGCAATGTGGAATGGTAGGGAAAGTATAACGGATAGATTTAAAAATGCAATAATTTTGCCATTGCATAAAAGGGGGCGGAGAGGCAAAGCGTAGGTAATAATTTGGGGGGATATCATTCCTGAATTCCCGATGGAAAGGGTGATGGCGGGTGTATTTTAATATATAGGATTGTTGTATGGATGGAAGAAGTTAAGGTGATGAATGAGTGTCCGGGCGGGCGGGAATTTAGAAAGGGGTATTACGCCATATGTAGCTTTAAAGGGAATTATAGAGCTAGTTGTGGAAATGCACGAAAGGGGAATGCACTGTTTTTCTTTGTGGATATGACAGCAGCAGCGTTTGATAGTCTAAATAGAAGGCGGTTGTGGTTTAAGATGTATATGAGAGAATTGGAGATATCACGTAAAATGATTAAAATGTTGAAGGGAATCAACGAGGTATATGGTTTGGCGTGTGTATGGGAGGTCAAGGTATTTTAGGTGCGATGCTGAAGTCAGATAGGGGATGTGTTTTGAGTCCCACAATATTTGGATTATTTATAAACGATTTGTATGATGAAATTGGTGGGGGTGAGATATGGGCAGCGGGGGAAAGGGTGAAATTTTGGGTGTATACGGATGATATTGTATCAGGTGGGTTAAATAGTTCGTAGGCTGACGCATAAATGGTGCCACATGCATTAAATCCATATGATTTTTAGTTAGCCCTAACCTTCAAAAGATACGTGTATAAATTTGATCACCTTCGAGATATATCATTTTGAGTGAAGCAACTTGTGTTAGTTTAAACACAAATGGATAAAAAGGAATTTCTTGTGTTAATAAAGAATTTCTTTTTGGCGATAAAAAATACCGTTGAAACCAAGGCTTGATAAACATTATTCGGACTCTGCACCAGTAAAATCAATCGTTGAGTTGAGTGATTTGCTAAATTTAAACGAGGCGAAATAAGCACTGGGGCCAATGCGTGCGCAGTGCACGATGTCCCAAAGAGGCTGTTACCCACAAAATAAGTCCACAAAATTATTTTGGATAATCGTAAAGTGAAGATAGCTGACACTCTAAAGATATGTTGAAAGAAAAGTGTTGGGCATTTTGTAAATGAATATTTGCGAAAGCTCTGTATAATGTGGGTGCCGCACGTGCTCACAATCGACCAAAAACAACAATGAAAACAATGGCAAAATTGCATGCATGGGGCTTTGAATTGTTTCCGCATCCACCGTTTTCTCCAGATCTGGCTGCCAGCGACCTGTTTTCATGTTCTCAGACATCAAGAAAATGCAGAAATTTAGCGCCGATGAAGAGGTAATCGCCGAAACTGAGGCTAAAGACAAATCGTATTATAAAATTGGTATTGAAAAATTGTATGAACTCTATAATCGTTGCATCGCCCTCGAAGGCAACTATATTGAATAATGAAATCAAATTTTATCAATTTTCTCTATCTTAATCTACGAACCTTTCAGGCCAACTTATGTTATGTTTATCAGACAGAGAGAATGATGGACACATTAGAAGGTTATTGTAAGAACTGGACGTTGAAAATTAATATTGAAAAATATAAGATGATGGTGTTCAGAAAAAGGGTAGTGGAGTGAGTACGAATGGACGAATGCTAGCGAATGCTAGGAGGTAGTTCCAGGGTGGAAGTTTTAAATAGATAAAAAAAACATTTGGAAGTGGAATTATCGAATTCGGGGGATCATGGAGAAGTTATTCGGGGAAGAAGATAATAGAGGCAAAGGCGGAAGTGAGTCAACCAAGGGGGTTGAGTATTGAATAGAAGGGATATAGGTGTGGAAGCGAAGTTAAAGGTAATTGACAGTGTGTGTGTGAGTAGGAGTATTGTAATTTATGGATGTCAGGTATGGGGTGTGTATAAGTAAAAAGAGTTAGATAGGTACGAAACATATGCTTTAAAAAGGATTTTTTTGAATGTGAATAAAACAATGAAGGACTGCGTATTATATTTGGAATTGGGAAAAATACCTATTTGGATATACTGTTTCAGATTACATACAAACTGTGAAAGTCGGATGTTGGGAAAAGTAGAAGCAAAGTTTGACAGGAAAAATATTATGGGCAATGGTTAAAAAAGAACATAGAAAAAAGAAGAACATACAAAAATTGCTGGGAGCTGCCAGTGATGACAGTGGCAAGCAGGCTGAAGTTTTACCTTCAGAAAACTCCACACCGGAAGGGGGCCAACACGAGAAGAGATGCAGGGTAGAAATACCTAGTAAATCTTCAGATGAGGGCACCCAAAAAAGGGTGGAGGTATTGCGGGTGGAGAATGCGGGACCGTCGCGATCTAACACACTCAATCCGCAAGCGTATTTACATGGGAAAGCCATGGCAAGGGGAGGCAGAAAAATAAAAATATGTCCGGCTTTGGTGGGCATACGGATGGGGGCACCGGTTCCTCGCAGAAAGTGAGCTGGATACCCTTCAAGGAGATGCTTGAGATAACGAGGGACACGATATTCGATGAGCAATCGGGGAGACGTGAGTGGCAAACTGAGCAGGTGTCAATCGGAGGTACGAAAAGGGGCCCAAGGGTGGTCTGATTCGAATATACCGCAGCCGGAGGAGGGGTTTTAGTCAGTAAGAATCTGACACGCGTCTTCGGACGTGTCTATGCAAGATTTCCCCTCCTTCGTTAAAAAAAAAGACAAAGTTATGGAAATGTTATTAAGCAAAGGATAAGTGTATAAAGGATTTGATAGTCGAAGGAAGAAGAAAGAAATATTAATGGGTGTAACCAGAGTTCGAATGGGGAACTGTTTGGAGAGATGAGGGTGATATTGATGGCAAAAACGATTCGATTGGATTGAGGTATGGGCGTCCGATTTACAGAGGAAATGTAATTTATGCAATTAGGTGATGACTGAAAGTATGTGGAATTTTGTGGGAGAGTGTCCAATTATGATGAATGAAGTGCGAAGAAAATGGATAGGTAGGGGCACGCTGACAAGGGAAGGTATAACGGAGTTATTTTTTTGAGAGGTTGGAGCAGTAAAATGGGTATCCGGTTAATTTGAAAAGTTTGGCAGGGTTTATGATGCATATGGAAAGGTATAGGAATATAATGAATAGAAGGGTATAGTTAGTTGAATGAAGAGAAGAGGGGTTTATTGGTGGAGTAAGGAAGTTAAAGGCGTGTAAAGGTTTAGATAGGAGCTAAATGGGACTTGGGGTAACGGGATTTTGGGGGTGATTAGAATTAAGTTTGAAATGAAATAATTAAAAAAAAAATATTTACCGAAAATATGCATGAACAATTTCATGAAATGCAACGGCCAATGGAATTGTATCGGCTATGCCAATGGTTAACGGGGATGGGCCACGTGACGATCCAATGCCAATGCTGGCCGTACGAAATTCTAAACTTCCTACACTGTCCGCACGTGATATACTCGACGGACTGATACGTCCACGACCGACGGCGGAAGCAGCTGCAACGGAGGCAGCCGCAGCCGCCGCCGCCGCTGCTGCCACCTGTTCTGAACGTCTTGATGGTGGTCTCGGTATTGCTATACTACTGATTTGCGATGATGTTGGCGTTGGTATTTGTCGATTCAATTTACTTAATAATGTTGCGGATGGCGGCGCCGAAACACTCGTAATATCACCAATTTCCGATGAAAATATATCACCTAAATCGGCATACCTTTAAATAAAAATTTGAAATTTTATTTATGGGTTGTGTCATGATGTGACGTCACACATCACACCAATCAAATAATGAATTTTATTAATATACCTTGATGTATTCGATACCGATAATGTTGGACTCTGTAATGGTGCATATGGATGGGTTGTTGTTGGTGTTGATGCATTCGATGCTCCGGGACTTTGATGATGTTGCTGAAATAAATTTAGACCTAGTAAATCATTACTAGGTTTTTTTTTATCGCCTAACTCTTGCGAAACGGATTGTGAACGTTTTATAAATGTTTTATCATTTTCGGAATTTTGCGGAAAACCTCTTCCTGCCTATAAAATGTTTTTTTTTTTTTTTTGGAATGAATATAAGACAGAGTGTTTTGTTTTTATTGTAGTTGATGATGAACGATGATGATGATGATAATGGTGATAATCGGTGACCGTGAGGTTAATGGTGATGATGATGATTTTATGTTGTTTTGTGTTTTGTGATGGATTGTGATGGCGTGGATGGTATTATAAGAGGTATGATTTATGATTAAAAAAAACAAAATTCATATATACAAAATAAACAATAAAATGAACACAGCTAAAAAAAAAACACGAATATTCACACCGTTAATTGTTTTCTAAATACACGAAATTTGTTATTTGGTTTTCTTTAATGGCATGCAACAAAAAATATAACCGATATTGAGTGATGAAATGTTTCCGGTACTCATTCAAAAGGGAATATCCAGTTTGGGAATTTGCTTAATGATGATATATATAGGGCCAGACTCATTCTGGGATATGTTCCAAGAAAATGGAGGAAATTTAGAGTCATTTTTGTACCAAAAGGTGGGAATAAAAGGGCTGATTGGATCAAAGCCTACAGACCCTTAAGCCTATCATTTTTTTTTTTGCTTCCATATTAGGAATAAAATTCTGGAAGTTCATGATAATCTAAATAAAATGCAATTTGCTTATCAAATAGGCAAATCCACAATAACTGCACTCCAAACCACTTGGTTTTAAAATATTGAAGGGGATTTATTTAGAATCGAAAGGAGTGTGGCCTTGTGGCGTTAGTGTTGGACATTGAGGGTGCTTTTGATAATGCTGGCGGGAAATAAATCAATGGAAAATGCCTTGAAAATTAGGAGGATAGACGATGTGGTACAGACATGGATTAAAAAAATACTGCAAGGCAGTTTAATAACAACATGGGATCGATAAACCTGGCAGTATGGGGACAACCAGGGGTTGCCCACAGGGAGGAGTCCTGTCGCAACTGATGCGGTCTTTTTTGTGATAGATGAGTTGATGCACGGGATATAAGACCATAGATTTTTTTGCTAATGACATAATTATAATAATTGAGGACCCATCGTAAAAGCACAATAAGTGAATGGTTTCAAAGCGCCCTAAACACCACTAAAGATTGCTGTACAAAAAAAATGGGAGAAACTCAGATGGTCCTAATCTCAGTCACGAAATATCTGAGGATTATTCATGATGAAATATTATCAGGGAACTCATACATAGGTTATGTGGTGAAAAAATCCATAAAAGCGATATGGGCAAGCTTAGCATAGATTAACTGGATGTACAGGCAAATTATTAGGCCTGAAATAGCATACGCAGCGGCGTTCTGGGGGACAAATACCGAGCAAGCAGTAGTAAACTAAACAAATTATGCAAGATTTAGAGGCTGGTGTGCCTAATTATAAAAGGAACTGATAACAGATGAAAGCGAATTCCTTTGTTGTCCTTGGAGAGTATAATTAATCTGCATCCTATTGACATTGCCATCAAAGAAGTAGACATTAAAGAATTAGTGGAATTACATGATGAAAAGATTCACTGTATGGAAGGTAATCGAAAGGGTGATCTAGAATTAACAAAAGGAATAGATATGTTGAGGCATACGACGTCATACAGTGACCAATTAAAAAGAAAAATATGGTATATATATCCCAAAAATGGGGGAATTGGACCCGAACCATGCAAATGGCTAAGCGATGATCCCCAAAAATGGTAGTCCTAAAGGAGTTGGTAAACAAACGTTATGATGTTAGAGTCATCTGGATGTCGACTCATATGGGACATAGAGGCCTAGAAGACACCGAAAGATCCACCTGCCCAATAAAAATATTGGGCAGGTGGATCGTACGTTGGTCCCTCGCTTTTCTGAGAGTTTACCAGGAAAGATAAGATAGAAGCAATTGAATCGTGGTCCAACATGAAAAGGCTAATGGAAACTGGGCAAATATCAGGGGGCTTAACTTTTAGGCATTAAAAAAAAATGAATTTATATAAATGCAAAGAGCGCTGAGGAAGTTCTGAACTTATCGAGATTTGAATCTTAAGGTTTTCTGTTGGGCTTTCATGGGGCATGCGCCGTGTAATAACCATTTCAAAAAGATTGGATTTAAAATGAGCATTTTCTGCAATAAGGGTATTAAGATTATGGAACACATATTCGGAAAATGTCCAGAGATCTGTAAAAAAAAAGGATATGTATCTAGGAAAAATTTTCTTAGTGAAAGTGGATATAAAAACCTCGCGGAAAAGCGGCAATTTTTCTAATTGGTGGCGGCCCATGAGTAAAAAGAATAAAGAAAAGAGGGATACAATAAATCTTAATGGTTGCGGTTGCGGTGGTGGGAGGGTGTATTTTGATTTCCAACCCTGAGGGAGAGGTTTTAGTCGCCATAACCGCGTTCCCTAATTTTAAAATTGTTTACAATAAACTATAATTTTTAAAGTAAATCGGACAACAGATAACCCACCACCGGAAATAATATAAAATTTTAAATATCCATAAAATAATAAACATAACCGTAACGTAACATGCATTTTAATTAAATAAACAAAAACAAATCTAAAAAAAAACAACAAAAATGTTATGATAAAAAAAAATTACATGAAAATAATGTAATGAATTCGAATTGATCAATAAATAAATAATCATTTTCACGCACAGCAGGAAAGGGTAGTTTTGTTTTCCTTTTTTTACCAAATGAAGTTTTATTTTGAAAATTAATTAAATAATTTATTTAAATTTATAATCTAAAATCTATTCTACTATTATATTTCAGATAGATTTGGAAAAAAATCATGCTAATTTTATAATTTATAACATTTATCACCAATCAACTCTTCATACAATTTTAATATAACATCCCAGAGTGCCACACAAATATATATTCAAATTCATTCCCATTGAACACAATTTTGGATTTGGTTCCTCGGAGTATTGAGAGCTTCTGGAAGGGATGGAATCAGAAAAATTGCCCCGGTATAATAAAAGTGTAAGATGTAAAATTTATCAAAACGTCCACATTCAAAATTTCTACTCATTTGGTTAGAAACAAAACGAGTTATCTTATTATAATCCATGGGTTTATATGCACTACACTGGAGGGGCTGGTATCAAACGTATATGCACAAAACTGATTGAGGTTTATGAGAAACAAAAAAGTCGGAAAATGCGGAAAATTAGCAAGGCAGGGGTTGGCATGGGATGGGATGACATACTCTATCATAAAAAAATGATTATGTTGAAAATCGCCATTGTAATTTCCGAGAAAAACCGGAAAGACAACCGAGTGAGTAAGCGAGTAAATATATGCCTTAGAATATTTTTGCCAAAAAGGATAACTATAATGCAATTTATTCAAAGTATATTTATAACAGTTACTTACAGCAAACAACCCAACCAAGGTTTGGAACTATGAGGTGATACCAGATGA
This sequence comes from Dilophus febrilis, assembly GCA_958336335.1. Lineage (NCBI taxonomy): Eukaryota > Metazoa > Arthropoda > Insecta > Diptera > Bibionidae > Dilophus > Dilophus febrilis. The sequence continues at coordinate 37,018,975 of OY284470.1, forward strand.
GTGGAAGCTTGCTGTAATTGTGCCAATAGAGAAGAAGGGAGACCGGGTGGAGTGTTCCAACTATCGAGGAATTTCGTTTCGTAAGGTACTCGTTTTTGTGTTGCATTAGCGCCTTGTACCATATGCGAAGAAAGTCATTGGTGAATACCAATGTGGATTCCGTAATGATCGCTCAACTACGGATCAACTGTTCGTCATACGACGGATAATGGAAAAGTGTAGGGAATTCAACGTAGAAACACATCACCTGTTTGTTGATTTCAAATGACAGTGTTAAAGGGAAAAATTATGGCGCACAATGGAGGAACGATTTAGTTTCCCACAAAAATCGATAGCCATGTCAAAATTTAACACTGACGCGAGTTACATCTCAGGTACAAATAAGGGGTATCACATCAGATGCGTTTGAAGCCATTTCCGGAGTTCGGCAATGACCTACATTCATTTTCAATGTTATATTGGAAAAATATAAAGCAGGAGGATTTTTTCCTCATTTGCCCAATTACTTTATCATGCCGATGACATTTACGTATTGGGTGTCGTTAAAGAATCGTTCTTATTGTTGGAAAGTGAATATTCGGAAATTGAATTAGGCTAACATACTCGATATCATTTTTTTAGTTAAGCAGTGTTAGTAGTGTTGAATTCTTAAAAGCGACATACACGAAACAAATTACAATCATAAAGGCTCATACAAGTTGGATATGACTCTATGCCGACATAGACATATAAAACCTTGATAACATAACATTTTGGGAGTAAAGGCTCATACAAGTTGGATATGACTCTATGACTCTATGTCTATGTATATCTCCATTTCTTTCATACAATTACCTATACCATTTAAATAAATCTTGCATCGCTTTCACACAATTGTTTTAAACATATATGTTTAAATCTAACATGTTAGAAAATAATCCAAATTCAAAACCAATAACATAAGGGAAAATGAATTATCAATAATGAATTATCAAATATTCATTGATATTTGAACGCGTTATATTATCACAACCAATAAGAATGCAGAATAAAATATATAAATAAAAAAAAATAAAAATTTTCTGCTAGTAAATATACTTAACAAAGAACATAACCTTAAATAAAAAGGTTTGTAAAAAAATATTCAGACGTAGCTGAATTAAATAAAAATGTAGAGCTTGCTAATGCAATCGAGTATGTGATTTTACAAGTGCGATCGCAACGATTGTAAGTCTGCCATATCTATTAACATTAAATTAACAAACTGCAAGATAATCGGGCCATTAAGAAGAAAGGAAATACCGCTGTGGAGGTGGAAAGATGAAGTTGAAGCGGATCTTCGGGGTCTTGTAGTTTCCGGCTGATGAATAGCTCAGGTTGGAGAAGGCTGGACGATGTTACTGGACGCCAAAACCAATCGTAGGTTGCAGGCGCGTGAAAATAAGAAAAATAATGTAGCACAGTTTAAAATCGTGTTTAAAATATATATCTCGTGTTTATGTACGAAATGTATACGTGTTTAAAATATGTATACCTAGTCGAAAAAAAACGTTACCCTAAAAAGTTTCAAGGCTTTCCGCTGGACAACCCAGGTCAGGTGGTACCGAGTTCCTGAACAAAAGATGCTCGTAATGACTCGCTCTACCCCTTCAGGTATTTAAATTAAAAATTCCTCCGGCTGAAATGTTTGCTCTCCTCCCCTGGTCGGAGGGAAAGCTGGAGAGACACAGTCCTGAACGAAAATTTAGATTTCCCTGACCACTCATAACCTCCGCTGTGGGGTAAAAAATCAAAAGCGGAAGAGTCCGACACTTACAATAAGTCCAGAACAAAAGTTGGTCAGGATAGGACCATCTAAAATGTGTCCAATAAGGTTTAAATTACAGTTTACTAACTTCGCCGATAATGTGGTGTAAATGATAAAAAGGCCAAAAAGGCCGGATAAAATTTTAACGAAATTTTGGGTTCGAATCCTACCGAAGACATAAAATATGTTTTGTGTTTTCGGTTATTTTTCGAATCTGAATTTTAACACAGAGTTGCATATTTTCCCATGCGGTTGGTCGTACTGCTAATTACCGACACCGTAAAAGCCAGAAATTAAGAAACTAACAGAAGGCTGTTGTTGGAGATTGTTGGTTGTAAAGCGAAAAATTTATTTGTTGTGCTAATTTTAATTTCACTTCAAACAACATTCATACTTTTACCGAGATAATATTCACAAATTGTAAAACCCTCCATAATTTCATTCAGGCTGTTTTGTTCCAGAAAATCAACGGATTTGTACTACTTTCTATATTCTTCTATTATTACATAAAGAAATATGTAAGTTGCGTTCCATACGATTAACAAGAGTAGGTAAGAGCAGAAAAGGTTATATTTTTCTACACCTAACTGTGCCGTACTATAGCAAATAAGAGTTCAGAGTAGAAAAAATCTACTCTTTTATATTTTTATCTACTCCTAGTTATCAAATGGAAGGCAACTATAGTTTAACAAAAACCATCTCTTTTTGGTCAGAGATTTGATTGGATATACGCATGCAATATTCCTTATAGATAAACTATACAAAATTAACTAATTTTAATTATAATTCTATTATTTTTACGCTATAAAACTGATTTCATTTCACTGATTTTATATTTCTTGGAATTAAATAAAACCTCTATCTCTAGTCTACATTTATAAAGATATTTTTCTACTATTTCTATTAAAAAATACATTCCCATTCATATATGGAATGCCGATAAGATTAATAAATTAATTTTTTTATCAAAAAATAATTACCGATAATACACCGCCTAATGGTGAAAGTGATAATGTTTCAACAGTTGCCCGTAATTCATCAACACTTGCCGATATCGGTGCTATTCCATTATTTAACGGTTTTATTTCAACGTGAATTTTTCGTTCACCTACACGTCCATCATCTGAATCACTATCCGAATCCGAATAAAATTCAGCTTCTAAAAAAATTAATACATTCAGAAAAAAAGAATAAAATTGTATAAAATAAAATAAAATAGATCTTAAGTTACGCTTAATGGAAAATGTCGGCTAATTTTATAAAATTCACATAAAAATATTAATTTAGATGATAAAATGAACCGGGGTGGCCAACCTAAACAAGCCGCGGGCCATTATTGAATTAAGAAAAAAAAACATTCAGGCCGCATGAAATATTACTCCAGGGTTTCACAAATTGTATAAATATAGGACCTATTGTTAGTGAGAAAAAATTCCCAACGATTATAGATTAAAAAGTATGTTAATTCCCTTACATAAAAATTTGACATCTACTGACTGATATAAGAAAAACACTTAAATTAGTAAATTTTTACGACGAATAAGGCTACCAAAAAACCCCAACAAATGAACTAAAATACAATTGAAATGAAAAACTTTGGAGCAATTGCTTTAGTTTAGAAATATTACTACAGCTCAACTTATGACCAACATGAACAATTTGTTCGCGGGCCGCAGGTTGGCCACCCCGGTCTAGAATTACAATCATCATATTAATGGAAGAGATAGAGAGCAGTTGAAAAGTTGCCATATTAAAGTATCCGATAATTTTGGGTAATTCAATTAGAGTTTAATAACAAATTGCGAACGACCCTTACAGAAATCCCAAAATTTCCCCTCTCATTACCTCCTTTGCTCAATCAATTATTGATTAGATAATATACATACATATATAATATAATATTAAAATAATACCTTTTTTATTTGCTTGTGTTTCCCATAATGGATCTTTTGGTTGGATACAATAACCGTCTTCATCGACTTCGGGTACAGCCGTCGGAGCCACATTCCCCAATGATGTTGATTGTAAGGCACTCGATGACGTTGACGTTAATGTATTTGTTTGATTTATTGTCATTGTAGGCGATGTATTGCTAATTGAAATATTTTTTGTATGTTCATCTTCGCCGCTACAGAAATTAAGAATAAAAAATAGCAATTACTATTATATAAAAAAAAATAGCTACATCGTGAAGATGAAGCGAACGATTTAATAATATAAACCTCTCGCTCGAAAATCACCTTGATGTGGTGCAAGACACCTAGGTTGCAATAAACCGAACGACTGTACTGATAGGGACGACACCCAAGTCGGAAAGGGGTCTCAGGGGAGCAATGTACTAAGAATTTCACCAGACACCGGCCGCCCGCTGGTCGTATCATTTATTTAAGATCCATTAAATGCAAATGGCTCAAATATGGCTGTTTCATGCCCATATAAAAAATACATTTAAAAATTTTTGCTTTTAATGCATTAAAAATTAGTTTTTCATTTAATAGATTTATTATAAATCAATAACTTTGAATTTAAGGACCAAAAACTAAAAATATAGTTGGTGAGATACGTTTTAACCCAAAAAAAATTCCATATACCGTAGGCACTTGGAATTAATCCGTATCCGAAGTTGGGAAAGAAACCCTGGACAGTCAATTTTAACATTCAACGAATTGGTAATAAATGTCAACCGTAAGTAACAATCCTATGCCTCAACAGGGTGGGCAAATTTAGAAGGCACAGCCTACTCTCATACGATGGTAAATGGTACGGATTATTCCACGGAAGACCACACAAAGCAAACATTAAAAATCTCACTTGAATGGATTCAATTCTTTCAATATGTACCCCACAATGTGGCGTCCATACCTCTGGCATGGATATTCAATTATTGATCTTACAAGTGCAGTAAATAATGTCCTCGTAAAATAAGGGTCCGTAATTTCACGCATTTCGCACGTAATGAATTCCAATAGCGAATTTTGACCTATTAACCACAAAATCAATGTGATTAATTATTAGTCTTACCATAGCAAGCGGCGCTCGGTTATGGCTGACCAACCAATCGTCAGTTACAAGTCTATTATGGTGATGCTGTTGGTAAAGTATCCAACTCGATTGAGGGGTGGTTACGAGTTCAAATCCATAGCCGGAAATTCTTGAACTAGTAAGTTATTATTTATTTAATCTAATCTAATCTACAAGTCTAACAGTATATGGACTCCAACAAAACAAAAAGTAAAAAGTCGAAGAAATTGATCCGTATTTTAACGCATCAAATGGGTTGCTAGGGGAATGATGAAAAGAGTTGTAGCCTTCCTCAATTCCTCATCTCCTTCCTCATCCTCAATTGTTAGTTACACCTCCACGTGGTGGCACCAGGGAAATGCATCCTAGAATGCAGCTAAATAACTAATGCGAAAACAAAAAGTATTGGAAAACACAATCATAGGATTTAATACCCCAGGTGGAACACAGACTGTGTCTGGAAATGCCACTTCGGAAGCATGTTCCACGGACGCTGAAGGGGGATGGGGCACTCTATTCCTTTCGTAGGATGCTATGAAGATAGCGGAACAACCGCAATTCAACTTGACCCTTAATTCGCGAAAGAATTCGGACTAGAGCATAGAAGAGAAGTGGTGAAAGGCAATAATACCGCAGGTACACTTTCGAATGGCGGCATCGGACGGGTATTAGAGGAATTGTGGGTAGAGAATGTGGGACCTTTACAACGGTCTAACAAACACAAACTGCAATTAAAAACACATGAAAACTTATGAATTCTGTACAGAATTCATTGGAAAACCAAAAAAAAAAAAAAAAACAGGTGGCGATGATGGCAATAATTCATTCACTAGACCAATAATTTGCAATAATTCATTCAATGCAGCCGAGCGAGCGCAAAGGAAATCCTTTTGTGTTAGCCATCGCCCGTAGATATCGTGACTGAAAGGCGGACCATTTAATTCATCACCGGCACTGGAATTTGCTCATAGGCTCAACGGGTGATCGACCCAGTAAACGGTTAACATTGGTCTGGGTTAAGGGGCAAAATGAAATCGACGGGACGGTGTAGGGGGGGCCAGACGCACTGATTAAGAGGCGTACGTCCCTTAGGTGTGTAGGGTCAGACCGGTACACGGCAATTAGTGGGAGTATGACGAAGGACCTATCCGAGAAGCGGATGATTTCCGAACGTCAGAAACGATGGAAGGAAGTAAAACGACTCATACAATCTAAGATCCAACACGTGGACTGAGAGTAGGAAACATCAATAGGAAAGTTCTAAGCATGCCGCGAGGAACTCTTAGAAAATTTTGTGACTTTCACAACTGAACTTGTAGACTTTCAGGGGACATCTTGTGAGGATGAATATTCTCTAGGATGACACGTGTTTAAATGTTCGGATTCAGATAGCATAACGTGGAGCGTGACCGGTCGCCCGTTTCTTTCCGAGGAAGAGTTCGGCCGGATTTCCTTCAAAGAGATGCTTGAGACAAAAAAGGACACTATATTGGGAAACTGTGGGAGACCTGAGTAGCAAGTCGAGTAAATCGGAAGGTAGGAAAAGGACGCACGTGTTGCCTGAGTCGAAAATACCGTAATCACAATCGGAAAATCAACCCCATTTCGTAAAAAAAAACACATATCAAATGAAACAGCGATAACGTTACAGTTCCATTCAAGACACGGCGGCTGATACTTCAGATAGCGAAGTGCTTGGCCTTGATTCTGAGAGCTCTCAGTCAACGATAACTGAGCCTGTTGAATCAGATCTAACGTCAACCGTAAAATGCCCTAGTCCGGCGGCGGTTTCATATCTTCGAGAACAGTTCACAATTTGAAATACGTTATAATTCGAGGAGTAGAATTTGGATCCTATGGGTCGCAGTACACGGGGCGATATATCTGACCTTAACCTCCGGGGTGAGGTTTTATTGTCTGTAGGACGAGGATTCCGGCACTATGTCCATAAAAAGGAATTCCTCACCCAAAAAAATTTTAAAAATAAAAAATAAACCTACCAAATATTATCATCTTTTCCACCAGTACCTCCTCCCGTGCTACCAGGTAATGCCGTTGTTGAACCACTTATTTCTATAGAATCTTTTTTCTTTTTTAATTTTTTATTAACTTTCGTTTTATTTCGGCCACTTCGAAGTATTGCTGAAACTATTTTGTGTTTTTTTTTTATATATAGAAAAAAAAAATGAATAGAAATTAAAAAATATAATAAACTAAATAAAAATAAAAATAACAAATACAAAAAAAAAATTAAACAATAAATTAAAATAAATAACAATATTTTCTAGCTTACAATATCTATATAAAAAAAAAATTAAATCCATAATTAATTCCATAACCACATTATTAATTATTGATTTTTTTTTTTTTTGTAAATAAAAAATATTAAAATTAAATAAAAATAAATAAAAATAATATTATAAAAAAATATACTAAATATTTAATTGTGTTAAAAAAAAAAATTAATTATTTGGAAAAAAAAATATTAATTAATTAAATTAAATATTACAAAAAAAAAAATGTATAAATTAAAATATTTATTTTTTATATTTTATTATTTATTAAAAGCTCCTCGAGCAGCAACTCGCAACAAATTTATTTATTGTGAAATTTTTATATTAATTTTTTTTTTTTTTTTTTTAATTTTTATTTATTAATTTATTAATTTCAATTATTTCTAATTAATTTAAGTGAATTTTTATTGATGAAAATAATAAAATAGCAATATATAAATATTTATTTATTTATTTTTTTTTTCTTGATGTGCGTTTTTTTTTTAAATATTAATTTAATTTAATTTTCCCAGATTAAATTTTTGTATTTATTGTTTTTTTTTTTTTTTGTATAAGAAGGTTTCTCTAATTAAAAAACCTCAAATGGTGTAAAATTGAATTGAAATTAATGGAATTAATTTCGTATTTCTACTGAACAGATTCAGTTATTTTAGAAATAGTGAATATAGATAGAGGGGGAAATTTCGCACCCATCAAAATATCTATGTGCGAGATTACCCAAACCTGTCAGTGAAAGGTAATCTCGAACAAGTGCGAATTTACCCCACTATAGGGTGATTTTTCACTAGTGCAAAATAACTCACAATTCGGGGTTTAAAGTATACATTCTGTCAAATAAGTACTGTCACTTATTCTGTCAAATAAGTACCCGGAAATTTGAAATTAAACACAAACCACTTATCAATCATCTAAATTTATTATATCCCCTTAAAAATAGGCCCCTTCTGAGGCAATACACTTCTTCCACCGAACAATCCAATCGAAATCGAAACACTTTTTAATGCTATATTCCGGGATGGCCTTCAGTTCTCGTTGCGAATTAGTTTTGATGTCTTCAATGCTCTCAAAACGGGTTCCACGAAGTGGTAATTTGAGTTTCGGAAACAAGAAAAAGTCACACGGGGCAGTTATGATGCGTTCGATGAACGTTGGATCGGAATTTACGCGTTCAAGCATGTCTTCAGCCACCTTACTGCGATTCACTTTTTGACGAAAATTCAGATCTTTTGGCACCAATCGCGCTGCGACTTTCCGCATACCCAAAACATCAACCAAAATATGACGAGCGGTCTCATGAGACATGTTCATTTCTTGGGCTATCTCTCGCAAACTATAATGACGATTTTCGAGCACCATTTCCTTTATTTTGTCGACGTTTTCTTCAGTTGAAGAGGTCGAAGGTCGTCCTGAACGTGGCAAATCGTTCACTTCTTCTCGACCCTCTTTGAACGATTTATACCAATCGTAAACTTGAGTTTTCGACATGGTTGAATCACCAAATGTTTTTTTCAACATTTCCAACGTTTTGGCACAAGAAATTTCGTTTGAAACACAAAATTTCACACAAACTCTTTGTTCGATATTTTTATCCATAGTGAAAATCGCAACGCACACAAAAGGTTGACTTGTTCCTAACGACGCCTTAAACAAACTAAATGACACACAGCAATAACAATTGACAGAATAGTTGCTGAAAGTTGTGCCAACCTGGGAAAAAAAATGTTTGAAATATTCTCAGCGGGAAAATTTAAAATGAGAATTTCCGGGTACTTATTTGACAGAATGTAATCGATCACAAATTAAAAGGGTTAAAATGCGAGAAAGTGTGTACCTGGTTATGTAATATATGGGGGGTTTCACTTTGAATTTAGGTGTGTGAGTAAGAATGATTTTTTTGTATGCGAGTATAATTTTAGTTTGAGGAAATTGTCAAATTAAAATTAATGTTCTATCGTGCTATATTGATTTTCTTGAAGCATCGACACCATATTTATTTATACAAACCCACATTAATCGATGGAATGACGATCATAGTAAAAATTAGAAAAAATTGGATATTAATTAGGATAATACTCCCACACCGAAATTCAAACTCCTACGCACTGTAGGTAATAAAGTGATTTCCTATTACTCGCACAAAAAAATCATACTCGCACGGATCCTACTACTCGTGCACTATAAATTATACCCCTAAATTCAAACTCCCCCACTACCACCAATTAGGTCAAACCACAGTGTAGCAATGTAGTAAAGAAAGATATATGATTTTGAGTATGTCAAGTTGTTAAGGAGACCGTATCATGGCAAACTTTTGTTCTGGACTCAATTGCGCACTCGCTCCTCAGGTTCGGGGGAAAGTTTGTAAGCGGAAGTTCTTAAGACTTATCTCACCTCTTTTGTACGAGACTTAGTCTATCCCTCTCCCGCGTGGTAGGGGGACATTAAAAATTGTCAACATCCGTTGAAGTAAAAATGTTCCGTACAATTTTTTTTTAGTTTGACTTCTATAAATTGATGGCTCGAAACAAATAATTTGTACTATAGAATTATTTGTTTCTCCTGGGAGTGAAAAACTTTGGACTAAAGTTGTTAAGACTTATCTGCCATCAATCTTTTGTTCAGGACTTAGTCGCCGTCCCCCCTCTCCTGTGGGGTATAAGGGGTCATTGAAAATTGCCAAAATGTTCCGCGACTCTGTTTTTTAATGTGATCCCATATATATCGATGGGGGCATATATTGTGTCATAGAATTTAATGCCACAAACCAAACATATTTTGTGTCATAGAATTTAATGTCGTAAAATTGTATTTCTGATAACAGAGTGTTAACAATACGTGTTAAACTGTGTTTACATCGGGTTTTGATAATTTTCCTTTTCTTTATGGGGGGGGGGGGGTAAAGGTAAATTTGAATAATAATAATAAATAAAATTTGGAAATTCGTTAAGCCAACGAATTGAATTTTGAATTTTCCCGTACAAAATTCCCTCATCGTACATACTCGCACACCAAAATTCAAACTCGAACACTAATAATTACCCATCCGCATATCTAAAATCAAACTTAAATCCATCCATATATTACATAACAATGTACAAGTTTTCTGTCACTTAAAATGTTTTTGTTTTGTGCGAAATTGCACATTATTATAACGCCAATTGTGAGTAATTTCGAATTTAAATTTAAAATGAAAATAAAAATGGTAAATTTTTTTAAGAAACTGTCTACCAATAAAAAAAAATGAGATTTTGGGCGAAACCGGAGTTCTATATTTCAGCTATGCGTGCATTTGTAGAGGATTCTATCTCCCGACCAACTTTTGCTCCGGACTTTTTAGTGGCTCTCTTAGACTCTTACCCTTGCGGAAATGGTCAAAGTTTGCATAGTCAAATTTTAAATTTCCTATCCAGGGGCGAAATATAGCGTGGTAGTTGTTAACGGTAATACGAATCTGTACAAATTTTGGAAACCCAAAAAGCTCTAAAAGTTCCGCCCGGGAATTTTTTGTTTTAGTACCTGAAGTGGTGGAGGTGGAGGGGACCAGTCGAAACATTATTTTGTTCTGGAACTAGGCACCGGCTGACCTCGTTTAGCCAGGGGGTAAGGCCTCAAAGTTTTTCTGGGTAAATTTGTTTTTTTGTGTTTCCCCCCCCACAAGTGTGCTTTATTGGAGAAGGTATTATTGGTCATCCTTCCACAAACTTTTGTTCGGGACTTAGTCGGTGTCGCCTAGCCTCCGGTCACGGGGAGGGGGTCAGAAATTTTGAAAATACATACAAATTAAAATAAGTCAATAATAAAACTGAGCCGTTTGAATAAGACGTTTTTTAATGCGCTTTCTTCCGGCAATCTTCCGTAGGCCTATATGAATCAATGAATCCATCCATCCGTTAAAAACCTTTTTATTATTGACTAAATATTACGTATTGAAGTGATCACAAAAATAAATTAATCCTTTTAAAAATGATTTAATTTTTTTAATTTAGAATTTTCCAAATTTTTGGCCCTACCCCCTTGACGGTACCGTCAGCCGGACGGACGACGGGACTTGATGGGATGGTAGCGCTCACCGACTAACCGACACCTGGAAAAAACATTGTCTAGGCATTACCATTAACATCTTCCCCAGTAAGTTAAACATCTGGAGGGAAAACACAAAAAAAAAAACAAATTTCCCCATACAAACTTTGAAGCCGTGCCCTGGTCAAGCCAAACGAGGTCAGGCCGTTAGTTTCAGAACAAAAAAGTTTGTAGTTTGGCCCTCTCCGCCACTTCAGGTACTAAAACAAAGAATTCCCCGGGCAGAACTTTTTGAGATTTTCCAAAATTTTTTTCCCTTACCCATTACAACTTCCACACTATTTTTTGCCCTCTGGATGGGAACTAAACAGTTTCCCATGCAAATTTTCACTACTTTCCCTGGCTAAAGGGGAAGAGTTCGCTATTTAAGGCCTAAACAAAAGTTGATCGCGATTGAATCGTCTACAAATGTGCATACTTAAAATGGAAAAAGGAGTTCGCTCCGGCTCGGGCAAGTGTAATTTTACCTTAAATTAAACTATTAATTTTGAATAAAATGTTTTGAAATACAAAAATAATCATTAAAAAAAAACGTTAGGACAATAAAATTAAAATAACAAACACATTAATTTAAAAAAAAATAAATAAATAAATAAATATTTTCTTTTAGCAAAATACAATAACAACAAAAAAAATAATTTTAATTTAAAGGTGATTTTTTGTTTAATTTTTTGAAATTACTCTAAATGTACTCTTAAATTATTGTGAATTAATTAAATTATTTAATGTGAATTTCGACAAAAACATTTTTTTTATCAATAAAAAAAAAATTTTTAATTAATTAATTAAATTAAAACAATAATCTCATTGTCAGTCGTATACTAGATTTTAAATATATTTTTTTTTTTTTGTGTATTTCTCTGGATCTAATTTATTTTCATCATATTTTTTATTTTGGTTCAAAATTAAAAGAATTAAACAAGAATTAAAAAATAAAAAAAATTTAATATAAATTTTAATTAATGAAGAAAAATAAAAACAACAACAACTTCCCGCCCACTATGCATCATTTTTTTTAAAAAAAAAATGTTTTTTAGGTGTTTAATTATAATTTCAAATAAATTTGGGTTTATAATTTCATTTTTTTTTTTTGGTCCATTGTTAATGTTAATGAGAAATTATATTTAATAACAACAGATGACAAGTTAAAAAAAAAAAAAAAAAAACAAAAATACCATTCGTTGAACAAAAACAACAATGAAAAGTAAATTAATTTTAGAAACAAAACGATTTCCAAAACGATTTCATTAAAATATATAAAGAGAATTTTATAGTAGAGTGTGATACAGGAAAAATATGCAAAATAAAAAATTTAACAAATGAATTATAATAATGAGATAAAAATAAATAAATATAAAAAAAAATAATTTAATATATAAAATAAAGTAATAATAACAAATATAATAAAATGTGCATTTGGGATTAGCGGCAATGCAATAAAAAAACATAAAAAAAAAAAATAAACAAGCATAAACAAAAACACTATTGGCGTTTTTTTTTCATGTTACACCAATCACACCAACCCCACTTAAAAAGAGAGTGTTATCAAAAAACTGTTCGTTTCATCCACCGTGTGTGTTGAAGGTGTAGTGATTATTTTCATCACACCATCATTACACACGTTCCCCACCATTCACCACCTACTACACTCTCGTCGGTTGTTGGTTTTGTAGATGGTGTAAACCAATACATACATATCCAACACTATTTTCCTTATTATGTGTTCGTTTCATACACTCTACTCAATACACTGCACACACACGCGTGACCCTGACAAAACCGACGATACTTGAAAGGGTGTTGGTGTGATTGGTGTTATGTATGAGTAATGACATATCATTTATTTTTAATTTTTGGAAACCCATTCCAAGAACATTTTGTATAATCAACATTTTCAGTATAAATGAATTTTTTTTTTAAAATACTAGGTGGACCAAAAAGTAATAACCGATTTTGTAGTTCGCGCACGCGGTAACGAAATATAAAAATTTTTATAATTTGAAATATCGTTTTTATTCTTTCTATTATGTGTAGTGTGTAGAATTAATAATGCGGATTTTTTGGCATGAAAATGGCATTTATTTGTATAACAAAATGTAAACGTTTGCCAATGGTTGTTTGGTCGACATTCAACGCCATTGCAAGTTCATGTTGCGTTCTACACGAATTTTCATCCAATAACGCTTGCAATTTTTCGTTTTCAAATTTTTTGGCTGATCTGGCCGTGTTTTGTCTTCCAAGTCAAAATCACCATTTCGGAAGCGTACAAACCATCGTTCACAAGTTGCTTGAGCTGGAGCATGTCCACCATAAGCTTCAACCAACAAACGATAACTTCCAGCAGCGGTTTTCTTCAAATTAAAGAAAGTTATTAAACTTCCCCCCAAAACAACTTTTTCAGGCATGTGTTTCGACATATTCGAAGCAAAAAAACGCTTTGTTGTTTACACTTCAATGAAATGACATATACTGAAATTTATAGCCTAATGACAGACAAAAAAAAGAAAATGGTTGCGGTGTGTTGCACTCAACGCTAGTTGCGCCATCTGTTATATAAATTCGCATTTTTAATTCCTACACGTAATACCATAACGCTCAAATATAAAGCTCATATAAAACTATGACACTATTTTAATTTCACAAAATTTAACTTTATCGGGCTTCTTTACTTATCATGGAATGTATTAGGCGTAGGAATTAAAAATGCGGATTTATATAACAGATGGCGCAACTAGCGTTTAGTGTATCACAACACACCGCACTTTAACTTGGAAGACAAAGAACGGCCAGGTCAGCCAAAAAAATTTGAAGACGAAGAATTGCAAGCGTTATTGGATGAAAATTCGTGTAGAACGCAACATGAACTTGCAATGGCGTTGAATGTCGACCAAACAACCATTGGCAAACGTTTACATTTTGTTATACAAATAAATGCCATTTTCATGTCAAAAAATCCGCATTATTAATTCCTACACCAAATGCCTAAAACAAATGTGAAGACACGTAACTGCAGGAGTTATTGGATGAAAACCCAAACCAAACACAATACAAATTTTCAGAAATATGTATCAAAAATGTATTAGCAATCGCTCAAAACTAATGGGAAAGATTCAGAAGATTGGAAAAATGGGTACCACACGAATTGATTCATGAATAAAAGACAAACGGAAAAGCGAATAGAAATGTTGCTCCAACGACACGAAAGGTTGTAATTTTTTTTACCGAATCGTAACGGTAACGATGAAAAGTGGATATATTTGGCAAAATCCAAAACATAAAAAAGCATGGTTATCACCTGGCTAAGCTGTCACATCTACCGCAAAACCAACTCGCTTTGATCGTAAGACAATACTCCGTTTATGGTAGGAACAGATCGGCATCGTATATCATGAACTGTTAAATAAAATCTGGTTAAATGGTTTATTGTGAACACTACTGATAAAAAAAATGATAAATTTGAATCATGCGTTGATCGGAAAACGTCCTGAATAGGCCCGAATACACGCACTACGTTTATATATCGTTTTCAATCGCGATTGAAATGACATTAGGAGGTCAAGTTATTCGGTTATATAAAAGCCGATTTAGAAGTGTATCGGATCCAAAAAGATCCATTTAAACTAATTTAACATTAAGTGTATTGAAAAACAATCCAAAACCAAAACAGTCCAAAACAGTTTCAAAACGATATACATATAAACGTGGTGACGGTAAAGTGATTTTACAGCACGTTAACGCACCGTCTCATACATCAAAACCGGTCAAAGACGCATTAAAATCACTTGAACGGGAGGCGTTATCTTGTCCCGTCCGACTATCACCTTTTTACATTAATGGGACACACATCTGGAGCGCAGCACTTGGCAGCATTTCATGAACCTGCTGAAATTTTTTTCTGACATATCAAAGGTGGAATTTCCTTGAAATTTAGAATTCAATTCCAGAGAATATGTTTAAGAACATGTTTAACATGCTTATAACAGAATGTAAGCAAAAAATTATTAAATTTTTAAAGCATCTACCAAAAATTTTAACGATTTAGGAAAATCCTACTTACTATCTAAAAAGGAACCTCCTTCAACAACAACAAAATTTTAAACAATATTTATAAAAAAAAATTAATCTTAATATTTTTCAATAAACTTTCGATTGCATTTTACGTGGAATAAAAAATCAAACGGAATAAATATAGTCGTATATTGCAATAAATAAACGATATTTAAAAAAAATATCGTTTAAGCGGTTCATTTGAATCACAGAAAAATAATAGTGGTCGAAAATCTAATGTTACTGATCGTGATAAGAGCAATTGTGGAAAAAAATAGTAGAAGTGTTGTACATTATATTAAAATGTAATTGAAAATTGTTTCGTTTACAGAATAAAGAACTATAATTTTTTTGAATTATGGCAATAAAAAGTAAAAACTATCTAATGAAAAATAATTATTCATTTTAAGCATCATTATTAATACATCTCAAAAGGTATTCTTAATCATAATATAGAAAACCCTAAAGAATAATAGAAAGAAGCTAAGCGAATCTTTTATATAAAAAAAATAAAGTACTACTTATTTTGTAAATGTATTTACTAGTTATAATAGCATGGTTTCGCGATCGCGACCAATCATTTGCAAGATTACCACACGATAAATAAATAATTTTCATATGATTGTAAAAAAAAGCGATCAATTTTTAAATAATAAAATTAAAACAAGCACTTATTTTTCTTAATGAAAAAATAACAAAATTGGATTTGATTTGTGCAAGATAAAGAAATTAAAACAAAAAAAAAAATGATTCTACTAAATAATATAAATAAAAAAAAAAAACAAAAACAAAATCATAAACATAATTAAAATAAACCAAAATTATCTATCATACCGTCTCCGTAAAAATCTTATCGAATAATTACCAAATATTAAAAGAAATAAAAAATAATTTTAGAGATGAAACAATTTTAAGAGAGTTTTTAACAACAAACAATCAATCAAAATCAATCAAAAAGAAAAAAAATTAATTAAAATTAACAAAAGAGAAATTAATTATATCATTAATAGAAAAAACCAAATCAACAACAACAAAACAAAAAAAAAAAAAAAAAGAAAAATTCAATTTTTTCAATTAAAATTAATAATTAATTAATTTTTACATTTTGATCCTCTTAAAGGATTTCGTCCAATATTTGAATTGTTATCGGTATTGGTATTGGTATTGGTATTATTATTATTTTGATTTGTTTGTTCACTGGGACTTGTTGGAGCTGAAATTACTTCGATTGACGATGAATCACGACTACCACGACTTTCTCGACTTCCTGTAAAATATCTTTTTTTATTTTGATGATTTTCTTGCATAATATTCCATACTATTTTTTTTTTATTTTATAAATTAATTATTTGTTTTTTTTTTTTGATACACGTGTAAGAAGAGACGTGTATAATTTGTTTTGTGTGGTGCGTAATTTTTTTTTTTTTTAATAAAAATTTGTTTGTTTATTTTTTAAAATATCGTTATAGAGAAGAAGAAAATTGAAAAAGAAAATAAATAAATTAAATAATAAAAATAATTAAAAAAAGAAAATTAAATTATGTAAAAAATGATAATATAAAAATGAATAGGAATTTTATTTGGATGATCTTGAAATAAAAAACATACCAAAATGCAAAAAAATAAATAAAAATAAAATTGTTAAGTTTTTTTTTTTTTAATAAATAAAAAATTAATTATGATTATTATTATTAATTTAAAAAATTATGGCTTATATTATAATTGAATGGCATTTTATTTATTCCAAAAAAAAAAAAACATTCATTAGTCTATGGTCTAATAAAGAGAAGATTTTAATTGGAAGTGATTGAAATTTGACGTATTCTTTGCAAAAACTATTTTAAATTGAATGGCTTTGAATGATTTCAAACATTTCGTAAAGGATTTGAAACTTTCCTTTATAATGACGAAAAAAAAAAAATTTATTAAAATATTCTAAATACTAAAAAATCGACTAATTTTCTAGTAAAATATCCAGCAGAGTTTGACAAAATACAAAAAAAAAAATCACTAAAAAAAATTTAATCAATAGTGACGGGAAGAAGACCTTACGTCCAAAGAATAAAACGTTTTCCGCTGGATTTGGGTGCCATCACATCAATTTTATCATTTTATATCGTAGATTAGATGAAAACTAAGCAAAATTCGTTTGTTGCGCAGTACTCAGATTCAAAATGGCGTCCAAAATGAAATTCGACCATTAAGGTCGATTTCCTTATGCGGTAAAATACTCGCGGGTGCGGCAGTATTTTAAATTTTCTCTCACACCCGATTTCCATTTGAGGGTAAATTTTTTATTTTCTCTGTATTTTTTTAAAACATTAATACACGACTTTATGGTGTGAATGATAAAAATGCCAACCTAAAATTCTAACGAAATTTTGTGGTCGTGGGTTCGAATCCTACTGAAGACATAAAATATGTTTTGTGTTTTCGGTTATTTTTCGAATCTGAATTTTAACACAGAGTTGTATTTTCCGATTGCGGTTGGTCGTACGGCTAATTACCGACACCGTAAAAGCCACAAATTAAGAAACTAACAACAGAAGGCTGTTGTTGAACGCTGAAACCAGCTGGTTGTTGGTTGTAAAGCGAAAAATTTATTTGTTTTATTTTTAAGGAGGTTGGAAACGTTTTTTTTTTTTTTTTTTTGTTCGATACTACGGCAGAATCGGTTTAGCGCTCGTAAAACCTCGGAATTCTATTGCCGTGAGCCCGTAACGAAATCACTTAATCAGGTGATGAACCTTAGATGCATTGAATACACTTAAGTGATTTTGGGTGGTAAATCTATTATAATATGGGGATTAATTTATGAAATTTTGAAAATAAAGCAAACATATGAGATAAAAAAAAAACTTTTACTAAAACAAAATAAGAAAAAATCACTCATATATTTTCAAACAATTGTCCAAGTTGCACTTTAGGTGGATTAGTTTTTAGATAAGATGAAATGTTTAACACTAGATTGCCCAAGCAGTCATTTTGACTGCTTTTGAATTTCAATTAGAAAAACAATTATGTATATACCGGAAATGAAGGAGGTGGAGGTAATTATAATTATTAATAAAAGCATTTATATGTTGTACAAAAAGTCACAAATTTCTAAGAAATTCTATCCCTATATATGCATAATTGTTTTTCTAATTGAAATTCAAAAGCAGTCAAAATGACTGCCTTGGGCAATCTAGTGTTAATTTAAATAACTGATAATCAAAAGTAGGGGGAAATACTAGTTCAGGAAGACTATTCCATAATCTTGCTGTTCTTGGGAAAAAATGAATTTCCAAATCTGTTTGTTCGCAAAAAACTAATAGATACGGAATATGAATGAGCCTTTTGTGAATTTTTCTCGAATTATAAGAGAAGCTAATTGGCTCAGGAATTAGCTTTAAAATTTCATTAGAGCATTCATGGTAATAATACCTATAAAATGTGCACAATGAAGCTACTGATCGTCTATGATCCAATGATTCAATGGAATTTGTTATTGTTTCATTTCTGATCAGCGAAATAGCGTGTTTTTGGTTTTTGGATCCTTTCACTAAACTGCAGGGTAGTAATTGGTGCACCAGCCCATATATAGGAATTGTACTCTAGAAGTGGTCTTCAAAAAAGACCTATAAACTAATGCTAAATTTTCAGAATTGAGAAATTCTTTCGATCTTCTTAAAAATCCAATGCGACTAGCTGCCATTTTAGCTGCCATTATTATATTATTACTCCATGAAAAGTTATTTGACCAAGGATATTCCCAAATTTAATAGGTCCTTAGATTGTGGAATAATTGTATTATGCATAAGTATTGGGTTAACATTTATGGATCGTTTGTTTGAGAACAAACATGCCTTTTTTTTAGATGGATTGAATTCTACTAAGTTTATCCTGCCCCAATTAGATATTAAATCTAAATCTTTGTTAATTGAGGAAATCATCTTCTGGCGAGACTGAATCATTTGATTCGCATTATGATTACGATGTAGTTCATACGAAGAATGTAATGTACTATCGTCTGCATAACAGTGCATTGGATTTTCTGTTATCGATAAAAGATCATTAATAAAAAATAAAAAAAGAGAGTGGGCGATAGAGCACAACCCTGAGGTACCCCAGAATAAACCGGATAAAGTTTGGAACTAATTCCATCTAGTACAACCTTAATATGCCTATTAGCTAAAAAGTTCCCAACCCATTTACAGAATGTGTCCCCTAATCCAAATGAATGGCATTTGAATATTAATGCCTTATGCCATACTCTATCAAAAGCCTTAGTAATGTCTAGTGAAACCACTTGTGTTTCACCAAAATTTGCAATACTATTTACCTATTTTATTGGTTAAATAATTTAGTAAATCTCCTGTGGATCGTTTGTGCCTGAAGCCATATTGGCAATCACTAATAAGTTCTTTATCATCGAGATATTGCACAATCATACGATTTACTATCTTTTCCATTACCTTAGAAAGTATTGATGTTTGATGGCTATTGGGCGATAATTGGAAGGATTGCTTTTAGTACCCGCTTTTGAAATAGGTGTAATATTATTGTAATTTTCCAAGATGATGGAAATATTCCATTCGAAAATGATTTGTGAAAGAGTTTTCTAAGTGGGTGTACTAAAGTAGATGCACATTCTTTTAAAACAATTGGGGGAATGCCATCAGCTCCAGTACTTTTATGAACATCTATATCTCTAAGAGCTTTATAAACAACCCTTGTTTCTCTGAAATATATATTTTTCATTTGAAAATTCGTATTAGGTATATTTGGAATAGGCATGTGTATTACTATCATTGAGGACTGTATTATCTGAAAATATGGATGCTAAAAGATTAGCCTTTTCTAATGGTTCGGTTAATATAGTTCCACTATCATTAATCAATGGTGCAACTGAAGATTTTTGAACAAAATTACCCTGAATAGATTTAATTAAAGTCCAAAAATATTTTGTTCCCCTTTTACTGGAAGTAATCTTATCTTTAATATTTTGATTGAATAAAAACTTTTCATGAGCTATTATTGAATTCCAAGAATTTCTTGCAACAATATAATTATTTCTATTTCTATTTAATATTGTTCGTGCATCCCTGTTTTCTTTGCATTGACATTTTGTCTCCATTATAGCCATATAGGGACAGTTGAGATTGTGCTCATTATTGGAACGTACGTACTTTCCCAACCTGAATCTAATGGAGATCATTATCTTGTATCAGGACAAGTTGTTACCGATGCAAATGATATAAGCAAACCAATGCCATTCTACTGTAACTGTAGTATTGGTTTTGCATATAGAGCACGCATATAAAATCAGAAGCGTTTCTGCTTACTCACGTATATGATATTGAATAACGGCTTGGTTTTCAGTTTGCAGCTTGGTTTGCTTGGTTTTCATCTAATCTTCAATTTCAAATATACAAAATTGCTTTCGACATCGTTCGTTTTTTTAAAAAAAAAAGGAGATAGGAAATTTTACGAGATCTTTGTAGATTACGCGCCAAAATAAAATGGAATTTTGTATTTTTTGCAACATATGTGACGATGCATTAACTTGACTGATTCAGAAATGGAAAATAAATCGAAAATTCATTAATAATTGGTTTTTGTTTTATTATGGCCCGCCATCTTGAATATACCCACAATTTTGTTTGGTTCCGAAAAAATTTATTCACGAAAAATACTAAAAGGATTAATTTCAGTAACTTTAAAATCTCAAAGCTTTCCACTCATAATTAAGAGAGTGAACGCCGGTTCTCACATGAGGAACGAAAGCCCTGGGTCCAGTGATAATTTAAAGAAAAACCCTTGAGATGATTCAAAAATGAGGGGATTTTGTGCGAACGTTTTTTGTATGTAGTTGTTTTGTTAACGGTGATTTATCAACAAACACAATTTTATTTATAAAAAAAAAAAATTTGCACCTTTTATAGAGCGCGGGGAAAATACGCGCAGTCAAATTTGTTGTTGTATTTGACATGTAAAAATAAAAACTCGCACCTCAACCCCTCATGTGTGAACCAGCCCTTATGATCGAATTTTGCGCGTCATCTTGAATCTGAGCACTGGGAAACAAATGGATTTCATGTATAGTTTTTATCTAATCTACGACATAAAATGATAAAATTGCTTTTGCCACGTAAATCCAACGGAATGACTTAAGGTCTTCTCCAATACAAAAAAATAATAATTAATTTTAATTTAATTTTAATTTTAATTTAAAAATGTTTGTAGAAAATAATAAAATAAATTTTTCATAATTTTTTTGTCATCATTGAAGAAAATAAAATTGAAAAACTGAATTCAAATTTAAATGAAAATGAATGATAAAAATGAGAATTTTGGAATTTTTTTTGTTAATGAGATTTGTTATCGATCATCAATCGATCAATTTTTTTTTTGTTTACTAGCCATAAATAAATAAGCCAATATTTTTTTAATAATTCAATAAAAAAAAAAATTTCAACCTATTTTAGCCAACAATTTTTATTTTTTAACATACAAAATGCTTTTAAAACGAAAACGCATACGCATGAAGCGGCAATTTTTTAATTTTTTATTTTTTTTGCAAAGGTGGTAAAAAATAATAGTAATTTGAAAACAAAACAAAACAAACAAACAAATAAATTATATAGAAAAAACAAACAAAATTATATAGAAAAAAACAATTGAAAAAATAGAAAAATATAGAAAATTATTAAATAATTTAGCAGTAGTAAGTTTTTGTGTTTAGATAAATGAAAAATATAAATAATAAATAACTTTCAATAAAGTATGATCTCCAAATACATAAAATATTATAAGATAGATAATTAAATTTTCATATACTACTCTATCCATTATTAATTCGGATACCGGCTATTTTATTTATATGCTCGATTTTGAGATGCCGAGAAAACACATTTAAAAATAATAAGTTGGTCATTTGTTACTAATTTTATTTTATAAATGGATGGTTTTAGTTAAAAAATTGCGGAGACCGAAGTAAAAAAAAAAAAAACTTTTAAATTCATTAATCAAATGGGATTTATTTCCAAATGATACAATTTAACAAAAATTCCACGTTTTGAGTATGAAATAAATTTAGTATATGATTAAAAAATTATTGTTTTTCTGTCCTTTCTCGGCATCTCAAAATCGAACATATGGATAAAATAGCAGGTATCCGAAATATATTTAGTTAGAGTAGTATAATTCCTTTTGCCATACAAAAAATATTCTAAGAATGGAGCCACCTGAAGTGTATCCTCCCAATTCGACTAAATTTATTGGATATCTTTTAGTACTAGCGGAATAAAAATATTCATAATTTTCTTTTCTCAATTCGGGACCAAACTCACTGAAATTTGAATAAACTTTGAACTAAGTGAGTCGCATATTTCATAGAAGAAACATTTAAATGTCAAAATGGTGATTTTTATTCAAGATGGTCGCTACCCCTGCATGTTTTGCATACAACAATATCGAAATTGATAAATAATTGGAAGATTTTTCGCCCGTTTTAAATGAGGTTTTGATATTTTGTTGTTGTGCTCTTGATCAACTCATTTTTCAATTTTTCGTAGAAAAAAACCAGGTTTTTTAGGTTACATTCAAGATGGGGTCGAAAATGAAATCAACTCATAACTTAAATTCAATTTTCATCGCATTTACTTCCATTTTGGTTTGTATCTTTATTGAACTTTGACTGTCACTTTCTATAAAATTAATTTTTTTTTTGAAAATTTGGAAAAAATGGCGGCCTAGAATTGAAGGGTATTTGATATAATGTGTAAAAGTGGATGTAAAATTTTTTTCAAATTACATTTTTTTTTTCGATAATATACTTTAAACATATAATTTATATTGAAATTTTTTAACCTTTAATTTGCCGGTACAGCTTTTTAAACGACGTGTGTTGAGTCTTCCAAACTGTACTCACTGTTACATGCGTAACTTTTGGTCACACTGCATTGAAAAGCTGTACCTTAACTTTAAAGGTTAAGAATTTCTTTATAGAAAGTATTTAAAGTAGGTAAAAAAAAATAAAGTTATTTGCAAAATTTTACATCCGCTTTTAGACATTATTCTTAAAATTCTTCACTACTGAGCTACCATTTCTGAGAAATTTTCTAAACATAGATGAGTCAAAGTTCAATAAAGTTGCAAGTTAAATTTGAAGTAAATCCGAATGAAAATTAAAGTAAATCCGAATGAAAAGCTGATGAGCAAAATTTCATTTTCTACGGCATCTTGAGTATGACCTCCACTAGTAATTTTTTCAAAAAATGGAAAAATCAATTTTTTTATGTTAGGACGAGCACGACAAAATATCCGAAGTTTATTCAAATCGGAATAAAAAAATGTAGAAATTAAGGCTAATTTAGCGTTAAGACTGAACATTTGCTTTTGGCCATCTTGAATAAAAGAATCGCAATTTTGACATTTATAAAAAAAAAAAGTTTCAAAAGTTGAAATATGCGGATTAGTTCAAAATTGATGTTTTGTTTAAATTCCAGTGAATTTGATCCAGAATTTTAAAAGTGATTTTACTTATTTTTAATTGCGCGAGTGCTACAACATATCCAATATGTTCAGCTTCAGAATCGGTAGGATACACGCCCCCCGGTTGTGGTTCCAATGTAAGATATGTTTTGTGATATATTTTTTTTTTGTGTAACAAAAGTAAACTTAATACAATCCATATTTTACATATAAGAAAATAATACTTTTTGAAAGACTTTTTTTTTGTTTTTAATTTATAAAGTAAATGTGATTTAATGTGATTTCTTTTGTAAAGTTAATGATTTCTTGAAATTCTAATCGTAAATTAGAACGTAAATTTGAAAAACTTTTGACCGATTTTTGTAAATAAATTGTAATTGCATGTGCCGCGAAGTTATGGTTCTTAAATGAGATTCTATGAAATATGTAATTTATCGAAATTTATCGTTTATCGGTAAATCATTCAAAAAAAAAAAGTGTAGAATTTTTTGAATTTCCAATTTTTAAAAGAAATATACGGAGCCGCGTAAGTAATAAAAAAATAAAAATAAATTTTTCGCTATACAACCAACAATCTGGTTTTAGCGTCCAACAACAGCCTTCTGTTATTAGTTACTTAATTTGTGGCTTTTACGGTGTCGGTAATTAGCCGTACGACCAACCGCAAGCGGAATATACAACTCTGTGTTAAAATTCAGATTCGAAAAATAACCGAAAACACAAAACATATTTTATGCATTCAGTAGGATTCGAACTCACGACCCCAAAATTTCGTTAGAATTTTTAGGTTGGCATTTTTAACATTTACACCACAGAGTTGTCATAGACACCACAGAGGAGC
The DNA here is from genome assembly GCA_958336335.1 of Dilophus febrilis. Classification (NCBI taxonomy): domain Eukaryota; kingdom Metazoa; phylum Arthropoda; class Insecta; order Diptera; family Bibionidae; genus Dilophus; species Dilophus febrilis. The sequence goes on from OY284470.1 coordinate 37,043,522, forward strand.
CGCGTAAGTAGATATTTAAATTAAGTTTATTGATGATGTAAAATGATGAATTTATTAGAATTTTTTTCGATACTATACGTTGCGGAATGATCAAGTACCCATACAGGATTTCCTTGTCGGATAAAACCTTTTGTACACCAAACGAAACCTTTTCCATAGCAAATAACGAGTTGCAAGTGAATCCGAAGCATTTTTAACAATTGGTCGGCCATATTGGATTCGCCATTTTGAATTTTGCAAAACTAACACATCCAATTCATAATCAACAGAACAGACTAATAATCTTAAAAAAACCAACAATCGGTTGAATTATTCAGATATTATTATTAGAGTATTTTTTTAGTATAAATGTGATGATGCTGGCGCAATTTGTTTATAAATGGTTAACTGGTTGACCCAGGGATTATTATTAGATAATCATAACTAAAAAATTGACATAATAAAAGTTTTAAGTATCGAGGTACAGTAACAGTGGGTTCACAATGCAAGAACTTGAAAATTTTGTCCTAAGGCCGAGGACCTAAAACCGAAAAGTTAATTACATAGAAATACAAAGCGTGTCCCAGTACCACCCCATAAAGCCGAACACCACGTGTTCCTGGGACTATTTCCAGCAAAAAATCGTTCTGGGAGGGGGTCTAACTTCACCCCCTACCGAGTTACAAGGTGTTGAAAAAAAAGTGTTCACTGAAAAACATGAGTTCACTTATAACTCATAATTTCCAAACCGTTTAAGCTAGAATAAAAAATAGATACTCTATGATGTATAGGTAAATGAATTACGTTTAACTCTGTTCGGGATACATTTTTTGCTATCTAGTTCTCGTTCGGAGTTATTGATGCTCAAAGTGAAAAAATATCATCAATCGTTCAATTCATGATTTTCAATTCGGTTTCGCTGTTACTAATCACGTAATAACTCCAAATTTATAAGTCGCAGAGATTAACTTTGTATGGTGAACTTTAAAGGAATTTTATTGTGCACAAAAGTTTTTTAGCAAAAAAACTAATTTTTCACCCGGAGAAATTTCGAGAAAAATCAATTTTTCTGAAAAAGTTGGGCGGAAAAATAAGATATTTCTCACTTTGAGCATCAATCAATAGCTTTATTCTAGCCGGAACGGTTTGGAAATTCTGAGTTAGTAAGTGAACTCATGTTTTTCAACACCCTGTAACTCTGTAGGGGGGGGTTTGAAGTTAGACCACCCTCCCAGACCGATTTTTTGCTGCAAATAGTCCCAAGAACACGTGGTATTCGGCTTTGTGGGGTGGTACTGAAACACTCTGTATATATACTATTATTACGAATGAAGTTGGTTGTGATTCTATCAATTAGATTATTTTCATTGTTCAAAAACATTGTGAAAATGTGAACGATGAACATTATTTGTGGTCTTAGGTCTCGGGTCTTAAGTGATTTCATTATGAACCCACTGCAAACGGGCGATTTTTGAATGGGGCTTGCCGAGGCTCCTTCGCTGTTTTTTAAAAAAGTTTTCTTCGGTATAGAAAACGTTCCATTTTACCGAGAATTCTTATGCACATTATTATTGGATTGGGCGCTGATTACAATTTAAACGTAGAAAAATTATTATATAAATTTATTCAAAAATTCCATTAACAATACGAAAAAGAAATCATCATTTTTGCAATTTTAAGTTAAAAATTGGTGAATTTTTTTTGTGTGTGTCGTGAGAGGAGTCGTGATTTGTTTAAATACGTGTATGAAGGTTTAAATTGAAGTAAATTTTGATTGGAATTAAAATAGAGATCAAAATATAAGTCATAAATTAATATATAGTTTATATATTAAGATCTCAACTCAAAATCCATCATCTAAAATAATTCAATTAAAAATTTGAATAATAAAAATTGTGTGTGTGTGTGTGTGTATAAATGAGTGTGTGTGTTTGTGTATGTGCTGTAAATGTATATATATATATATATTTATATTATATAAATGCACTTTTGCATATCATTTCATTTCATACCCTGGGAATTAGACATGAAGAGATTTAGAAGGGAAGTAGTGCGGCGGGAAGATTTTGATTGTGATGATTGTTGCTGTTGATGTTGCTGATCAATCGCCATTTTATTATTTTTTTCATTTAAATTATCCCCATTATTAGATTTAAATATTGATTTCGTACTTGGTACCACTTGTCCGACTCCGGATGTTGTCGTGGATCCTGTCGTTTGTTGTTGCATCATCATCTGTTGTTGTTGTTGTTGTTGTTGTTGTTGTTGTTGTTGTTGTTGTTGTGCATTCATTAATGATGTTGATGATGATGCAGCTACTCCAACGCCAGTTCCAGTTCCTAATACTATTGATGATGATGCTGATGATGATTGAATTGAATTAAATTCTTGTTGATTATCCATATATAAATTTGTACTTGGACTATTACTTCTTGGTGATGTTGTTGTTATTGCGGTTGCCTGTACATTTGACGTTGCTGATGAAGATGGTGCATTGTGACCAGCACCAGATTGTGACGTTAATGAGCTAATAAACCAATTTCGTAATAATGGCTCTTTTTTTGTAACTGTATTTGAAGATAAACTACTTGACGATGCAGGACCGGCGCCACTACTTAAATCTGGTGAACCTGTTAAAATGCTATTTGGTCCACCACCACCACCAGTTGCAGTGGAAGAAGATTGTAAAGTATTATTTGATTGATTTATTGTTGTTGTGTTTAAATTTGGACTGCTGGTTGACCAATTTGCTATATCAAGCTCAATAATTTCTGTAAAACAAAATTATTAAAAAAAAAAAACCAAAAACAAAAATCAAACGAACGAACAAACCAAGACAAAAGTAATTAAAAAATTAATAAAAAATAAAAAAAAAAAAATTATTAATTTAAGTTAAAAAACCGATATCTCATGCAGGGAAAATTATGAATTGTTATCAATTTTTCGAGCCACTTAAGTTTTTAATTTTTATTTCTTGTAATATTTTAATTTTTTATGGCCAGCGCGCGCCAACACACCAAAACCAAACGTTAAGCAAAAAAAAAATAAATAAAATTTGGGTTTATAAACAAGTTTCTTTTTGGTTTTTCGTGATGATGCGGATGAATTTGAGATTTAAAAATATTTTCGATTTGATTATTTTCACTATAGATGGATGTTAAAATTACCTGGTTTTTCTAATCCTGTATATTTACTTAATACAAATTGTTCTAATAATTTTTCCACAGTCATTTCTAAAAATTGTCGTTTAAATTCTGAATGTACCTGTTTTGAAAAAATTGTAGTAATGCAATGCAACATTGTTAAAAAAATAAAATCGATTAATATTTTGTCAAAAACAAAAAAAAACAGTTATCAGAAACTACGAGCCTCCCAAAACTGTCAATCTCAGACGATTCCTTGGCATCATAAACTTTTATCGTAGTTTCATTCCAGGAGCAACCGAGGCCCAATAACTCCTCAATGAATTCCTCACTGACTCAAAACGTAAGAATACCAAAAGTACAATTCCATGGAGCAAAAACACCCTTAAAGCCTTTAATCGTTGTAAGCACGCCACTATTTTGACGTTTCCAACTGCTCAGTCTACATTTTCTGTTGTCATCAACGCTTCTGAGAGGTTGAAATAGGCGCTGATGGGCAGTACCAAGGCCGTAATAACAGTTTACAACGGCTGGTTTTTTTTTCAAAAGGGGCAACGCAAAAACTTTCCAGTGTATACGACTGCGAATTACTGACAATGTATTTGGCTGTCCGCAATGTATTTGGGGAAAAATTATGCCGCACAATGGAGGAATTTGATTTCCCACAAAAATGTATAGCCATGTCAAAATTACTAATACTGACGCAAGCTACAATTCAGGTACAAATCGGGTGCGTTAGACAATTTTTGACGGAGTTCGGCAAAGAGATCCTTTGCCTACATTATTTTTCAATGTGATATATATGTGATATAAAATGTATCAGGAGGACGACCATTTGAACAGCAACAGCACAATTTTTACCTAATCCGCTCAATTACTCGGATATGGCGATGTCATTGACGTAATGGATAGAAATAGGTGTGCTCTAAAAGATGCATAGGTGCTCTGTTCTTACTGTTGGAACGTGAAGCTTCGGAAAAGGGGATTAAAAAGGTAAACGAAGAGGAACCCAACTATCTGATAATTGTCACATTGAACGGTAGGTTTATGGCACAACACATCAAAGCGTAATAATTGGTCAGAATATATACGAAACGGCGGACGGGTTTACTTACTTTGGATGCGCCGCATAAACAGTGATAATAATATTGGCGATGCAGTTTAATCCCGAATTGCTCCAGGAAACAAGACCTTTTCCGGTTTATCAAAAAATGTTCTTCTCGAAGACAATACTGGACAGCAAACCGCAGGTAGAACAAGGAGCGTTGAGAAGACCACCGGGTAGGTGGAAAGATGAAGTTGAAGCGGACCTTCGAGCTCTTGGAGTTTCCCGCTGGCGGCCGTTGGTGGTGAACAGGTCAAGTTGGAGAAGGCTGTTGATTGACGCCAAACCAAATTTAGGTTGTAGGCTCGTGTAAGTTAGTAAGTAAGTATTTGGCTGTCCGACACTTCCGTCAAATGCTGGAGGATCGGCAGTTTACACGGGCTACAAACATTTGACGTTCGTTTTCAATCAGAACAAAGATCAAAGATCTATTAGAGCAATATACGACTAACATCGGGTAAAGACAATGTAGTTGCGGATGCGCTATCGCTGGTGAACGAGGTTGGCCTAGCCGAATCATAGTTCAAAATACGACGACATCGCATGAGCGCACTCTAATGACAGCGAACTCGAAATATTGTTAAACACTTCATAATCATAAGAATTCATTAAATTACCCGTATTCGGTACCGATGCACTTATCTGTTGCGATGTCTCAACTGGCAACGTAAGACCTTACATTCGTGAAAGATTCAGAATTTTACGTTTTTAATTCTGTACACAATCTTTCATACCTCGAAATTCGTGCATCGGTGAATATCCTCAGGTAAATATTTGCGGATACCTCCTTAAATAGGTTGAGCTCGAGATTGGACGCGAGCGTGTATTCCTGTCAACGTTCGAGGATTAGTCGCCACACCCAACGGCCAATTGAAAATTTTTTTGGCTGTTACTGCAAAATTTTGAAGATCTTCATATCGATATTGTGCGACTTCTGACACCTTCGGGGGGATATCATTATGTCCTCACGATCATCGATCGCTTCAATAGTTGGCCAGAAGAATTTCCCCTCATGGATATCCGTGCAGAAACAGTTAGCAAACCCCATACTAAGGGAGTTGCATCCCCATGATTCGGATCGCCCGGACTTCGATCGTAATTACGAAAGGTTCCCAGTTCAAGTCAGAACTAGGTGAAAAACTGTTTCAGCTGTTGGGCACCTAACGTAGGCGCACCATCGTTTACAATCCTAAGGCCAATGGACGCATCGAACGCAGGCACCGCACTTTAAAATTATAATAATTTTATAAACTACCAAAAAACAAAAAATGTAAACAAAAAAATTATCTCCATAATATCTTCCGTTTACTATGTAACGAGCTGGTCAGCTCAGTGGAGTCGAGAATTAACTTGCATCCTATTTTTGGATTACGTTCCCGACCCATAGAAGATTTTAACATCACGGCCGCTCAAAAGGTATACGGTCAAAACCTTTCTCGTCTTCGCGTATTACTTGCTTCAAACCCCCTAGGCAGTCATTAGATCGCACTGATTATGTTCGTGAACCTCGAGAACACTTTGAACACATTAGATCAGTCCCGTCTATACAAGAATGTGTTACTCGACGATAGAATGTATTAGAATCCCCTAAATGTTCTCATGTATTCGTTCGTACCGATGCCGTTCGAAAATCTTTCCAAACGCATTACGAAGGGTAGTTCTAGATAGTCAAGCGGAGAAGTACTATACCGCGTTGCTACGTTGAACGGAATATGTAAATGTTTTAATAGACCGCCGTGTTAGCCCTGTTACGCAACCGAGTCGTAGACCATCTCTGATCCGGTGCAAAAGCCCCTTTTATCTACCAAACCGGTATTGACAGTTTCGGTGATACCAACGAAATCCCATATTCTGTACCTTCACCCATTCAACCAAACCTCAAACAACCGGTACAAAAAACGTTACTCATTTCGGCAGGATGATCAAACCCTATCAAACCTGCAGTGATTCTAGTACAATATTCTCTACGAATTTCGTCACTGCTTGAATCGTTCCAGGAAAACCACCGTTGGAAGGGAGACGAATGGTGGTTGCAATCACACACACACGCACACTCAACTACAGTCAATAAAAATATCATTCACCGAGCCAGTGGATCACGGAACATAAGATGCAGCACACCGTCAGCGAGTGCGGTGATTACTATTGATAATTAATATATAAAGTTATTTAACTATAACAGCAAAAGCTCCAACATCCGCAATAAGAAGAAGGAGGAATTACTAGCTCTTTGGGAAACTGTTCCATAATCTTGTTTATCTTGGAAAAAATCATGGCTTTGTTTTAGATGTTGAATAAATTCCATTAGGTTTTGTTCTTCCCTAATCAAATATTGATTCTAAATTTTTGTTAATTGAAGAAATCATCTTCTGTCGCGACTAAAGCATTTGGTTCGCATTATGATTACGAGGAACTTCCAAAGCGTAGTTCATACGAAGAAGGTTACGTACTATCGTCAGCATAACAGTGTAATAGATGACAATAAGGTACAGGTAATTATGATCTTGATGATCAGATCTCTTCAGAATTTTTTCAGAAACATTCTTTAAATCATCAAAATTACAGTGATAATTTGCTGACGACCAACATTTTACATTTTACACTCACAGACTATCGATTAGAAATAATGCAAAAAAAAAAAATCAAATTACTCACTTGTCCAACCATATCATGATTATTTTGTAATAATTCAATATATGTTGATAGAAATTCTTTCATTTGTTTTAAATGTGTTTCTTCAATTTCTTGAAAACGCTACAGAAAATTTACAAAAAAAAAATCCCTAAAATAACCAATGCAAAAATATAATTTATATGCATTAATCTTACCCTACATGTTGTTGTCATACGTCGTTCAAATTCTATTTTTACCGGATTATGTTTTTCCAATAGATTTCGATAATCATCTTGTTGTTTTTTCAATTTAGTTTCGGCTTTTTCCAATTCCTTTTTTGCATTCGAATCTTTACGTAATTTTTCAATTTCCTGAATACGATTTGAATATAAATCTTTTGCTTTTTGTACGGCTATCGTTGATGCTTGCATTGCCTGAACGGCCTCCAGTGTACCGGCCTCTTCTTCTTTTACACATTTATGTTTTTTATGTAATTCATCGGCATACTTTGAAACATCCTTAACTAGCTCCGATATTTTTTGTACCATTTGTAAATGTAACGATGATAAACGTTCGGCCGATGATTTTAGGACAACCCAAACGGGTGCAAATGTACCGTGTATACAACCGGAACCAACTTTATTCGCTAATTTTGTCATTGATTTTGAATTATGTTCGGCTAAATTCGATTTTTCCCGAAAAAAATCCGATAATTCTTTGCTCGCCACCAATCCATATTTCATATTATGATAAAGTACATCAAATCCATTATTCTTTTCGCCCTGTTGACAAAGGAAAAAAAAAAATATGTTATTAATATTAGATATTATAGAAATTAGATAATTTTATCTCTTCGATTAACTAGAATGGATCAAGGGAAATATCCAAAGATTTTTTAAACGATTGTTTAATGTTTTATAGTAAATTTAAAAATAAATCCAACTTTTGGCTATTCAATTAGTTTCAAGAATCACACATAGATGGCGGTAGTAGGTCCGTTATTTTATTTTTTTAAATATGCTACTACTTTTTTTATTTACATATATAAAATTTTATGTAGATCTGTCGGCTCAGTCTTATATTTACAGCTGTTCAAAGTAGACGTGTTAAAGTGCTGTTGTTTTAATATGGACAAAATCAAATCTGCAGTGCAGTGATTGAATTCTCATTTTTGGAAGGTGTAAAACCAAAACAAATTCAAGTACGATTGTTAAAAGGACTCTTCACCTTCACTTGAAATAGTATTATACAACTGGGTTGCTGAGTTTAAACGGTATGAGTCTTGAAGACGATCCATTCACGTCAAGTACCACGTCCAAAAAGTTCATCAATACCAGAAATCGTAGCAAAAATGCGGGATATGATTTTGGACCATCATCGATTGACTGAGAGCGATTTAGTAAAGGGTTTAAACATCTAATTAGGCATCGTCACCCATATTTCAAGTGAAGTTTTAGGTTTTTAAAAAGTTATGTGCACAAAGAGTTGAACATTTGAAGCGTTTTAAGATGGATAAAGGGGATTTTGTACGTCAATTTATCACTATGGGTGAGAATTGGGACTACCACCATGTTCCTAAATCGAAACAAGAAGCTTAAGAATGGTGTGAAACACCTGGTGCTTTGGCTCCTAAACGAGTTCATGTTCAACAATCGGCCAAGGTGGTTATGGCATCAGTTTTTTGGGATGTGAAATACCTATTTTGATGATGGATTATCTCCTGATCTGGAAAAACAATTAATTCTGAATATTATTGGAACGTTTTGGATCAACCGGACGTAAAAATTCGCGAAAAAAGACCCGGTTTACAGACGAAACATAAAAATCATTTTTCAACAAGATAATGCAACTGCTCACAAAAATGTTTTTTACAATTGCCAAAAATAAATTAATTAAAGTACGAAGAATTATTGGAACATCCACCGTATTCGCCGCCAGATTTGGCTCCTTCTGACTTCTGCTGGCTGTTTTCACATCTTAAAAAATTCATGCGTGGAAAGCAGCAGCATGATGTAGTTAGCAGCAGCCGTATTTTGCAGACCGTCAGGAAAAGCTCTACAGAGATGGTATTCATTAAATGGAGGATTGTTGGAATAAATACATTGAGCTTCTGCGAGAATATACTGAATAATAAAAAGTATTTCAAGCAAAAAAATTGTGTTTTTTTTTCTATTCTAGAAACTTATTTAACAGCCCTGTACGTGTGTTTGATGAAGATTAACAAAATGGTGGATTTGTGGGGGATTGCCAAGGTAATCCACATTCCCGTTCCAAAAACGGCCACGACTGTAAATATGAACGATTTCCGCCCTATCAGCATTCTTTCATGCTTTTCAAACTCATTGGAACGCCCAATGAAAAACCAGTACATTCCTGATATATCTACATAAATATCCCCCTTTCAATCTGGCTACGGTTAACCTCTATTCCGTAGCTACTTGAAAAATCGTGCCCAAATTGTTAATATACGGGATTCATTTTCCATGCCAGCTGAACTATCTCCCGGTGTTCCTCAGGGATCTATTCTCAGGGTGCCATATAATATACCCATACGTATTTAAGAGGATCAAGTATATATTTGCTCGTTGGTAATGTTCAATTGTATCGTCATTGTAGCTTGGTACGTGTATCCGAGTGTATCGCTTCAATACTGAATACTGAATTATCAATTTCGGTCTGAATTCATCGGAATGAAAAACACAGAGTATAGTTATTAACAATTGAGTAATTGATACGTCATCATTTCCTAACAGTTAATTCCGTAACTATTCCATTTTTCCCTCAACAGTGAAAAATCTTGGTATGATTTTCAAAAAGGACCTTAGATGGTCTTTTCATATTAATATCATTCAAGGACAATAAATGGAATACTGTGGGCTTTCTGAAAATTCGCGCCTATTACACCAAGGAAAACGCGAGGTTCCTAGGGTGAAGGTGGTCATGGCGATTTTCCTTCCACCATCCTCAATTGTTAGTTATACCTCCGCGTGGTGGCAACCGGGAATGTATCCTACATTGCAGTTAAGTAACTAATGCGAAAACGAAAAGTATTGGAGAACAAAATCTTATACCCCAGGTAGAAAACAGACTGTGCCGCTTCACACATTACTGCCCACCGGAAGGAGGTCTACGGGAGACGAGGTGCAAGGTAGCAATACCAGCTACACCTTCGAATGGCGGGATCGGACGAAGGGTGGAGGCATTGCGGGGAGAGAATGTGTTCGGGTAGTCTTTTGAAGATTTCCTGTCAATCGTTAAAAAAAAAAGGGAAACACAAAATTCTACTTGGTTAGATCTCTATTCATTCCTCATTTTTAATATATTGTGACATGGTTTTGAACCCATTTGATTCGACATGTCGCACTAAACATTTCGCAATATGTCAATTGTATCTTTGGTTGTTCCTTGCTTAGATATTATAATCACCGCGGAGTGTATTATCTATTTTTAAATTGATAGGGGGCGTAGACCTGATTATTTATTTAATATTTTGCGTTTTTATATATCTGAGAGAACCGCGGTAATCTCATCGTACCCCGACACTCATCACGACATGCCTCATTAGCTCTGGCATTGATGAATAGGTGGCGTATTTTAAGAGGCAGTGGAACATGGGTTTGGAGGTACAAAGGGCTGTGTATGAGACGCGGATAGATTCAGAATTACTGGAGGACGCGTGATTGGGTAGTATACATGGAGTTTGATAGGTTGCCACTCTGGGTGTTTTATTTGGGATGTTAGGGAGAGCGGAGAGGCTCACGTGTAGGATTTTGTGGGAAATGAAAATGAAAAGCAAATGAGGGATGGATAGAGGTATGGAAGAAGGAGTGGGTTGATTTGGCAATTGATTGAAATTGGAAATCAAAATATGTGATGTATTGGAAAACAAAAGCTGAAGTGTTGGTATAAAAGGGGTGAAGGAAAAATGTTGGATGGAGACAGTAAAAAGGGGTGAAAAAAAGAGAGGATTGATATATTCGGAGTTGGAATGGAGTATTGGCAGGAGGCACTAGTACCTGGATGGAAATTTGGTGCATGGAGAAATTTAGTATGGAATGGTAGATTTAACGAAGGAGGAGGTACAGGAGTTATTATCGGGGAAAGGAGTTTTGGTGCTTGGAGAGAGGTGTGAGTGGAAAAGGGTAGGGAGATTTGTAATGGAAATGGAAGAGTATAGAAGCGAGTGGGTAATGGAGATTCTACGCCGACGGTCAAACAATCATGTCACACAAGTTTTGTTTTTTTTTTCTGGTTTATTATTATAGTATATTTTATTGTTAGGAAATAAAACTGAATAATCTATAATCTATGGAATTCCCTACCTACGCCGGCTAAACTTGCTATGAAAACATAATTGCTTTTGTGGACAATGTGTGTGGTTATTTTTAAAATCTTCTATATTTACTATTGATCTCTTCTCTTTAAAACATTGGCAACTTAACCTCCGTTTGGTTTTCGTTTGCCTTCCTTTTCCATTTGAAATAATGTAGCCATCCATAGAATTGCGAAAGAATAGAATTACTATTAACAAACCATAAATTGAATTAAACTATAATACACCCTGTATATAATTTAATATCTCGACAATAATACGTTGATTTGTATATATAGAAAAATTACATTACATAAATGATTAAAGTGATCTTTGATAGAGTAATTTATATAAAATGTAAACAAATTTTTTATATTATTCTCCTGTACTAGTTATATTTAAAGATTCACAAATTGCAAATATCATAAATTATGTATACGCATTTAATTGTGATTACAAACAATCAACGAAGAGAGCAATGAAATTAAATATAATGTCTGTAAATGTCTGACTTTTTCAATTATTTTATATTTTAAAATACTTATAAAACCACCAACAACAACAACAATAACAACCAAATATAGGAAGTTGTAATCTTTAAGTATACTTTTGCTTAATTTCATTTCAACGTAGAGGAGGATGCAGATAAAAATTGTGAATTAAAAATACATAATTATTTATTTTTTTTTTTTTTTTTGGTGACTACATCAATGAAATATATTTTGATCTAGTCCCATTCAGATAATTGATGTAAGATGGTTTGGATTGGGATCAATAGGCACTGGCTGGTCGCTGACTCAACGTTGCAACTGTTGAGTTCTTGATCCGGATTACTTACTTTACCTTTACGTGGTAGCGAACGGTATCTGAAGATTCATTCCGAATCATTCAGGGAAAATTTTATAAGAGCGAATCCCATGCGGTTGGTCGTACGGGCTAATTGTTGACACCGTAAAAAGAAGTAATTATGAAACTAACGGCAGTGCCTCGGAGAGAACACGAAAAACGGCGACGACCCAGGCAATGAAATGGAAGGACAATGATTTAAAATTTAAGCATCATGAAACGTTACAATAATACTTAATGCGGTGGTTGGAAAACTCTGACCGATTGCCTATAAAGAAAGTTAAACTGGACATAATAGCGGTCCAGGAAACATAGTGGCCTGGAAACAGCATCTTAACCAGTACGGAATACAAATTCTACTACAACGGTAGAAATAAAATAGGTTTATTCGGGACCCGGTTTTATTGTAACGCGGGTAAAGCGAAAGAATCGGTTATTTATTTCAACCCCATAGATCAAACTTTTATACACTACAGATAAAGGGAATATTTTTCAATGTAACCTTTATAAACCTTCGCATGCCCCAACAGAAAACACAGATGCAAACACGAAGGATATGTTTTACGAAAAGCTCAATCGGATTTACAATGAAGCGCCCGGCCGTGACATTAAAATTTTCCTTGCTGATTTTAATGCGCAGGTGAGGAGTAGAGAAATTGTATATCGATCGGCAATTGGTCAGCATATCGTTCATAATCACTGCAATAATAACAGGGAACGTTTAGTCGTTTTCATAATGCCAACAATAATAGCCAGCAAACGTTTTCCACACAATGTGAACATAGTGTTCACCGAATTCAAAAACAACAAACCGAATAGACCACGTACTCATTGACAGTCGCCATGCGTCCGACATACTCGATGTAAAGAGCTGCAGGGGGCCCAACATTGATTCTGATCATTATCTCGTAAGATCTTTGTTCAGATATCGTGTTAGTGCAAATCGCATTCAATATGTAAAATCTTAAAAATAACCAACAGTAAACAACATTACGAAGATACATTGTTGGAGTTAATTGTGTTCGAACAGATGCGGATCAACAAGAAGCGCGCCACACGAACTGCCATGTATGACTACCGAACCAAAAGATCAATTGAACGCAAATTTTCCGAAATAAGAAAATTCGTCATGAGTAGGATATTTTCCAGGATATAAACAGGCTGCACGGCATGAATGACGGTAAATATGTGTACAGGAGAATAACTGTGGAGAATCTGTAACTAGCAAATTTAAACAGCAGTCCCTTCTTTGTAAGGATATCAACGGCGAGAATGTGGTGCGGATGACGAATGTCTCGAGTCGGGTCATCTCGAGATGGGCTGAGTATTTTAAAGATTTACTTACAGTCTTTTCAAATATTCGAAGGAAGTCAATGATGTGGATTCCGTAAAGATCGCTCAACAACTGATCAACTGTTCGTCATACGACAGATAATGAAAAAGTGTAGGGAGTTCACCGTAGAAATACATCACCTGTTTGTTGATTTTAAAGAGGCACAAACGACAGTATTATTAGGGAAAAATCATGGCGCACAATGGAGGAATTTCGTTTCTCAAAAAAATGTACCCACATGGCACAATTACAATTAACGCCAGTTACATATCAGATCCAAATCGGATGCATTTGAAACCAATGCATTTAAAATGTATAAGGAGTACGACCATTTTACCGCGAGGTAAAAACCTCATCTGCTCAATTACTCGGCTATGCCGATGACAATAACGTAGTGGGTAGAAATATGACGGGTGACGTTAAAAAAGCGTTCTTACTGTTGGATATAGGATTGACGTGACGTGACGTGACGGATATAGGATTAAAGATTAACGAGGATAAAACTAAGTATGTGATCGCACCAATGAATGACTATTCATTAAACGCAAAACATATCAAAGGGTAACAATTTGCAGAATAATTACGAAACAGCGGATGGGTTTACTTATCTTGGATATCTTAGATAAACAGTGAAAATGATATTACTGATGAAGTTCAATTCCGTATTGTTTCGGGAAACAAGGCATTTTAAGGTTTACGACAGAAATTCTTCTCGAACACATTGAGTAAAATACTTAGTCAAAAATGTCTGCGGTATTAGCAGAAGTAGCTTCTGCTGAGTATTAGCAGACGAATTTCTTCGTGCAGAGCAGAAAATTTGCATTAACCGCAGAGAGAAGTCAGGAATTTTGCAGGAATGCAGAAGGTTTGGTAATACCGCAAAACCGCTTCTGCGTCTTGTCTTGGGTGGTTCACAAAAAGAAAATACTACGCACCATCTTAGGACCGACAAAGGAAAATTAATGGTGGCGACACGATCATGAAATATATAAATGTATGACGAACCCGACATTTTTATCAAGATTGGTCGCTTGAGGTGGTTTGGTCATTTGGTACGTATGGATGGCTATCTAATACCATCAAAAATCCTGGACGGCAAACCGCAGGTGGATCAAGGAGCGTCGCAAAAGACCCCGAGGGAGTTGGAAAAATGAAATTGAAGCGGAACTTCCGGGCTCTTGGAGTTTCCGGCTTACGGACGTTAGCGACGAATAGGAGCCAGGTTGGAGAAGGTCGTTGACATGGACGCCAAAACCAATTGTAGGTTGTAGGACCAGAAAAGTAAGTAAGTAATTCTCACCCTTTCTCATTCCAATTCAAACACTGTACCAATGTCAAGATTCCGTTATAGTTTTGATTTTTCTTTCAACAGAAACTATTTTATAATTTTTGTTTTAAATATTAAATTCAAAAACATTTATTTACGAATGCAATTCATAAATATAAATTGAATTAATTTTATTACAACAACACTATAAGACAGAAAATGAATTTAAAAAAAAAAAAATTGTATTTCATTACAATATATGTAGTATAAGTAGTTGAAATGCTGGTTGTAAATTACTAATATACAAATTGCTTCAATGTTATTGAAAAAAAACAAAACAAAAATTATGTAGTAAACGGTAAAAGGTTAATCAACATAGAAAAAGATAATGAATTTATGAATTGTTAAAATTAATTAAATAAAATGTTATTTTATTGTGTTATTTTAAGCGCATATACGATCATAAAAAAAGAATATTCTCTATATTAAGCACATATACTTTCGTGTAAAGTGAATTACAGTTATCGTTTTGCAAAAAAACAAAAGATTATAATGTCTTAATCACTTTTCACCCACGAATTGGAACTGGAATGTTCCGATTTCTTACGCCATTCCTTCGGGTATTCAGATTCCGCGTACCTCACTTGGTTGTCTCCACTTTTTAACAACGGGCCACCACTCAATCTATTTGGCAGAAATTTTCAACATACGCTTTTTCTATGTAGACCTATGGTTAAGTTCGATGATGGGTTTTGATGTTACCTTCCTTTCTGATCACCTACAATCCAAATGGAACTCACATACAACTACGAAGGGATTATGAGAGATAACTCGTTCTGTTTCTAACCAATTGATTAGATGTGGTGGTTTAATGAAAAATGGAAAAACTGTTTTCTAAAGGGGAATTTTTTGTGATAATACCATACAAATCCAATGAAATGCTTGTGAATAAATTTGAATATATTATGAGTGGCATATCTACATTTACATTTATACATTTATATTAAATTTTTTTATGAGACGTTGGTGATAAATTTGTATCCCCTTGTTCCGCAGTACGTGCTTCCTGTTTTAAGCGGTTATCTGGCAGCGTTTTATATATATATGGTATATAAATAAACAAATTGCCTGTTTACACATTTTGTTAACATAATCGGATGAAAAAACGTTCTTCTATTCTTTTATCTATATACGCATAGATAATACCCATTGTATGTTATATTATATAAATAAAAAAAATTCTGTAATATATTTATTAAATAAATATTGAGATGTTTGTTGCGATATAAAACAAATCCTATTATTACCAGCTTATTTTGGAATACCAATAACAAAGAGGAATGCGAAGAATTCATTGATAAAATGTTGTTGACTTAATGCATAGACGTAGAACAATTAATAATTATGATGACGCGAGTTTACGCTATAAATAATCTTTTATAATTATTATATATCAACATATAGATTCAAAGTACAAATGATGCCGAATGCAATCTATATTTGGTGTTTAAATCAAACTTTATAGTTATGAATATTAACAGAATGTTCGACTTGGTGGTGCCGTTGATAAAGCATTCAACCCATTTACGGATAGTCACGAGTTCAAATCCATGACCAGAAAGTTTTTTCTGATTTGAATTCATGAACTAAGTCATCATTTATTCATTGGAATGAATGAATATCTTTGGTATATTATGTGTCGGACGCATTCAAAGATTAACAAAGTCTACACACTTTATATATGAATTATTATTATTATTAATTATTAAAAAAATTATATATGAAAGTATATAATAAACCTCGGGAAAATTATTGGGTCTGTAAATAAAGTAGAGGGGGGTGAAGAAAGAGAGAGCCTCGTTACTGCTAAAGAAATGATAAATCTGGAGAGGGTGAAATGGGAATAAAATCTTTCAGGCCATACAAATCACCAGTTCCAGATGGGGTGTTTTCGGCACTTCTTCAGGGAAATATCTATAGTCTGGGAATTCCTTTAATGATGATATATATGCCCGAATGAGGCTGGCCCTATTCGGGGACATGTTTCAAGAAAATGGAGCAAGGTTAGAGTTATTTTTATCCCAAAAGGTGGGAGCAAAGGGTGGGCGGATTGGGTCAAATCATACAGGTCCATCATCGCTTTTGCTGCAAACAATGGAAACATTGGTGGACCTCCACATTAGGAAAATATCCTGGAAGTTCATCCTCTAAATAAAAGCAATTTGCATATCAAAAGGGCAAATCAACAATCACTGCATTGCATCGCATCGTTAAAAACGTTAAAGACGGCCTTAGAATCGAAAGGAATTGCCCTAGTGGCCTTTATGGACATTGGCGGTGCTTTTGATAATGCTGGCTATAGTTCAATGGACAAGAGATGGACGATGTGATACAGGCATGGATAAAAAAAGTGCTCGAAGGAAGAATAATAACCGCGAACATGGGATCCATAAACCTAGAAGTGGAGGACAACAAGGGTTTTCCCACAGGGAGGAGTCCTAACGCCACTGCTGTGGTCTTTAGTGGTCGATGAGTTGATGCACGCCCTAAATAGCGAGGGATATAAAACCATAGGTTATGCTGATGACATAACTATAAT
Organism: Dilophus febrilis; assembly: GCA_958336335.1. Taxonomy (NCBI): domain Eukaryota; kingdom Metazoa; phylum Arthropoda; class Insecta; order Diptera; family Bibionidae; genus Dilophus; species Dilophus febrilis. The sequence continues at coordinate 37,060,719 of OY284470.1, forward strand.
AATTAGGGCCAGCATGAAAGCACAATAAGTGAATTAACTCAAAGGGCCCTAAACACCACTAAAGAATGGTGTACAAAAGAGGGACTCAAATTGAATCCCGGGAAAATAAGAAGGAAAATAAACATATCGACTATTATAATGGGAGAAACTCAGATAACTCACATATCGATTATGTGGTGGAGAAATCCATAAAAGCGATATTAGCCAGTAGGCGAATGGTTAGTAAAACCTGGGGACTAAGCCCAGCACCGATTAACTGGAGGTATAGGCAAATGATTAGGTCTGGAATAACATATACAACGGCGTTCGGCAGAAAAAATACCGATCAAGAAGTAATAGGCAAAATTCAGGGGCTAGCGTGCCTAACGATAACAGGAGCAATGAGAACGACTCCATTGGTGGCAATGGAGGGTATAATTAATCTGAAACGTATTCACATTGCCATCAAAGAAGTAGCCATTAAAGAATTAGTGGCGTTATGTGAAGGGATGAACTTTATGGAAGGAAATCTGAAGGGTCATCTAGAGTTAATAAAAGGAATAGATATTCTGATGCCTATGACGTCATATACTGACCAATTAAAAGGGAAAATGAACTTTGTTCATAAATATGGGATATATATCACAAAAACAGGTTACTGAGAGTAGGAAACACCAACATGGGGGAGGGGGGGGGGGTATAAGCGTGTCGCGGGGAACCCTTAGAAAATTGGTGGCCTTCACAACCAAAAAAAGATGCGACGGTGTCTTGTGGCGGTGAATATTCTTAAGGATGACACATGCAGGCTCTGTCTTGAGGATGAAAGCCGTACACATTGTTTGCAAATGTTCGGCTTTAGAAAGTAATGATGAGGGTCGCCCGTTTCTTTACGAGCAAGAGTTCGGCCGGATTCCTTTCAAAAAGAGATGCTGGAGATAAGGCACTATATTCGATGAAAGGCAAGTCGGGTAGGTGTTAATCGGAAGGGCCTGACTTAAGGCCTGATTTGAAAATACCGCAATCAAATGCAGTAAGAATAACACAAGCACAAGCCTTCGGGTAGTCTTTTGACCCTCTTCCCCCTCTTCGATCAATAAAAAACCCTAGCGGTAAAAACACCGTATTTCAGGCAAAGGCTTCTATGCCATAGGGATATGCTATATGGATATAACTAAAAACTAAATAATACTTAGAGCCTTCCTTAAAGGTCGCCCCAGGGCCCAGGGCGTCTAAGTCAATGGAAAAAGATCGGTACTACTATAGTATGCGATCTGAGCGGGGAAATTTGATTTCAGATAATTTTTTTTTGGTGAATTTTATGGGAAAAAAGGAATTTTCCTTTTAAAAATTATTTCTAATCGAATGCTAAACCTATTATATATTTAAATAAGATATATTTTTAAAAGGAAAATTCTTTTTTTGCCATAAAATTCTCCAAAAAAAAATTATTTTAAATCAAATTTTCCCGCTCAGATCGCATACTATAGCAGTACCGAAAGATCGATATTGGCATTCCTTATACCTGGGCTGACAAACGCTAAACGGTTTTTTATAATCAAAACTTGATAGAAATGGGGGATGTTAGAAATAACAGAAAGGTAGTTTAATGGCCTACCTTAAGAAAATATACATAAGGCTCAGAACTCAGAACATTGCAGATTCTGTAAGGTGGTGAAGGAGACGTCATCACACATATACTACTTGAGTGTGACGCTCTAAGTTTTATAATAGAATAACTCACTTCTGCACAGAGAAACAGGTCAAAACGACAACAGAAATATCGCTTGATTTGAATCGGTTAAAAATTTCATCGAAAAATTTAACATTTAAATTTTTAGGTTCACGTAACCAAATTTTGGTAAAATTACACTTATCCGGCGCAAACATAAAACTCAATTTTGAGTATGCACATTTGTAGGGGTCGTATCCTGACCAACTTTTGTTCTGGACTTAGTGGCGGACTCCTCCCCCATTAGCCAGGGGAAGGGGCAAAGTTTGCATGGGGAAATTTTAAATTTCCCCTTCAGAGGTATGGCGAACATTTTGTTTCCATATGGGGAATTTATTGGGCAAGTGGTTAAAAGTCATTGCTATACAACTTTTGTTCCGGGCTTACGCCCCCCCTCCTGTTATCGCTTGAAAAACAGCGTTTTTAAAGGGCTGAATTGTTTTTTTAAGTAAATAATAAAAATAAGCAGCTTCCACATCACCCAAGGGGTATGCTTTACAATGCGTTTTTTTAACATGCTATCTCCCGTAGACCCAATGTATGAGTTTTGAAAACAATTTCTCGACGAAGACCTCTCCTGGTCAGTGGGGAGGGCGGACCGACTAAGTCCAGAACAAAAGTTGGTCAGGGTAGGACCCTCTACAAATGTGCATGACTAAATTTTTGGTATTTACTTTTATATTATTTTGAATTTTATTATTTATTTCAGGGAGTACCCTGCAAGACCCGATGGGTCGCAGTACGCGGAATGATTTAACAAACTACTCCAACCCGCAGGAAGGAGTTTTTTAGTCGGTCAACCTAGTTGACGGGACTCTGACACTCTTTCGGTAAATGCTAAAATTTCCCCTCCCACCAAAAAAATAAATTACGAAAAAAAATATGTTTGTGGTGTTTAAAATTATTTATAGTAATAAAAAAAAAACTTACCCAAAAATAATCATTAAAATCGACCGTCATTTTCGTTTGATATGATATTTTCTATAGTTATCTTAAAATCTCCTAAATATTAAATGATTTTTCTTCTTCTCCTTCTTCTGCTTCTTAGTTTATCGATAATAATATTCGTTTTGTTCAACATACGCTGACTCTTTTATTGTACAAAAATCATTCCATTAAATTAAATGGATTCAACAAAAATTTCACTTAATTTATTTAATCTTTTCTACATTCACCATAAAAACATTTTTTTTTCTTTTATGATAAGATCAACGATCTATAAATATTAATTAATTGATAAGCTCTTAATCGTTTCCCGTATTAACTTATTAAAAACAAATTACTATTAAATATTACACCTTCACTTCACTTAGAGATAAAATCACTTTTAACACACACAAAAAAACAAAAACAAAATTTTGATAGCAATGTCTTATTGCTCAGATTTTATTATATAAAATATATGATAATTTTTTACTGCATTACAGATGTGTTTTTGATAATGAAGCAATAAAGTGTTGATGATAATTTTCGGAACACGTTATTGTTGATAAGTTGATAAAATCTTTCATCTGATCACATTTGATCAGTCACAGTATAGCATAAAAGAAATCCTTGTATATTAATAATTATAATAAACAATTTGTCGGTCTCATCAAAATCCAATAAAAGCAAACCAAATAAAATTTCTGTAATAACAAAAAAAAAAAAACATTGAAATAATATTGAATATTATTATTATGATTATTTATATTTTGTATTTTTTTTTTAAAGGAATGCAATGGAAAAATGTACGTTTTGTAGGTTTTCTCACGCAAAATTATTCACAGTCGCATGATAAATGATAAAAAGGTGGTCAAGTACATAGTTAATAAATCCATATAGTACAATAAAAATGTAAAAATTGTTTGTTTTCAAACAAAATTTTGCTTTTTAATTGAATTAAAAACAATAAGTGGTGCAATGTTTGATTTACTATCACTTATTTTAAAGAAAAGTAAAAACAAAAAAAACACTGCCAGGCAAACAACTGTAACAAGAAGTACGTATTGGTGGCCAGGTGGTAAGCGTGGGCTTAAATTTATCATCATTCAACTCCTCATTAGATTTTAACATAAAATGACGTTCAAATTTCATTCCCAAGAACAAGATTGGATTTGTATGGGAGCTTCTCGGTGGGATCGGATTAGCAAAAATTTAATGATGCAATTTTGTAGAGAATAAAAATAAAGTATATCTTGTAGAATAAATTTTTGGCATAACTATAACCATTTCCGAGTAAATCCCAACGGAATTTATGAGAATGGATGGGATGGGATGAGAAAAAATTCCCCGATTTTGCATCAAACCTCCAGATCCAAAATTTCTAGTCAATTGGTTAGAAACAGAAGGAGACATCCCTTATAATCCCTTAGATTTGTATGGGAGCCACTGGATTGGATGGGATGAGAAAAAATTTCCGGGAACGTAATTATTCGACATGCTCCAGCTCAAGCAACTTGTGAACGATGATTTGTATGCTTCCGAAATGGTGATTTTGACTTGGAAGACAAAGAACGCTGAAAATGCTGAATTATGCTGAAAATCATCAGCCAAATCGGTCTGGTAGTTTCCAAGAAAAAGTGGAGACAACCGAGCGAGTGAGGGAGCGAGCGAGCGAACGACATTTTTGCGGAAATTTTTTTATTCGATTTTTATCGATAAAAAGTTCCAGTTCGTGGAGAAAAGTGATAAAAAGTAGGGGTCAACGAAATTTTTTTTTGGAAAACGATCATAATAAGTAGTGTATATTGAAATATACGTACTTAAAACAACATTTCTTTTTCACATTACACCAATCACACTAACACCTTTCAAGTATCGTCGCCGTTTTGTCAAGGCCACGCGTGTGTACAGTACAGTGTGAGTATTTGAAACGAACACAAAATAAGGAAAATAGTGTTGGCTATATATGTAGTTGTTTATTGTAAAAGCATTACTAAATACAAACGAAAATAAATAAACTCGTATGTATTTGTATATTATATGTTTACATCATCTCCAAAACACAACAACAAAAACCGGCGAGAGTGTAGGTGCCAGATGGTGATGAATGGTGGTGAACGTGTGTAATTTGTGGGTGAAACCAACAGCTTTCGTTAACAACACTCTCAACAACGTTAATAGTTTAAAACTGTCTTTAGGTGAGATTACGGTGATTGGTGTAACATGAAAAGAAAAATGTATGTTTTTGATAAATTTTCAATTAAAAATTTGATACAGCAAATCAGAGGGCGTATTTTTTTTCATGTATGTTTAGTTTAGTTTATACAAATTGAATACGATATTCTAATCATTAAACTCATAATTTAATTAAATATTATGTGAGCATATATATTTGTTGATGGACTGATAAAAAAAATGTCATCAGTTGTGATGAGTGTCTTCGTCGGTTATCATCAGAGATAAAAAAAAATGTCATGTCTCAGGAAGAAGGTAAAAATGGAAATATTTTGAATTAATTTAAAGTTGGTTGGTTGGCTAGTTTGGATTGGGATCGATAGGGTAGGCAGGTTCAGGAAACACGGTGACATGGAAATAACACTCTATCCAGTAAGGAATACAAATTCTACTACAGCGGGTAAAATAAAACAGTTTTATTTGGCACCAGCTTTATTGTATGAGTTGTGGCGGTCCTATGCACACTACAAATAACACAAACACTTTGACTTTACAAAGAACATCGCATTCCCCACACAAATATACTCACTATGTAACGGTCATTTTTCAAAAACCCCTTACACTTAAATGGCAAACCAGTTACATAAGCAGACTCATCTAGACTTACAACTAAAACGGACTTGCGGGCGTTTATAATCAATAAATAAAATAAATAACTAACGTTAGAATTAAAATTAGAATTAATATAAATTAAACTACATAGTGGCATAAATAAATAAAGCCGTTAAATAGAAATAATAAGTTAGGTATATAAAATAAAAATGTTAAGTGGTGTAAAATGATTGTTAGTTTTTTATTTAATTCAACAATTTATTCATCCCAGCGCACATCCGATAAATCAACTCCACCTCAACACAACGACCCTAAAAGTGTAAAACGAAGGAATCGGTGGGCATTAGTTTCAACCCCATAGATGAAATATTTTTTACACTACGGATAAGGGGATGGTTCGATTCGAGAAATGGATGGTTCTTTGATGTATGTAAAACGGCTCATGAAGAAAAGATTCAAACGCGTTTAAAATATGTTCAGCAAAATATGGGATGAAGAATGGCCATCGTGAGATGCGGACTGAGTATTTTAAAGATCTACTTACAGCAAGCAACCCAAGTGGTAGAAATAAAGTAAACGAGCTTCCGTACCAAACAGCACAACCACTAATTTCGGGACCATCACATGTAGAAACCAGAGAAGCCATTCTGAAGCTCAAGAATGGAAGGGCCGCAGAATCTGACGGCGAACCTGGTGAACAATTTAATATGGTTGGGATGTATTATGGAATGTTATACACGAGATAATTGTACATGTTTGGAACTATGAAGTTAAACCCAATGAGTGGAAGCTTGCTGTAATTGTTCCTATGCACAAGAAGATAGACAAGATGGAGTGTTCCAGCATATCAGGGAATTTCGTTGCTGAATGCAGCTTATTAGGAACTCGTTCATGTATTGCATAAGCGCCTTTTATACCATATGCGGAAGAAGTCATTGGTGAATACCTTTCATCATCATTGTCATCGGTCATTGGTGGATTCGGTATTGATCGCTCAACAACAACTGATCAACTGTTCGTCATACGACAGATAATGGAAAAGTGTAGGGAATTCCACGACGTAGAAATACATCACCTATTTGTTGATTTTAAAGCGGCACAAACGACAGTGTTATTAGGGAAAAATTGTAGCGTACAATGGAGGAACGATTTGGTTTCCCACAAAATTTGATAGCCATGTCAAAAATAAGACTGACGCAAGTTACATCTCAGATACAAATAAGCGGGTATCAAATCGAATGCGTTTGAAACCATTGACCGTTCCGAAACCATCCTTTGGCTACATTATTTCTCTGAGTCACATTGGCAACCTTTCTAAGGAGGACCACCATTTTAAAACCAACAGCATGGTGGTGGGTTTAGTTTAAGAAGCGTTCTTACTATTGGAATGTGAAGTTTGGATATGGGATTAAAGGTAAACGAGGAGAAAACCAAGTATTTGATGATCGCTCCAAAGAATAGTAGGTTTATGACATAACACATCAAAGCGTAACATTTCGGTCAGAATAATTACGAAAACGGGATTACTTATACTTTGGATGCAACATAAACAGTGAAAATAATATTGCTTATGAAGTCCAATCCCGGATTGCTTAAGGAAACAAGGCCTTTTACGGTTTACGAAACATGCTCTTCTCGAAGAAATTAGTAAAATATTGAAAGTCAGGTTAAATCAAACGTTTGTTCGACCAATTTTCATCAATACGGTTTCGAAACATGTGGTACATGACACATGCTAACGAACGGCGTTTTTGGGTGGGAGGTTTGAAAAGAAAATGCTACGGCTCATCTTTGGACCGACAAAAAGGAAAAGGGACGGTGGCGTAGGCGATACGACCATGACCAATATATACAATGTATGGCGAACCCGAAATTCTTCGATTTATCAAGATTGATCACTTGGTGGGGTGGGGTGACTTACTTAGGGTGGGGTGACTTACTTAGGGTGGGGTGACTTAGAATCGTATACCGTCAAAAATGCTGGACGGCAAACCGCAGGTAGATCAAGAGCGTTGTGGGCAGACCGTGGGTGAGGTGGAAAGATGAAGTTAAAGGGGACCATCGTGTTTTTCGAGTTTCCGGCTGACGAACGTTGGCGATGAATAGGTCAAGTTGGAGAAGGCTTTTAATGGACGCCAAAACCAATTGTAGGTTATAGGCGCGGAATAATAAGATAGAGGATAGAAATAAAGTTAGTAATACCTTGAATGACATGTGAAACCAATAAGAAGGACATATTTACGTTTGTTTGTTTATTTTTTGTAGACGCGTTTTATTTATAATATTACAAAATAAATTATTTGTTTGTTTACTTTCTAAATGTTCCAGTGAATGCATGCTGCATATGTTCACATATTTTTATATTTCTATGTTATTGTTTTTTGTTGTATTATTATTTTTTCACATAAAAATATATTACACCTATATTTAATTTTATCTATAGTTATATAACTTGTTAGTGAGCTCTCCGTTTTAAGTGTATAGAAAAATCACACAAATATTTAATAAAAAATAAATATCCACACAACACACAACAGAATACAGAATATTATTGTTTTGAATACCGCAGTAGAGAATTTTCATGTTGCAAAACATACGACGACGGATGATGAAAATCACAATGCATATATAAAAAAATTAATATTATATTACATATGCATGCATATTTATCTATCTATATTTTACATAATAACGAAGACGCGTCGGGATGCAGTTCATTAAAATCTTTTGAATTCAAATAACATTTATAAATATCATATATTAATATTGAACACAGTGAGTTTTTATTAAGTAAAAAATCTTCAAGAATTTATATTTTAATTTCAACATAGTGCAACACTATATCGTTTCATAGCAAGAACCAGAAATGCGAATTTGCGGGGAGAAAATGTGGGACCTTCACGCAGTCTAACCGTTGTTGCTGGAGGGTCTACGGGGAATGGGACGCTCGAAGCCGGAAACGACTAGGGGTGTGGAAATACAACTGACTATAATATAAAGAGGCTGTGAAAGAAGCATTCCATATTAATGCATGTTCGCTAACTATAGTTGGAGAATGTGACCCAACACCATGGTAGAATGGGAAACTGGAAAGGCTAAATTGTGAGGTCAGAAAAACCTTTAATCGAGCTATTAGAGGTCAAACAGATCATACATAGAAGAAAATTGTGTCAATGGAGGAAAAAAAAACATTCAATTGGGAATGGGAAGACCCCTTCAAATCACCGGGACCTGATGGTATATTTGCCGCCATACTACCATACCTCAATATACAGGGTGTCCCTTTATATTAGCCTAGCGTAACTATCCATCCAATATCTTCGAAACCAGTGGAGTTATCAATAATATGATGTTAGAGGGCCACCACTGGATTCAATTTGGCTACATTTTTATGTTAACCCCTTCCTCCCCACACTAACCCATATGTGTTAAATGCATATCAACTTTGGAAAATCAAATTTAAACCTATATTTTCGCCTGTTTTTGATGAGCGTAGTTAAAAAACAATTATATGTGGGGGTCCCATGGGGAATTTTTCCACAAATGGGGATTGTCCATCTAATGGAAAATGTTCGAAACTCGCTTAATTTCTATGAAAACATGTGTTGTGATATTGAATATATTAATGATATAATACATATATCACATCATTAATATTTTTATATATGAATTTTTAATCTCGGCGTATCGGTCATGATAATTTTTTTTAGTGGTTTTTGCAATCACTCTTAATATGATGTATATGAGTATACCATTAATTAGCTAGCACATAGATTCAAAGTTAAGGTTATAACTTATTATTAATTAAGTGAGTGATTGGCATGGTTTTTAGTTCTTAAGTAGGGATTATTTGAAAATTTAAATTGAACAAGTAAGAATTAGATGGTTCGTAGGTGGACACGTCAACGACAACTCAACGTAAAACAACTTTCTGTGATACATCACAACACATGTTTTCATAGAGATTTAGTGGGTTTTCGCACATTTTGCTGGGAGGTAAAAAAGGCTTTAGTGTCAAGGATTATGGAAATATTTGCCACCTGTTTAGCAATGGGGTATATTCCGTTATGGTGGAACGAAACAAAGATTGTGTTTCTGCCGAAAACAGGAAGATGGGACCATACAATGAGACGAAGTCATTCAGAACGATCACTTTGGTATCCGTTCTGTAGAAAACAAGGTTGATAGCAGATCATCTGGAAAGAATTGCGTTAAGGTCATACCCCCTACAACATAGAAACCGCAGTACGAATACGAACTGCACTCTGGCGCAATGACAACCTTTATGGACATATATTTTGTTCACGTGCAGGCGTACTGTAGTGAAGCGATTGGCTTCAGAACTTTTAGCTCACTGATGACTCGCATTACTCGAATGTCTGGAGGAAATCAATGAATACACAAACAACATGACCTATCTATTAACCCAAAGAAGATAGACTTTATATATTGTATTCTCGAGGAAGACAGGACGTCTGGAAATAAAAGTTCTAAGTCTATTTGGAACGGATCTTAAAATATCCACCTGTGTCAAATGGTCTGGGTATCCATTTAGGCGCAGGGCTGAACTGGCGGTAGGTATCACGTGGAGGAAAAGATCCAGAATACGAAGAGGGCACTACATAAGTATATAGAAGGTTATGCGGACGAAGGTGGTGGATCTCGCCAAAGTCGATGTAGTGTGAATCTACACAATGCTGATAAGACCGATCGTGGCATATGCCTCAATTGTGACTGGTGGAATAGAACCACTAGTAAGGAATCAGCTCGATCGAGTACAAATACTGACATGTGGTGTGGGTGCTCCTGAGACTTTTCACACCACGTCGACCATGTCCATGCAAAATTTTGCCGGGTTTATTACCTCTGAACTTATTAATTGTGTAAAGACAAAAAAAGTAACAAACATTCGTACGATTTTATGATCTTAAAGAGTCAATGTGGATGTTGATATGGATGTGGTCAGTGTAGCGGGAAACAAAGTCGTATGGAGATGGAGGCCCATGTCAGGGTCAGGAATGAATATAAGTGCTGGTGTGGCAGAAAGAAAATAGAATATAAGAGGGAAATGATAAGGAAAGTTAATGAATGCAGAAATGGGAGTGAATTTTGGATGTTGGTGGGGGCATTTAAGAAAACAGGGAAGTGAAGGAAAGGTGTATGGTATTGAGCAGAGGGTGTGGGTTGAACATTTCAGCGGACAATATAATAGGGTGGATATTAGTGGGTGTTTAGAGTTTGTGGAGCCGAATGTGGTAGATGAATGGATGGATAGAGATTTTAGATTGGAAGAGGTAGAATCGGTGGTTGGTAAACTAGTTAAGAATAGGGCGCCGGGGCAGGATGGGGTGCCGGGAGAGTGTTTGAGGACGTTTGGGGAGGCACCAATGAGTTGGCTGTGGAAAGGGATAAACGAATTGTGGAACGGAAAGGAACGACGAACGAATTACAGAACGGCAAGGAGCATTGATGTGGGGAGTAGAAGCGAAGTTAAGAGTGTTGGATGGAGTGTTTAAAGTTATGGTTACCAGGTGTTTGAAAAGAAAAGGACGTGTAGTTATTGTGTTATTTATATGGAACTGGGGTGTAGGGATATTTTAAGGGCAATTTGAGGTTTCAGGAGATGAGAGTGATAATGAGAGTGAGGAGAGATGCGATGGTATTGAATGCAAGAGGATCGTGGGGTAGTGAGCAAAGATGGATGTGTACATTGTGCAATATGGGGCAAAAGAAACGGGTTGACATTTTGTAGGGGAGTGTCCGGTGTTTGGAGGAATGAGGATTAAATGGATCGGAGTAAGAATGTTGTTAAAGGAGGAAGTGAAGAAGCTGTTGTCAGGGGAGTGCAGGAAAGAAAATGGGGAGGTGTTTGGGTGGAAGGTTTTTGCGGGCGTGTTATTGAAGATGGAGAGATATAGGGAAACTTTGGTTCATAAGGAGTATAATGGATAGGGGAGGATGGAGAAGAGACTCGGGGCTACGGTCGATGAACCAGACCTCTAGGTCAAGGTCGTTTATTTGTTTTTGTTTGTTTGTATGAAAATGTAATAGAATAAGGTAATGTAAAAAAAAAGAGTCTAAACAGGCGTGTAGTTGCACTTTCCAACGAATTCTATAAATAATTACAAATATATTATAAAAAAAAATACTGTTTTATTTAGTACTGTAAATTATATAGATTAAAAAAAAATACAAAACACTCCATAAAACATTCCAAAACAGCGCGCGGTAAAACTTATTTATAAAATTAAAAAAAAAATTGCGGTCACGGTTGCAAAAAGATTAAGATAAGAATTGTACATTATTATTATTATTATTATTACTGTCAATTTCATACACAGTCATTTGACTATATTATTATATTCTAATTTCTTTTTTTTGCCATTTATGATCCAATTAATTTACAATATAAAGCGACAACAATATTCACGCAAAAAACAAAATAAATGAATAAAATTATTGATCTCAACAAACACTTCAACAAAAACACAAAAACCGCATCATAATAAAGGAAGTAAAAAAAAAAAAACAAATAAGAAAAAACTCTTTTTATATACAATAAAAAAAAACATAAGTAAATTATGTAATTAAATAATAATTTTAACAATAAATAATCAGTAAACAATTAAATAAAATTCGCGTTAAATAAACAAGAAAAAAAAAAAAAGACTCACACACACACACAATGATAAAATCGTCAATGGATATGGTAAATAAAATATATGATGAAGATGATGATGATGACGGATGATGATGATGAGATGATAATTAAATATATATATATATAAAAAAAAAGGGTGGATGTTTTTGGTTTTTTTTTTTTTATTATGTTGTAAATGGAAATTTTTTCTAACTTTTTATTGTATCTGCGATAGAAATTACGTCAATTGCAAATGCAAAGTTTAATTGAAATGATTTAAATAAAGCTAATTAATAGCGTTAATTTGTTAAAAAAATTAATGTTTTTAACGAAAAAAAAAACTGTATAAAAAAAAACAAAAGAATACCTGCCGCAGCAATTTTTTTTTTTTATTTTCACATCCACTTTTTTATGCACTACACTTGTTTAAAAAAATGTATATAACCTTTTAATAGATTAAATTTTGTAAACTAAATAATGCAATTGTTTTTAATTATTATTGAATTATTGCATTAAATTTCAGCACATACATTTTTTTTTTTAATTTATAAAAAAATTAATTAATTTTTTCTGAACATTAAACACTCGCGTCGTACATAAAAAATAAAAAAATTAAACTGTAAAGTATTCACTGTTCTTCTTGGTTCAGAAGAAATATTCACATATTATTTTTCACACACATCCAAAGCAAAACAATCTCATTCGAGTTTTATTATTTTTTTCATTGGCAAATATATATTCAAATTATTCGGTCATTTTAAAAGAGGAATAATTTTTTTTTAAATCATCATCGCCATTATTGCCGCTGTCAATTTTTACACTCCGAAAACTCAAAAAAAAAAAAGCAGGCAAGCACCAATTTAAATACATTTCAAACAAGAACACAAATTCCATGGTTTATTCCAATTGGAAAAACCTAATAAATACAATTTTCATTCAAGAGTAGAATTCATCCAATTGGTAAACGAATATAAATATTTTTTGATTTAATTAAATTAATTGAAAATATAAAAAATTATTATATAAAAAAACATTTATTTCGAAATAAAAAAATAAATTAAATCTTTTTTCAAAAAAAATTGGAAATCAGTGGAAATAAATTGCCAATTTTACACCGAATAAATGAACAGTCGCCCAAACAGCCATATTTAGTTCGGAACGGTCATTTGCGTTTCCGCCTCTACCTTCTCTTCCGCATCGGTCTTGGCATCCTCATGCGCATTTGCTTCCACATTTGAAGGAGGATGCGGAAGCGGTTTTGTTATCAACTTAGGCGCTTCCCTATATTCAACGCGGTAGGAGAGGCAATTGAAAATTGTTACAATCCAACAAAGCAAAAACCCTTCGGCTGAACTTCACTGAAGATAAGGGCGGAAAGGCTTCACTGAACAAAAATTCGTCAAAAATCAAATACTTGATGGTTATCTTAATGCTAGATTCAGACTTGATGTTTTTCTTTTGGTTGTTTTTCTATTTTTTGCATTTGTATAAGTTTTTAAATTACATATATGTGATTGTATTTGTGACCCTCAATTTCACTAATTTTGTAAATAACATTAAAATACAACAACAACAAAAATAAAGTGAGTGTTAAAAAAAAATTGAGAGAAAAAAAATAGAAAAACAACGAAAAATATTAAAAAATTATATATTTCTGTTGTATTTCTATAGAAAAACAATTGTTTTTCTAAAAGAAGAGAGAGCTCTTTTATACTGTAGGTGAATGAATATTTATTAACAAAGCAACAACAATTTAGAAAAACAACATGCAACGAAAAGAAAAACATTAAGTGTGAATGAAGGCTAAGAATGAATCATCCTTTTAAAAATTATATAATTTAAATAGTATTTAAACATACTTCGGCAACAAATTTTCCCTCCGGCGGACTTTCAATCACATTATGGGACATTTTTTTGTTATTGTGTCTATATTGTGACCATAATTAGTATAGTGTCCACGCACTATAAATATCCAAATCCAATTCTCTTTAGAGTTTAGTTAGATAGCATATATCATTACGCAATTTCGCATATTCGTGTAATATGTTCATATTGTGTCCATATTGCAGTATAGTGTTACGCAATGATAAAGGAATAGTAAACTAACGAAAATTGTTGTCATATTGCGCCATCCCATCCCATATTTATGTGACTGATTTAAATAACATTAAATTCTAATTTAATATGATAGGTTCATCAAGTAAAATCCCATGTATCCAATCAAAATCAATGTCTCCTGACCGTCACCCAAGATTAGTGTTAAGTTTCTGATATGCGGTGAAATGATTTTAAAAAATACGGGGTGCGGTTACTGAGTAGAGTTATTTTAAGTATTATTTACTGATAAATATCGTACCTTTTGTACGACTAACATGTGCATGCATATAATTCTTACTTATATGTGCCCCAACGTTTGGGGGCACCATTACTGTTTAACGATAATTATCATCATAAAAGGGAAAATGCAAGAAATTTCAGCCCTACGTAAACGGTAAACGCGTTAAGGCGTTTACCAACCGTACCCACTTGTCCCATTTGACTCACGTCAAAAATGGGACACATTTTAAAGTGGTTTGGTCTATTGTTTTTGGCACAAAGATCGAAATTATGTTTTACGGGTTCGTCTCAGGATAAAAGAAAGGTCCTTTTAACAACTAGCTGGCATCTGGGCTGGACTACAGATTACCAGCGAAGCGACCCCTTAAGAGGAGAAATTTAGTGGGGAAGTTGTTAAGGGCCATGGGAATCTAAACTTTTGTTCTTAGTCGGTTTCCCCTCCTGTGTATCCAGGGGAGGGTAAACAAAATTTGGAAAATTCACAAATCCAAAAAAGTTCCGCCTAGAGAATTTTTGTTTTAGTACCTGAAATGGTAGAGGGGGTCAGTACAAACATTGTTTGTTCTGAACCTAGGCACCTGATGGCTTGGCATGGGATTTTCCAAATTTTGTTTCGACCCCACCTGGCCAAAGAGGAGGGGGCCGACTAAGACCCGAACAAAAGTTTAGATTCCCATGGCCCCTAACAACTTTCCTACGATATTTCCCCTCTGGACGGGAAATTTAAAATTTTCCCATACAAACTTTGACCCGCTTCCCCTGCCAAATCCGCCACTAAGTCCAGAACAAAAGTTTGGCGGGATAAGACCCTCTACAAATGTGCATACTTAAAATTGAATTTGGTTCGTTCGCCGGTATACTGTAGTATTGCAGGCATCTACGTCGGTTCTACGTTGCTGTAGTTTTACCTAAATTTAAATTTGTTTATTATATTTCATATAAATTTTTTTTTTTTTTTTTAATTCGGTTTTATTTCTTTTTTCATTCAAAATATACAAAATATACCTAACCTGATGATAATAAATATACTACAATAAAACTACAATACACAAAGTAACAAACAAAAAAAAACTTAAAACAAAACCGCTCCACCGGTATGGTCATTTGACCGTCGCCGTCGAGCCCAGTTCCTTACCCCTACCCATTATACTCCCTTACCCATTCCTTTCTATAACGTTTCAAATCCATTATAAATCTTCCTACCAATTTCCACTCGCACCTCTTTCTACCCACCAAAACCCTTCTCCCCGATAACACCTCCTTAAACTCCTCCTTCGTTAACTCCGGTACCCCCAACCATTTCTTCCTAACCTCCCGCAGCATCGGGCAGACCCCTATAAAGTGCCACCCGGTCCCCAATTCCTTCCTATTGCATATCGTGCACCTCCAACTTTCTTCTGTCCTCCATCCTCTCGCATTAAATCCCATACAACCCCCCCTCGCCCGCAATATTGCCCTCATTTCCCCATGCACCAAATTTCCATCCAAGTAAAATTGCCTTCCAATACCCCATTCCAACTCCGAATATATCCTATCACTCCGCCCTCTCTTTCCTTCACTTACAATCTCCCTCCAACACTGCTCCTCCACCCCTTTTACCAAAACCTCTGCCTTTGCTTTCCAATACCTCACATCCCTTGACTCCCAATTCCATTCAATTTCCAGTTCCGCTTCCTCCCACAATATTCTACACGCTAACCTCTCCTCTCTTCCTAACATCCCAATAATATACCTAACGTGTAGCCCAAAGGAAAATACCCACAGCGGCTGCCTACCAAATTCTAGATATACACACAATCCCTTGTCCCCCCATTCAACCCCATTATCCTTTTCAATATATTTTTTTGTAACCTCTTTACAACCTCATATTCGTTTACCCCCCACACCTGACATCCATAGCCCACCATCGCCCTAAAAACACCATCTATCAATCTCAATTGCGCCTCCACGCTTACAGCCTGTCTCATCATTACCCCACTCCAAATTTGTGCCAATCCCGCCTTAGCTTCCAGTACCCTTCTCTCCATATGCACCCTCCATGTACCACCGTCAGTCGTCAGCCGAACCCCCATAAAATTCCCTCACAAAATCATTTGTATTATGCCAATGGTGTTATGAGTTTACGAAAAAACGCATATGCCTACGATTTTACCGCGGTTACGGTTTGTTTGAAAAAAAATTGTATTTTACCTTTATTTTATTTTTTTTAAATTATACGAGCGATGATGAAAATTTTAACGATAAATATACTATTAATATATGAAATGAACGGAAAAATGAAAATTATATAATACAAAAACAAAATACACTACAGTAAAAATAAAAATGAACAAACGAAACAGCAACAATATAATAATTTAATATATTCATTTTTTTTATTTGTTTTTTTCTGTTCAATAATTCACTTTATATTTTGTTTATTATTTTGTTGTTGTTGCTACTGTTGCTAGTTGTTACGAACGACGAACGATTACATTTTCTCTTTTCTTCTGTTCAAAAGTTTCCAGAGTTCCAGACATTCATCGATTCAGATTCAGCGCTGTCATTTTTGCTTCGATCGGAGTAGTTTATTCCTTGTTGGTGACCTATTCACTACAATATTTCGATTGCGTCTAATATTTGAAATTTCCGTTTATGCTGTCATAAAAAAAAATTGGTTAACAGATATTTTATAAAAACAATTTTGGCACCACTGCGGCTGTAACAACCAAAAACGTAAACATCACATTCCTGGAATTAACCAGGAGGTGTTTTTTGTTTGTACTTTTACTTAAAAAGTTTGAAAACTTGCAAGGTTTCAAGTAAATTATGATCCGATCTTCCAATTTTTAATAGATTTTAATGCCAATTTGTACAATTTTTACTGCAGAGCATTTATATGTATACAGCAATATGAAGCTGAGTGCACGTGCTAAATAAAATGATCGACTGACTCTTTTTGTCGTATTTTTTGTTTTGTATTGAATGGATTTGATTGACCATTTAAGTGTCAACGTTTTTTTTTTATATTAATATGAATAACCATAGCGAACGAATTTAGTCGACAAAAATAGTTCAACTTGCTATATACAACTTATCTTAATGTATTTTCCGTTTTACATCGATCTGATGTTGGACTGACGACATAAACTCAAATAATATCTTTTGATCCGAAACCTATGATGTTTGATAATTATCGACATTTGAATATCAACTATTCAAATAAAATTACCTTATGCGTACCGAAATACTCCGGTTGGCGGTTGGCCGCTTCGCAGACTTAGCATGCTCCGATTTCGTTTTTGACAAAACGGCAGCACTGTTTTGAATTGTTTGTGTTTTATATTTGTTTTGTATAGAGTTGTGTTTTGTTTTGTTTGGTTTTGGTTGTTTGGTTGCTTTTTTTTTAGTTTTTTAGTTAGTTACCAAAATGGCATCAAGTGAAGAGGAAGAAGTTCGTTCGCTTTTGCTACGGCATCGATTGCAAATGATACGCGAATTTAATGAAACAAAATTATTACCGGTTTTAATTGAAAATAATGTAATAAGTGAAAATATATTTGAAAGTGTTAATTTATTAAATAATAATAATAATAATAATAAAAAAAATATAAATAGTGATTTTATCGATCAAATGCAAGTGAATAAAAATAATATTAATAATAATATTGCTGTGGAAAAAAAGTGTATGTTATTAATTGATTTGGTGGCTAAAAATGGTTTTCAAAAATTTAAAGAATTTTGTTATGCTATCGAAAATGTTTGTCCACAATTAATTGAAGATTTAATAAATGATCGTTTACATTACGGTGAGTTATTTAATATATTTCTATATCTATATAAAGTATACTATATTAAATTTCGTATAAAATTTTTAATAGAGTTTAATTTATACAACAACAATCCATATATAACTTCATTGATAAAGACAATAAAAAACAAATATTCAATCAATCAGCAAACAAATGATTTACAAAAAAAGGGTCCATCTTTTTTTTTCTTTTTTGATTCTGTTTAAATTCAACACCAGCACCACCAAAAAAAACAAGCAACATGTTATTTTCCTCCATTCTACTTTTCTTTTGTTTACAAATTGCTACTGATGCTGTGTTGATGTTGTATTTTTGTTGTTGTTTGTATCGTCGGTCGTGTTTCTCTGCAGACGCCATTTAAGAATTTTGATTATGCGCACACAGACACACCAATTTTTTTTTTTTTTAATTCTTCACTGCTTCTTCTGTTGGCTAAAAATTATTTGTTTATATTTTCATTGTTTATGGTTTATTAATTCTAATAATGGTAATACTACACTTTACCGGCGAACGAACTAAACTTAATTTTTTTAGTCATGCACATTTGTCCAGAGGGTCCAATCGCGTGACCAACTTTTGTTCTAGACTAAGTGGCGGACTCTTCCGCTTTCCGACCAGGCGAGGGTGTCTAATCCAAAAACAAAATCCCACTCAGGGAATTTTTTATTTTAGTACCTGGAGTAGTGGAGAGGATCGGAGGTACAAACATTTTTTGGCGCCGGTACAACGTGTGATATGGAAGGGGAAATTTACCCTGAGATCCTTTATTTTTTGGTAAATTTTATGGGAAAAAAGGAATTTCCATTTTAAAAATTATTTCTAATCGAATGCTAAAACTATTAAAGAATTAAATAAGATATAGTTTTTTAAAAGGAAAACTGCTTTTTCCCATAAAATGCACAAAATAAAATGATCTCAGATCAAATTTCCCCTTCCATACACACGCTATACCAGTACCCATTTTTTGTTCTGGACCTAGGCACCGCCTGACTTCGTTTTGCCAGGGGGAGACTTCAAAGCTTGTATGGGTAGATTTATTTTTCGTGTATCCCCTTAGGAAGGATAATTTATTGGAGAAATTGTTAAAGGTCTCCCTATACAAAGTTTTAGTCGCTCCAGCTACCCCTATGGCCAAGGGAGGGTATCTAAAATTCCAAAAATAGCATTTTTAACAGGATTACTTTTTTTTTTTTGAAAGGGAGATAACCTCCCCTGGTCGGAACAGAGGGGCGCCGACTAACTCCCGAACAAAAGTTTAGATTTCCATGAATTCACCCGATATTACCCCTCTGGACGGAAAATTTAAAATTTTCCCATACACATTTTGACGCCTTCCGCTGGCCAAAGGCGAGGAGTCCGCCACTAAGTTAGAACAAAAGTTGATCAGATTAGTGTCCTCTACAAATGTGCATGACTAAAATTCAGTTTGGTTCGTTCGCCGGTAGAGTGTATTCCAGCCTTTATTTATTAATTGATTTATTTACCAATAAAATGCACGTGCGCCTAAAAAGGCACTTAACAAATTGTGCAGATTTAAGGAATTCAATATCCAATATCATAATAGTAGATACAAATAAATTTATCAAACGAGAATTGTTTTGGATTACGGAAAAATGGGAAAATAGGAAATACCACCCCACTAAAACTCTTAAAAATTACTTAAAAATATTAACATATAACTAAAAAATACCCAACTCTAAAAACAAGTTCTACAAAAAATAACCACACATCCTCCCAAAAGTGTAAACACTATCAGCAGTTTTTGCCCCAATAGGCCAAAATAAGTACAAAATATGAATCGAAGGAGACAACAAGTAAAATTGCTTTCAATTTAATAAATAAAATTTAAAAATTTGTTTTTCAGATTTTTTTTTTATTTTTTATATATATATATATAAATATTTTTGGTGATTTTCTATATTTGGATATAAGGCATCGCCGATATTCAATAAATATAGAAAATGCCCATAAATATATATAGCAAGTTATCGCGAACCGGGTTTACCTTCGATTTTTGTAATATATGTGGATTAAATTTAAATTTAAATGCAGTACAAATTTAAAAGCACATATACAATTGTCCAAGATTTAGTGAAACAAAAATTTTTAATGAAACCACCTAAAGTGCAACTTGGACAATTGTATGAAAACATATGAGTTATTTTTTCTTACTGCTTTTCAGTTTAAGTTTTTTTCTCTCATATGTTTGCTTTTATTTTCAAAATTTCATAAATTAATCCACATATTATAATAGATTTACCACCCAAAATCACTTAAATGCATTCAACGCATCATAGGTTCATCACCTGTTTAAGTGATTTCGTTACGGGCTCACAGCAATAGAATTCCGAGGTTTTACGGGCGCTAAACCGATTCTGCTGTAGTAACGAACCAAAAAAAAAAAAAAAAAAAAGGCCGCATTTATACCTTAGATTAACCCCATGCACGTAAAGGGATAGAGAAACATGACGAGAGGAATGTACAGGAATGACGAGGTTAAACATCTTTCCGTAAAGTATAGCATCAAATCGCAACATGGAATGTAAATATGCCGGTTGCTCTATAGTTTAATCGTTCTGAATATAAACACTACTCCATCGGTAATTATAATACTCAAATAATGGACAACCAAAGATTTCACCTGTAGGAAGTTAGCCTTCAGGAACTTTGCGTTAAATTTTGAAAGTAGTTCCAGGTTCTTCTAGTTGTTCTGAACATTGTTCCGTTTTTTTTCTCGAAACTCCCAAGAATGGCCTCGAAATTCATGAAAATATTATCTAAAATGAAAAAATTATCTAAAATTTTAAATCTTGTTTATTTCGGAAATTAGAGCGTTCCCAGGCTAATTCTTTGGAACATTTTGTTTCACACCTAGTACAACCGGGGAGACAGAACAACTTCCTAAAGGCCACTTACAGCTATTGGAAATTGCCCCCCCCCCCCCACTTTTCGAATTTTTGTTCTGTTCTGTATGGTTTTGTGTTGCTCTGTATTGTTCTAGTTGTTCTGAACATTGTTCCGTATTTAGTTTTTCGAAACTCCCAAAAGAAATGTAACCTTGGAATACCATAATTCCGAGAAAAAAATGAAAAATAACATTTTCAAATGTAAAAAATAATACACGTGTAAAGATCAGTAAAGATTTCATTACCATACACCGAAACATGATCAAACCGACGAATCCTATTATTCACAAAGCGAATGTACACAAGAGTTAAAAAAAAACCCCATCAACTTCACAGAAATATTATATAGAAGATCCCCTATAGATACCAACTGTGAGTGACCTTCTGTAAAATAGCTCCGAATCGTTCACGTTAAATCTATAAAAACCTATAATCATATTATTTTTGTATTTGTTTTGTTACTATAAGCAAAATTACTGAATTTTTGTTGTATCCACTTTGTTGTTGTTTTTTTTTCTATATTGCAGGCCCGTTCATGGCAGGGTTACTCCCTGTTAAAGTTAAAGGAAAAGCAATTTGTAGACGTTGATTATAGTTAAAATCATTAGCAATAGCAAAAATGCTCTAATCAAGTAAATTTTCCAAATTTACAATAATATTTAGGGGTAGCTCCATACAAAAAAAGTAGGGTTAAATTGAAAATTTTTCAAGTTTTCAGATTTTTACTATAGAATTTTTTCTACAATCCCATTGGCTTGGTAAAGACCAAACGTTTTTGAGAAGTTTTTAATTATCTATGGAATGCATCGCTTACTTACTTACTTATTCTAACTCGGCGAGTTTTTAAGTTATGCTGTTTTTACTAAAACCCTTACATAATAAGAGCAATTTTTTTAACCCTTAAAGAGCTGAATAGGTACAATTGTACCTACGGAAATTTGCCAAACACCGATAACCTTTTTCAATAAATGGTAAGAAGCTGAAATTTTGTGACTCTGTCTCTACAACCTTAATAAACATTTTTTTTTCGACCTTTTGAAAAAATTTCGAGCTTTTGAAAAAAAAATTATCGGTGTTTGGCAAATTTCCGAAGGTACACTTGTACCTATTCAGCTGTTTAAGGGTTAAACTTTAATCAGTAAAAGTCAATCTCTAATCATTTCAATTTTTATGGTTGAAATTTCTATGAAATGGTATTGATTTTAAAGGTGAATCTTAAGTAAATTAAGTTGAATTTTCCGAATTTACAATAATATTAATAGGTGTCCATACAAAAAGTAATCCTAAATTAAGAATTTTTCACATTTTTTCTATAGAATTTGTTATACATTAAAAGTTTGGGAAGTTTTAGAGCATTTTACCGGGGTTATGCTGTTTTTCATACAACTCTTACCTAATTTAAAAACAATTTTTTTTATCTTTTAAAATGATTTCTTAAATGCATATTATTTCAGCCGCTTCTTCCGGCTAAAATGCAGTTTAACTATTAATGCGGGGGGGGGGCTTAACCAACCCCTAGGCTCGAAAGAGCAGGTCATCCTGACCAACTTTTGTTCTACGACTTTTGGGAGAAATGAACCCTGACGAAGTAATGGGGTATTAAAGTTAAATAATATTGGGGGTGAAGGGGAGGGGTGAAACTGGTTAATATAAAAGGTACTTAATATCAAAGGTACCTTTGGGCCTACCGGTTGGTTAAGACTCCCCGACACTAATAGTTAAACTGCATATTCGCACCTCTTCCTTTAATCGTCCAGTTATGGGAAAGGTTAAGTCCGTTCATATAACATATGCGAGCCTGTCTGTTCATATGTAATAAACAATTACAATTTATTATTTTAAATGAAGATTAAAACAATGCGAAATTTTTCAGTTATAAACGAAAATTGTATAAAAAAACAAATTATAATTATAATTATAACAAAGAAATGCGAATATACACAGTAAAATTAAAAAAAAAAAGTACACAATAGAATAGAATATAAATTATGTTTTAATTCTCACATTAATATAAAAAAGTAATAAAAAAAAAACCAACTCAACTATTCTTGATTTGATTTTAATTCTTTTTATAAGAATTCTTTTATTTCTTTTCACTATTATTATTATTATCATATATTTTGCTTTATTTTCTTATTGTTATTATTATTGTTGTTGTTGTGCTTTGCATTCATCAGTTATTTTAAACCGTTGGTATATATAGTTTATATCCCCTTATAAAATGATAACAACCGACATCCATTTCCGTAAAGAACAAGAACTATATATGTAAGTGCATCATTATATGTACAATTTAATGTATCTTCTTGGAATGTACTTACTTTACTACTTTCAAACATCATCGTACATACATTTATATACCCTTCAGACCAAATACAGATCTAATCATAAAAAAAAAATACAGAATTCAAAAAAGAAAATCATTGTACTATAATTGTCAAACTTTAAAGTTCATAAAAAAACGCTGCCAGACAAACAACTGTAACAAGAAGTACGTATTGGTGGCCAGGTTGTAAGGGGGGCTTAAATTTATCATCATTCAACTCCTCATAAGATTTAAACATAAAATGATGTTCAAATTCATTCCCAAGAATACGATTGGATTTGTAGGGGAGCTCCTCGTTGGTATGGGATTAGAAAAAAATGTAATGATGCAATTTTGTAGAGACTGAAAATGAAGTATACCTTGTAGAATAAATTTTTGGCCTAACTATAACCATTTCCGAGTAAATCCCAATGGAATTTATGGGAATGGATGGGCTGGGATGAGAAAAAATTCCCCAATTTTGCATCAAACCTCCAGTCCCAAAATTTCTAGTCAATTGGTTAGAAACAGAAAGAGATATCTCCTATAATCCCTTGGATTTGTATGCGAGTCACTGGATGGGATGGGATCAGAAAAAATTTCCGGGAATGTAATTATTTGCATTCGGTACCAAACCCCTAAATTCAAAATTTCAAGCAAATATCTTCAAAACTCATTGAGATACACAAAAAACAAAAAAGTCGGATATTTCGGAAAATTTGCAAGGGAGGTGGTAGAAGGGAAGCAGTGACATTCCCCACCTTCTAACTTGTAAAATGGTTCGTAAAAAAAGCTTATGCTGAAAATTTCAGTCAAATCGGTCCAAGTTTCCAAGAAAAAGTGTAGACAACCGAGCGAGAGAGCGAGCGAACGACATTTTTGCGGAATTTTTTTTTTCCATTTTTATTCGAATTCGTGGAGAAAAGTGATAAAAAATGGGGGTCAAAATTTTTTTTTTCCGTTCTTGGAAAACGATCATAATAAGCACATAAGCAGCATATATGAAATGTAAGTGTTTAAAACAGAAATACCGAATTACAGTGGAAAAATCTGAAGGTTGTTTTTTTCAAAATCTATAGGAAAATTGTTTTTACGGAAAATTGTTTCCTACTGACTAACACCTTGTGTACTGCGACCCATAGGATCTTTTGCACACCACCTCCAATAGCATTATAACATATTTAAAATTGTGAATTGGTCTCGAAGATATGAGACCGCCGCTGTTTAGGGCTGTTTACGCCTGACATTATTTCTGATTCAACAGATGCTTAGGTTTATTTTATTTTTTTAATTTGATCCCATAAATTGATGGGGGTCCGCAAAACAAACAATTGGTGATATAGAATTTTTTCTCGTATCCGCCCGTGTTTGCCCGGGAGAAGCGGGGAAAGTTTGTGGGGGAAATTTTAAATGCCTTATTAATTATATATGTAAAATAATTAGTAGTTAAGGCGTATGGAGCCTTAAGGAATTTTTTTATCAACACCACGTCCTCTGCTCAGAGGAAGCTGGCAAAAATTCCACAAAAATCAACTAAAGCGCGCCGAAATACTTGATTCTGGATTTCTTAAGGGGTAATCCTTTTTTCAAATTTTCCCATACAAAATTTCTCCTATTTCTCCTGGGCAAAGGGGTCGTCACAACAAAAAATTCTATGACACAAATGGTTTGTTTGCGGAGCCCCATCGATTTATCCGGGGGTCAAATTAAATAAATATTGGTACGGAATTATTTAAATTGTTCAATTCGTGATTTTTTCCTGTTTCGCCGTTACAACTCCATTACAATTCCAAATTTATAATGCGCTGCGCTTAACTTTCTATGATGAACTTTATGGGAATTTTATTGCGCGCAAAAATTACTTAGGAAAAATAAAATGTTTTGAACATTTTGAGAAAAAGTTGAAAGAAAAATATGATATTTTTTCACTTTGATCATTAATAACTCCAAACGAGAACTATATAGCAAAAATTGTATCCCGAACAAATCATAGTACTTAATTTCATAAATTAAAATCAATTATCTCTACGTTGTGATTGATATCGCTGATATGAATCTTCGGACGAACGTACAAGTCTATAACCGCATTAAAAAATAAAAATAAACGTCAAAATATACAAAACATTAATTTCAAAAATGCAATTTCATTTAAACGACAGAATTAAAATTAATAAAAAACAAAAAAAAAAAAACACAAAACTTGTATTTCCAAATAAAATAATTGAATTATAATTTATGTGAATTGTGTCATCTTATAAAGTATCAACAATCATATCATATCTATAAATTGCGGTCTTTTAGAGAAAAAATAAAGAAGACGCAAAATTTTATAATATAAACTACTCTAAACGTATATAATTCGGACACTTGCTTTTTTATTTGTAGGCTCGATTTTGAGATGATGAGAAAGGACAGGAAAACAATAATTTTTTAATCCTACTAATTTTATTTCATAAAATTAAGGTTTTTGATTTCCTTTTCGAAGACCCGTTCGTGTGGTATGTTTGAGTGTTTTGATTTTATCCATTTTTATTTTTTGATTTTTATTGAGACGAATTTTATTTTTTATTTTTCTGTATATACATAAAATTGCAAAACTGCCACGGTATTAAAAGCCACAGTATCGTACCTTGACGTCTACCTATAATAAAGTATAGTATATAATGGTATATAAAAATATAAAATACTAAGCGAAACAGCTTGTAACTTGTTGATATCTGATTCGTTCGAAATGAACGAGTCGTTCGCCAAGCCTAGTATTTACTACACTTTTGCATTTATCTGGTGTTTTTGAGTTCCACGTTTCAATGATTTTTCCTTTCAAGTCGTCACTCCGTCAATTGTAACTGTAACGAATCATTTTTTAACATTCGTTTTATTACTGCCCACAATGATGGTATTATGTATACGAAATGGTTAGAGTAGTATGTTTTATATATAAAAATAAATGCACATGTAATATATGCAATCAAAAATTCAATTTAAAATTCATATATCAATCAAAAATCATATACTATTTTAGTCGTCACATTTTTTGTACACACATTATATTATATACGTATACCGAATAGTTAATTTGTAATAAATCTAAATTCTCTACGTATTTGGTATTTATATTGTATGAATGGAGATATACCATTTTCAATAATTATTTATGCCATTTTTTCCTTGGTAATCGCATAATAATCAATGCAATTAATATAGTATATAATTTTGTATTTTTTTGTTCGTTAATACGGCAGATTCGTTTTAGCGCCCGTATAAAACCTCGGTATTCCATTGCCGTTTGCCCGTAACCAAATCACTACATCATACGTGATGAACCTATGATTCATCGAATACTCATTTAAGTGATTTTGGGTGGCCAAACCTCAATAATATAATCCACAATTTTGTGAAATTTTGAAAAATAAAAGCAAACATATAAGAGAAAAAAAATTTAACTGAAAACCAATAAGAAAAAATAACTCATGCGTTTTCAAACAATTGTCCAAGTGTTGCACTTTAGGTGGATGAGTCTTAGACATAAGATGAAATGCTTAATTTAAGTGATTAATAGTCATAAGAAGGGGGAAGTATTAGCTCTGGGAGATTGTTCCACAAAATCTTGATGTTCTTGGAAAAATTGAATTTCCAAATCTGTTGATTATAGAAAAAAGTTAATAGATTTACTGATTGTGAGTATGGATGTGCTGTTTGAGAATATCTTGAATTATAAACGAAGTTAATAGGAACACAGGAATTAATTTGAAACTTTCATAAGAGCATTCTTGGTGATGATGTTTATAAAATGTGCATAACAAAGCAAACTGTACGTCTATGATCCAATAATTCAATGGAATTTGTTATAGTTTCATTTCTGATCAGTGAGAACGCATGCTTTTCGATCCTGTGAGTAAACTATGCACCCGAACTATTCAATACCCATGCATGCAATAGCTATGTGAAATAACATGTAAAAAAAACGCACAAAAAGAGCATTACTCTTGGGTGATGTGGAAACTGCTTGTATTATAGCAAATCACATGTTTGATATGAACTGAGTCACGGTATATGCCATGTATGGGTTAATGAACAAGAGGGTTGCATGTCACCTTTATCTTTAATTTGCCGCTTGGAAAATTCAGTTAACCCTTTACATACCGGTTCCACCTCCAATAATGTAAAAAAACCACAGTTTCCCATCCGATTCATTCCAGGGTTGTTTTAAATGACCCCCCCCCCCCTATCTCCGGAAGGAAGGGGGGGGGGGGGGGGGGCACGGTCAAAAAATGATAACGGTTATTTTGTCTGTGCAAGATAAGCTTTCGATTGGCGGTATCCCCAATGTCCTAGCTCGCTAGCTCCGTTAAACTGTACTTCAGCCAAGTGTTCTTATAAATTCCTTATAAACTAATGCTAAATTTTCAGAATTTAGGAATTCCTTGGATCTTCTTAAAATTCGAATGCGAGTCCGCCGCCTATCTGCGATAATTATATTAGGTTGTCTAAAAAGTATTGATAATTTTTTTTTACAAAATTCAAACGATTTTTTTTATATATTTCAAATGAACTTTATTAAACCAAATATGCGCCGTTTTGATCGATGACCCTTTGCCATTTTTCTGGTAAAGACATTATCCCATCACTGTAGAACTTCTGTGTTTTCTGGGCAAAAAACTGATCCAAGTGTATTTTGCAGTCCTCTGCGGAATTTAATTTTAAAACATTAAGGGAGAGACCGGAACAAATGATAATCTGAAGGTGCAAGGTCCGGGCTATATGGTCGATGCATTAAAACTTCCCAGCCAAACTCTCTCAGTTTCTGCCGAGTCATCAAAGATGTGCTTGGTCTGGCGTTGTCATGATGGAACACAACACCCTTTCGATTGATTAATTCTGGACGTTTTTTTTAATCTCGTGCTTCAATATTGTTAATTGTTGACAATAGAGATCGGAATCAGTGGTTTGACCGGGTGCTAGTAATTCATAATGAACGATTCCTTTCCAATCCCACCAAACAGACAGCAATACCTTTCTTGGTGTTAATCCAGGTTTTGCTACTGTTTTAGGAGCTTCACCCTTCTTGGACCACGATCTTTTTCGTACATTATTATCGTTTGTGATCCATTTTTCATCACCTGTAATCATTCGCTTGAAAAATGACTCGATTTCGTTCCTTTTAAACAGCGTTTCGCAAATGGAAATTCGGTTCATTAAATTGTTTTGTGTTAATTCATGTGGTACCCAAACATCGAGCTTTTTCTTGTATCCAGCCTTTGTCAAATGGTTTAAAACTGTTTGGTGATGGATGTTTAGTTCTTTAGCGATATCATGACTGCTTACGTGTCGATTTTCTTCAATTTTTGATATGATTTCATCGACTTTCAGTGATTGGTCGACCAGAACGAGGTGCATCTTTGACATCAAAATTACCGGAACGAAATCAAGCAAACCATCTATAGGCTGTTAATTTTGATAAAGTTCCTTCACCGTAAACTGCACAAATTTGTTCATGTGCCTGCGTTACATTTTCACCTTTTTCATAATAAAATTGTAAAATGTATCGAATTTTTTCACTAATTTCGCTCATCTTTAATGCACTACAACTTTTAAATGACTGAACAAATTTGATTTTTTTTTTTTTTATCTACGAAATGTCATCTTTCGAACATATGTTAGTGTTACCTGATCAGACTAGTACTACTTGAAATATTCAATTATAATGACATCTATTTATAAAAATTATCAATACTTTTTCGACAACCTAATATTATTGTTCCATGTAAAATTATTTGTCACAAAGACGGGATTTCCAAATTTAAACGCATAGGTATAATTACAACAAATGTTGAGTTCGTTTTCTTGATTTATAGAATAAGCAATCTGTATTCAGATCAAAATCAATCTACTTAGAAAACGAAAGAACAGATTCATTTATTTGCTTAAATATGTCAAATGTATTAAAATAAATTCTTTTAATGTTTTTATATTGGCTAGCCTGCTTAAATCCCAAATTTGTGAATATTATTAAGTTTTATTTTATTATTAATGTTATTATCACGGCTGACTTATAATTTTGTCATTTTTTAACCTATTTTTTATCTCGAACTTTCTAATACTTATTATTCTAATATTTTAAAATTGTCAAAATATTGTTTTTTATTTTTAAGTTGGTAATATGTTAGATGAATGATTTCTAAAAATTTACAAATCAAATAAATCAATCTGTGCGAAGAAAAAGAATGCAAAAAATCTGAATTAGATCTGAAATTTAGAAAACGAGCGCAAGAAAATCCTTTTAAACAATCAGATTAATCTGATCAGAGAAAACGAACGAACTAAAAATATCAATTGATATTTACAAGGTTTATATAGAGTTTTAATATCGAACTCTTGTGCATCTAATCAGCCATATTCGCAATATCACAACATTGCAAATAAATGCGAAAGATCTTTGTTATAATTTTTGGCTATAATCGAATAAGGGGCGCCGCAGAGCCATCTGTTCTATAACTTCCTTAACATCCACGATTATTTAACAATCACTGTAATGAATTTTTTGTTTTAAAATTTTTTTTTTTTTTATTTTTTCAATAAAATAAAGAACGAAATTAAAATACCAGAAGCTACAAAAAAAAAAAAAAATACGGTTGATTTTCAAATTTGTATATTAAAATAATTTTAATTGAATATTTTAAATGTATTGGTAATCCGAAATGATGAACAGAAAAAAAAATTGTCTTTTTTTATTAAACCATTTCAAGTTGAATTAACAAAAAATCAAAAAAAAACGAAGATGAAAACGAAAACATGTTTTAAAGGAAATAACTGACCTTACTTAATGATTATGCACTTTTTCGTGTATGTTTTTTTTATCCTGTTTTCATCAGTCTTATTTATTATTTTATTTTTTAAATTATAAACGCGATACTATACGGCTAGTTTGAGGTTCTTTCTATATATTTATACATAAGATGATTATTATATTATGTATTTATATTTTGTCGTATTAATTCTAAAATTTTTTTTTTGTAAACGACATTATATTGTTGTTGTTGTTTAAAAAATGTTAAATTTTGGTTATTTTTTTTTTTGTTTTCTGTCGGCGCATAACATTTTTTTTATGATAATTTTATGTCTGGTTATTTTTGTTTTTTTTTTTTTAATAAATTTAATTATATAGAATAATGTTGTTGTTTTTTTATATTTGTCAAATTAAATTTTTGTATTGTATATACTTAAATGGAGGTATTTTAGAACGAATGAATGTATATAGAAATATTCTTTAGTAGAATTAATTCTTTAGGTAAATTATAGGTTGTACGATGTGTTTTTTTTAATTCACTATATAGTTAATAATTTCTATGATTTTCATATAACCTGATTTTTTATCATGATTTCTGTAAAACCAAATTCAAAGTATACCTAATTATATATAATATTAGGTTGTCGAAAAAGTATTGATAATTTTTATAAATAGATGTCATTATAATTGAATATTTCAAGTAGTACTAATCTGATCAGGTAACACTAACATATGTTCGAAAGATGACATTTCGTAGATAAAAAAAAAAATCAAATTTGTTCAGTCATTTAAAAGTTGTAGTTTGTAGTGCATTAAAGATGAGCGAAATTAGTGAAAAAATTCGATACATTTTACAATTTTGTTATGAAAAAGGTGAAAATGCAACGCAGGCACATGAAAAAAACTGTTCAGTTTACGGTGAAGGAACTTTATCAAAATTAACAGCCTATAGATGGTTTGCTCGATTTCGTTCCGGTAATTTTGATGTCAAAGATGCACCTGGTTCTGGTCGACCAATCACTGAAAAAGTCGATGAAATCATATCAAAAATTGAAGAAAATCGACACGTAAGCAGTCATGATATCGCTAAAGAACTAAACATCCATCACCAAACAGTTTTAAACCATTTGACAAAGGCTGGATACAAGAAAAAGCTCGATGTTTGGGTACCACATAAATTAACACAAAACAATTTAATGAACCGAATTTCCATTTGCGAAACGCTGTTTAAAAGGAACGAAATCGAGTCATTTTTAAAGCGAATGATTACAGGTGATGAAAAATGGATCACATACGATAATAATGTACGAAAAAGATCGTGGTCCAAGAAGGATGAAGCTCCTAAAACAGTAGCAAAACCTGGATTAACACCAAGAAAGTTAATGCTGTCTGTTTGGTGGGATTGGAAAGGAATCGTTCATTATGAATTACTAGCACCCGGACAAACCATTGATTCCGATCTCTATTGTCAACAATTAACAAGATTGAAGCACGAGATTAAAAAAAAACGTCCAGAATTAATCAATCGAAAGGGTGTTGTGTTCCATCATGACAACGCCAGACCACACACATCTTTGATGACTCGGCAGAAACTGAGAGAGTTGCACCTTCAGATTATCATTTGTTCCGGTCTCTGCAGAACTCCCTTAATGGTTTAAAATTAAATTCCCCAGAGGACTGCAAAATGCACTTCGATCAGTTTTTTGCCCAGAAAACACAGAAGTTCTACAGTGATGGGATAATGTCTTTACCAGAAAAATGGCAAAGGGTCATCGATCAAAACGGCGCATATTTGG
The DNA here is from genome assembly GCA_958336335.1 of Dilophus febrilis. Taxonomy (NCBI): domain Eukaryota; kingdom Metazoa; phylum Arthropoda; class Insecta; order Diptera; family Bibionidae; genus Dilophus; species Dilophus febrilis. Next base: position 37,092,700 of record OY284470.1, read on the forward strand.
TTTAATAAAGTTCATTTGAAATATATAAAAAAAATCGTTTGAATTTTGTAAAAAAAAATTATCAATACTTTTTAGACAACCTAATATTATGTGTAGGAATTAATAATGCGGATTTTTTGGCTTGAAAATGGCATTTATTTGTATAAAAAAATGTAAACGTTTGCCAATGGTTGTTTGGTCGACATTCAACGCCATTGCAAGTTCATGTTGCGTTCTACACGAATTTTCATCCAATAACGCTTGCAATTCTTCGTCTTCAAATTTTTTTGGCTGACCTGGCCGTTCTTTGTCTTCCAAGTCAAAACACCATTTCGGAAGCGTACACACCATCGTTCACAAGTTGCTTGAGCTGGAGCATGTCCACCATAAGCTTCAACCAACAAACGATAACTTTCAGCAGCGATTTTCTTCAAATTAAAGAAAGTTATTAAACTTCCCCCCAAAACAACTTTTTCAGGCATGGGTTTCGACATATTCGAAGCAAAAAAAAACTTTGTTGTTTACACTTTAATGAAATGACATATACTGAAATTTATAGCCTAATGACAGACAAAAAAAAAGAAAATGGCAGCGGTGTGTTGCGATACACTCAACGCTAGTTGCGCCATCTGTTATCTAAATCCGCATTTTTAATACCTACACTTAATATACTAATTAGTCTATACTCGATTGTCTCGAATTCCACTTCTATTTTTCCTAATTCCACTGATATTTCTATTGTTTGTTTGTGCGTTTCATAATGAATCTGATTAATATAACAATACATACGCGCTTAAGGAGTGTTGCAAGTTTTTAACTGTGTTGGCAGCCTATGTTTTATAATTGATTTTTATCAACAAAGATGAGAGAAGTTTCGATTGACAACTTAGAAAAAAATTAATTAATTTTTCGTTTTACAACCAACAATCTGGTTTTAGCGTCCAACAACAGTCTTCTGTTGTTAGTTTCTTAAGTTTCTACGGAGTCGGTAATTAGCCGTACGACCAACCGCAAAGTAAAATTCAACTCTGTGTTAAAATTCAGATTCGAAAAATAACCGAAAACACAAAACATATTTTAGTTCTTCAGTATAGGATTCGAACCCACGACCCCAAAATTTCGTTAGAATTCTTGGTTGGCATTCTTATCATTTACACCACAGAGTCATTCGAGAATTTAATTAAAGTTGCCATTGAAGATGCTTTATATATTCAAAATTAGGCTCCTTTGAATTTTGAGGAAACAAGTGGTTACGAACATGTGTGTTGTCCGAAGAAGTTTTAATTGAAGAAAACACCGATGACGAAGATTTTTTTCAAGATTTCGCCGATTTCAAATTAAATTACCTCGACGAATTTATATAGATTAAGAATATAAACGAAAAAATTGTTGAATTTTGGAAATCAGCAAACAAAATTTAATTTAAAATTTGCTACAGTTCAGGCTAGATTTAATGGTATTACTTCAAAACAACAACTTGGTGTGGGGCACCAAAGAATATTCTCTAGCAGGCAATACACAAGAAGAATTGGAAAACAATTCATAATATTGGTTAAATATTGGTTAAATTTGAAAATGCTCTAAAAAATTCATTGCCAATTTCATGAATTAAATATTTGAAGATTACTTTGAATGTAAGAAATCAATTTCAGTGATCGGAAATACTTAAAAAAAAAATAGATTCATGATTTTAAACCAAAAAAAAAACATCGAAATGTTTCTAGAAACATTTATAATTTATATCACAGAAAACAATAACCACCTTATGTAAATTGAAAATGAACGTTTTCTGGACTCATTCTGGACGTACTTTAGCTGTTCAAGGACAGCTATAACAGTTGAAATCATTATTACGCAATCAATAAATGCTATGAAACACAGTTATACAATTCAGCCCATAATATCAGCAGGTGGTTCTATTTTGCCACTATAATATTGATTATATTACAAGAAATAGATGGAAAATTTGAGCCTAGAAGCGAATCATTCTAAAGACAAAAATGTTGTTGTATTCGCTTCGAACTCAAGAAAGATTACAACAAATCTTATATAATTCAGGTTCACAAACGTTTATCTACCTTCATGAAATGTTAATCCCCGTTTACATCCATGGAATGGTCAAAATCCGAAAATATTTTGAAAACAATGGATAAAATGCCAAAAAATGTTAATTTTCTAACAATTCCTGCAGGAACAACTGGGATGATAAAACCCTTCGATGTCTTTGGATTTAGGGATATAAAAGTTCATCAATTATTTTTCGGACGTCAATATATTCTATAATCACAATGTAAACTTATATTTAAGGAACAATATTATAGCACAAACTTCAATCGCTTATTCATAATCAGCTATACCAGCTCCTAGGTTTGCGAATACAGTTTAACAGTTTACCATATGCATATGGTACAAAAGTGCCTAATTATATATGTTTGGACGGAAAGTTTTACATGGTGTCTTTTCGAGGTGTCTTTTCGAAAATGGCGCTCTGGTTTTACGAGGTTATAACAAGACCAATTTTGACCCATGCTTCATCAGTGTGGAGCAAAAAGGTCCAACAAAGGGGGACACAGGTCAAATTAAAAAAAAATCAGAGATTCGCGTGTTTGGGGGTCACGGGAGCAATGCGCACCACGCCTACAACTAGAAGCTAAAATCGATTTTAAATCTTCCCGCACTTCATCTGTTCATTACCGGATGGATCTAAGACCAAACTATGTTCTGGATCCGTGGTATATGGGGCTAATCCAATTGGGACCACTATGGATTGCTATAGCACCGTATTCCAGGCGGAAATATATGCTATAAAAAGTTGCATCAGATGGATCAAGGATAAAGGGTATAAAGATCAGCGGATCTATATCTTAACAGAGAGCAAGGCGGCACTTTATGGCCGTGAAATCGCGAGTCATAGTGCCGAAGCTCGTGCCCGACTGTCTATAGGGATACTGAAAGACGTGTCAAGGGTAAATAAATTCAGACTAATGTGGATACCTGGACATAGTGGAATAGAGGGTAACGAGAGGGCAGATGTCATCGCTAGAAAGATCTTTTGCAGACTTGGGCACTCAACCTAGACCATTTTATGGTGGTTTAGCTAAAGCAACTATTAGAGTAAGGATGAAGGAACTACTGCTACGGGAGTAAAAAAAAACACTTGAATGACACCGATGGCTGCCGAAGACTTGGGATCATTGGTTCATTAAATGCATCAATAATTTGGCCAGGTTTTTGGACAGGGCCAATGAATGTATAATTGTGGAATAAATTAGGGTAGCAACAAAATGACCCTAGGGGGTCAAGTATTTAGGGGATGGACGACCCAGCCCAATACAATAATTCTAATCTTCTACATCATTTTAACGTTAAATTAAAGGTAATTTAATGGTGATGCTAATAGTGGATGCTGATCTTTCAATTACACTAACCAGTTATGGAGATCAGTGGTCCAGAATGTGAAAAACATGAAAATCTAAAAAAATCTGTTATTTTTTGGTTTAACTCCGTAACGAAGCAGAATCGACCGAAATTTTTTCGAATGTTTTGAGTCCAAATGAGCCAAAGAACCTAATACCGGCAAGCTGATTTGCGGAACACGCTGCATATATAATGTATGCAATAGCATATATAGCATACATAATATATTCGAAAATTTGAAGAACATTTTCGTTAGAAATGCGTTTCGAATTTTATAGAATTCTGGAAAAAAAAATTATATATGCATAGAAATGACAAGGATTTCCATACAATAGTCGCATTGTTAATTTGAAAAAAAAAAAAGATTAAGTATACGACTATATAAAAACAAGGGTTCTTTTTTACCATATGATTCATTATAATCGTTTTTATCCTTAAGGTCAATAAAAAAATTTATTTTTCTCTATATACTACAATTTCATTCAATTATTTTTGTATATTGTAGGTATAGGCCGTATAGTATATAATTTAATTTCACATATACCCTTGGCCCTTGAATCATTTCTATATACAATTTATAAATTATTCATGTAAAAACAAAATACCAAACAATAAAATAATAAAGTATTCCCAATTGAATTGGTAATATTGACAAATGTGTATCGTGTATGTGGAGTATGAATACACACTTTTAGTATATATAAACAATCACTAGTACGGCATCATATTCATGATCAACTTTTTTTTCCATATATATTTAATATATTAATTTAATTCAATATATATTACTCTAAAATCTAATATAAAAAGATTTTTACTATATTTTCATTCAAAAATTACATTACACATTTTTTTTTTTTTGCTTTTATTGAATTTCAATAATTTATAATACTTTGATAAGGTAGAGTGGGGCAACCAATAAAGTTTTATTGGTACTGGTACAACGTGTGATCTGGTTGGGGAAATTTATCTGAGATAACTTTTGTTTTTTGTGTATTTTATGAGGAAAAAGGAATTTTCCTTTTAAACATTATTTCTAATCGAATGCTAAAACTATTAAATAATTAAATAAAATACATTTTTAAAAGGAAAATTCCTTTTTCCCCATACAATTCACAAACAAAAAAGTTATCTCAGATCAAATTTCCCCTCCCAGATCACACGTTGTACCGGCACCGTTTTATTATATTAGATTAATAATACAATTACAATATATGGCCGAAAGTTCCCCAGTGGCATTCACTGAAGGTATCCTCGGCATGTGGTACCTTTGAACAAATGCAATACTTTTTAAAAGCACTATATCTCAAACAAAGGAGGCAAAATAAACCAATAAATAATCTTTTAAATTTAACGATAAATAATTGGTGAATCATTTTAAGAAAGTTTCCTAAAACAAAACAAAAATTTGCCTTCTAGATCCTTTGAAAATAAATCGTCCGAACTTGCCCCACCCTACGCTATAGATAAATAAATACAATACAGTACAATAAAACAGTAAAAGAATTTCTCTTATATACATAAATTGTATATAAATAACGACGATCCCCTTTTCTCAGCATTGCATTTCATGTGTATAAATTTAATTTAAATATATTCACGTAAATCGAATTATTTATTTATAAAACAAAATATTCAAATTGTTATTGAAAATAAATATCATTCCATATATTGAAAGAAAGAAAGAAAAAAAAAACAATGAACTAAAAAAAAGGGAACCTAGAAAATTATTATGTATTGGTAAATTCAAAAGAGTTCCATTTTTCCATTTTTCTGTGGTCACGGTTATTTTATGTTCAATGGTTATAATATATATGTTTTTTTTTAAATATAATATATCAGCTGTCTGTCTATCATATACTATATGCTGCTGCTGTTGATATGCAGCATAATATCTCAGATATTATAGACATAAATATGTACTTGTACATATTATTTATAATGAATGATGTTTATCATGTTTTTTTTTTTCCATATTATTTATAGTTACTGCGTGTATAAAGTAGAGTAAAACTATACATATTTATAAACATAAGCTGGTTTTGTTCTTCAAATTAAATTTAAATACAGTAAAACCTCCTAATTGTACAATTACCTCTGTCCAATCGGATCACAATTATTAATACTGAAAGAAAAGTTCATCATATACATGTGTATAAATTTAACTCTGCAATCGAATCACCTCGAAATTGGTCCAATGGCCGATAACATATTAACTTTCGTTATAGATTTTCTCACCTTTTAATTGAACCAAATTTGGATTGTTGCCATATACTTTATGTCAAAAGCATGGAAGAATGTTACAGTTGGAACAATAACGTACTGTTTAAAAAAAAAGCAGGCATTGGTGAAGATAAAAATGAAATTAAGGTTGAGCCATAATTATTGAGGCTGAATGTTCTCGAGACAGTTCATTACATCCACGGGCACCACATCCACGGATTCCACAAGGTTTTGGTTTTTGTACGCGATATTACTAATTTGTTAATAAAAGACTGGGGAAAGTTTTTCCTGGATAATGGACAGGAAGTATAATCCTTTTAATAAGGGTATTAAAAAAAATTAATAAATTAAATATTTTAAGTCTAAAACCGAAAAAATGCGATGAAATTATTTTAAATATAGTATAAATTGCGGCGTTTAGCATATAAAAGTGTGGGAAATGTCGATAAAAATATGGAATCCGGAGTACGGTTCACCACATACACCGATTCCACAAACTAAACGAAATGTTCCACACGAGTACATGTTGCAAGGTACACAAATGGTTCTTTGCTAACAATGAATACGCCAAAATGTATACTATATTTCAAATAATGTTATCGTAAAATGTTATTAATTAATTTTTTTAATACTCTTATTAAAAGGATTATACTTCCTTTCCATTATCCATCAAGTAAAAACATTCCCCAGTGTTTTATTAACCAATTTGTCTTTATCACGTACAAAAACCAAATTTGTGTACCTTGCAACCCGTGTACGTCCGAACCCCCCGTTCCACACTTTAATATGATAAACGCCAAAATTTATACTATAATTAAAAAAAATGCATTGCCTTTTTTCGGTTTTACGCTTAAAACATTTAATTAATTAATTTTTTTAATATGCTTTTTGAAGGTTTATAATTCCTTTCCATTACCCATCAAGAAAAAACGTTCACCAGTCTTTTATTAACAAATTAGTATTTATCACGTTCAAAAACCAAAACCTTGTGGAATTCGTGGATGTAATGAACCGTATTCGTATTCGAATGCTCTTGGTGTTGAAGAAGATTTGCAAACGCATGAAGAACTCCATGATAATTGACAAGAAGACCTAATTTTGCATCGTATCAATGAACAACTTGAAGATAAGGCAAATAAAATTTGTCTGACGAGGAACGAAATTCAAAGGAAAATGTAGAAGCTTTGCATGTTATTTCATTTAATAAGTTTTCTTGTCCAGAAGTACTAAATTTAAATGTAAATATGTATATATAGCTTCATTTTGAAAAAAAAAACAATAACCTCTATAATAGGATCATCTCCCGAATCGGACCACTTTTATTCAGTCGTGAACAGGTGATTCAATTATGCAGTTTTTCTGTAGTTTACTATATATGTAAATACAAATGATTATATATTTTCATGTATGTTTATAAATTATTAACTATTCTATATATATTTGTAAATCTATAAACTTTACATATATCACCACAATTATATGTATATATACAGGCGGCACAACAAATAAATATGCGAACCACAATAAAATGCATATATCGTACCTTATATTATATATCCAATTTCAGTTATTTTTGGTAATCGATCTTTTATATGTGGTTCAATTACGTTTTGATACTCGCCGAAATTAAGATGCCTATTCGCGATAAAATCATCATTGCCGGTTAAAATTCAGAGAGGTATATGACCGCAGTGAAATCAAACGTAAAATAAACGCAAATGGAAGATTAGCCAAAAAAAAATTATTCATACAGACTGAGGTATCTGAGGATTGGTTGATTAGCCATAACGTAGAGTCTCTTACTATGGTAAGGTTAATACTCTCAGGGGGCGCCCGGTTTTTGGGAGGCTAGAAATTCTATGTTCATTGCTCCCCGGAGGCCATCATAACGTGGATGGCCCTATGCGCAAAGTCCGTCGGTTCATTGCAACCTAAGCCTGCACACCACGTCAAGGTGATATTACTAGATAATATTGAAAAAAATATGGTTGTGTGCTTATTTATATTTATGTTGTGTTGATTGTATACAGAGTGTCCCAGTATAACCCCACAAAGCCGAATACCACGTGTTCTGAGACTATTTCCAGCTATTTCCCTTCGTTTTGGGAAGGGGGGGGGGGTCTAACTTCAACCCCTACCGAGTTACAGGGTGTTGAAAAAATGGTGTCCACTGAAAAACATGAGTTCAAAATAAAAAATAGATACTCTATTGTCTTGTTCACGTGCAGGCGTAGCGTAGTGAAGTGAATTACGAACTACGTTCATATATCAGTGTTCACGTGGTACCGTAGTATTGTAATTCATAACCTCTAATTTTGTGTTTATTTTTGGCGGTAGAATGAAATTTTTTTTTCATTCAATTATTATCTTTAATACTTTGCTGTAAATAATTATTTAATTATTTTTGTAATATTTGTTAATTATTTTTATAAATCTTTAATAAAATACGCCAAAAATTGGGGATTATATAATGAATACACTACGAAATCTGTTCACGTGGTGCGTAGTGGATTTTCAACTTCACTACGAACCTCCAAAATCAAACGTAGTACATAATTCACTACGCATCGTGTTCACGTGGTGGATTTACAAGTACGCTACACTACACTACGCCTCTACGTGAACAAGCTATATGTATAGGTAAATGAATTACCTTTTTGCTTTGCCCGGGATACTTTTTTTGCTATCTATTTCTCGTTTGGAGTTATTAATGCCCAAAGTGAAAAAAATATCATATTTTGCCATCAACTTTTTCAAAAAAATTGATTTTTCTCAAAATTTCACGGGGTAAAAAAAATTTTTTTTTTGTGCACCATAAAATCCCCTTAAAGTTCACCATAAGTCAAAGTTAATCTCTGCGACCTATAAATTTGGAATTATTACGTGATTTGTAATGGCAAAACGGCAAAAAATAACGAATTAAACAATTCTGAACTTAGGTTCTGAAGCTGTTTTGATCAACTGGAATAATATCGTTATCTTTGAGTGCTTATGGTGAGTGCTCAGATAGTTTTAAAGGTTGGTATGTATTATTAGATGTACCAGCACTTGACACAGTTTTGTTATAAATGCATTTACACAAGTGCTAAAATATGCTGAACAAAATTCACTACCTATATATTGAAACAATAAAGGTACTTCGTAATATGAGGGAAAATGCAATGATTAGAACATCAACTAAGCAAATAAATATTAGGTGTAGGAATTAATAATGCAATGGTTGTTTGGTCGACATTCAACGCCTTTGCAAGTTCATGTTGCGTTCTACACGAATTTTCATCCAATAACGCTTGCAATTCTTAGTCTTCAAATTTTTTTGGCTGACCTGGCCGTTCTTTGTCTTCCAAGTCAAAATCACCATTTCGGAAGCGTACAAACCATGGTTCACAAGTTGTTTGAGCTGGAGCATGTCCACCATAAGCTTCAACCAACAAACGACAACTTTCAGCAGCGGTTTTCTTCAAATTAATTCTAATATTAAGCCTAATATTACAGATTTTTACCGAATTAATTAATTAGTACATGTTATAATATGAAAGATTTATGACTAGAGATGTTTAGAGTGAAGTCTACGGCAAATAAACGCAAATAGAAGATGAAAAAACAAAATTATGTTTATTCATTTTAGAAACCATACTGAAGTCTAAATTCAAGATCTCCTTAGTTGATAATAATGTAATTCTAATCAATAATTTTTTTCTTTTTTTGTGAGGAAATCCTTTTCACGTACGCACTAGTTTCGGATTCTTATAAATGTAATGTCCTACCGACTAAAACATCTAAAACATCACCCCCGCGAGGTTGGCGCCTTTGATGCGTTAAGATACACTGTCTTCGGGTTTTATTTTGTTGCGGAATCCATACACTGTTAGACTTGTAACTGAGGATTGTTGTTGGTCAGTCCGTAGCAAAGCCTCTTGCCATGGTTTTCCGAAGGGCATCGGTTTAATATATCTCAGCATCGGTTCATTGCAACCGAAGCTCTCACATCACGTCAAGGTGACTACCGAGCGACAGTATTCAATAATAATTGTACACATAAAGGTTGAAAAAAATGGATGTTTCGTTATTTATTCTTATATTGTACTGCAGATATCAGACTTGTATAGAATTATTTTTTGTTTTTTATTAGCATTTAATTACAAAATAGTAGGTATAGTAATATGAATCGTTTTTTTAAATACATGTTAATTTCGGTAATAACGTTTACCATTTTTTATTGAATATAAATACGATTGTTAAGTATAACCTTTTCCCAATTTTATGGAAATTTATGAATACCATCAAAATTTAATGTTTCTCATCTTTTGATGCGATCCAAGAATCGAACAAATTTTGGACATCGTCAAAATTGTTGAAGTGATCATCTGGACAAGTGCAGATAATCTGTAACGCAGCAACATCTGGTGAATGACGTGACTACAGTAACACATCCCAATCAAGTGATTCCAATGATGCTTTTACCGGTTACCGACAATATAATTGCTGTTTGTAGCGTTCACCAGTAATAGTTCGCCAAGGTTTCCACAATTCATAATATATACTACGCCCTTCTACTCCGATAGTTATAAATAAATATTTAAAAATATGATAACGAAAGACCACAGTGTATCTTTCGTTATCATATTTTATTAACGAAAGATACACTGTCACAAAAGCTCTAAGTATTTCAAATTTTATATTTTAACACTTTTAAAAATAAATTGAGCTTCTACACGGTACAAAATTATTTTATTTTATGGATGAAAATGTTTCATGTGTTTGGAACCTCTATATATATATAAACTCAATGGTTAATTTAAGACCATTACGGTACACCCAATCGGATATGCGTTTTTAACTCCGAATTAATGGAAGCAACAGTCTGGGAAACAAATAAAAAGACAAAAAAGCAGAGTACCCAGAATAGAACCCTAGCTTCTAATTAAGTAAACAGCGCCAGGCGAAAATCCAAACAAATTTGCCAATTTATCACACAAAATACCGCATGATCCGAATGGTATTAAATGATTTGGAAAAGTCCAAAAGAATTAAAATCGTAATGAGGTTAGCATCCATTACCAGAGACCTTCAACAATGCAGTTACAGTGTTATGTGCCGCGCAAAAACCAGATTGGAATACAGACAAAAGGGATCTACTATGAATGTAATGACAAATCTGCTGCTACATAAGACGTTCCAGGACCTTGCAGCAACACGGAAGAATACAAATGGGATTATAATCACCCAAGGAATTAGAAGATGCCCCTTTTATGAATGGGAATGAACCTACCTAAGTTTACACTAAATCGGAAACATAGATGTAGTTAAAACAGTATTAAAAATATAGGTAATATTGGGATCCTGGATTAATAATGCGGATTTTTTTGCTTGAAAATGACACTTATTTGTATAACAAAATGAATGAGAACATTAACCAATATATTGCCGATCGTTAGCTATGACTTCCTCCCATCTCTTAGGAAGTTTGTTGATTCCTCGTTTGAAGAATTCCTCATCTTTCGAGGCAATCCATTCATCGACCCATTTTTGGACATCTTCAGCATCTCGAAAGCGTACATCTGCCAGGCTGACCTGCATTGATCGGAACAAATGGTAATCAGAAGGAGCAAGGTCTGGAGAGTACGGGGGGTTATCAAGATGATCCCAACCGAGCCTTTTTATTTGTTCCTTAACGATGTTTGCACGTTGTGGTCTGGCATTGTCATTGTGCATTAAAACTTTGTAGTGTTTTCGAGTTATCAATGGTCGTTTTTCGTTCAATTTCTTTGCCAATTCGCCCAGTTGTCGTCGGTAGCGATCAGATGTAACCGTTTCATTCGATTTTAACAGCTCATAATACACGACACCTTTCTGATCCCACCAAATACACAGCATAAGGTTCTGGCAATGAATATCGCGTTTTGATTGTGAAGTTGATGGTTGGCCGGTATCAACATATGATGCTTTACGTTTAGGGTTGTCGTAATACACCCACTTTTCATCGCTAGTGACAATTCGACCCAAAAAACTATGTTTTCTGTACTCGGCAAGATGTTTATGGCATGCATCGATTCGTGCTTTGAGTTGATTTTCATTCAGTTGATGTGGGACCCATTTTCCTATAGCTTTCTGATCTTTTCCATTGAATGCAAACGTATTGAAATGATGGAGGCATCTACATTCAACTCTAATGCAAGCTCTTGTTGTGTTCGACAGGAATTTTCATCCAACGATGGCTGCAATTCTTCGTCTTCAAATTTCTTTGTCTGACCTGGTCGTTCTTTGTCTTCCACTTCAAAATCACCACTTCAGAAGCGTGCAAACCTCCGTTCACAAGTTTTTTGAGTTGGAGCATGTTCACCGTAAGTTTCTACCAACAATCGATAGCTATCAGCAGCGGTTTTCTTCAAATTAAAGATAGTTATTAAACTTCCCCGCAAAACAACCTTTTCAGGCATGTGTTTCAACATATTCGAAGCAAAAAAAAGCTTTGTTGCTTACACTTCAATGAAATGATATATATTGAAATTTATAGAGTAATGACAGACAAAAAAAAAGAATATGGGCGCGGTGTGCTCCGATGCACACAACGCTAGTTACGCCATCTGTTATCTAAATCGACATTTTTAATCCAAGGTCCCAATATAAGGCATGATGTGAGGAATGATGTAAGGAATGATGTGTATAATCGTTTTAACAACTATTCTCAGAGGTATGTGATCCATGCCAGAGGAATTCGACTTCATTTGGGAGAACGCATTAAAGACGTCAGTGAGGGAAACATTCGGGAAAGAAAGGGTATTTTCATCAACATCAGGCCGACGACCAATACCACCCTGAACAATTAGCGCGCGTGACGGAGGAGAAGTAGAAGAGACGGAAGAGGTGGCGCATGGAAATGTCACAATGCGCGAAGAGGGTGCAAAGAACAAGTTGAATTCATCAGCAGTGTGTTCTCCATAGTCTGCATCCCCTTCAGAAATAATCCCCAGGCTACGAATATGACGCCAAACAGCACGAAAAGCGCCGGCCGAGCGCAATCCCAACGAATCATTAAAATAGACAACCTTAGCACCATTGATCAACCCAGTAATACGGTTACGAAGAAATACAAACCGCTGACGAGTGGAATCCGTAGGACACCCCCTCCAAGCCCGGTAGGCCAGTTCGCGATCAACCATTGCATGAGACATTTCATGATTATTATTCGTAACTTGCACTGGAATATTTCGATACTGTCTACTGTTACAGATTTCCAAATTCGTGTATTAATTGTTTTGTTAAAATACTTTTAGTATTTGTTTGTAGCAACCCTGAATACCCATTTTAGTTCATTTATCGCCGTTTTTTGGTAGCCTTATTCGTCGTCGTAAATTTGCTCATTAAAGTGTTTTTCTTATATCCTTCAGTAGATGTCAAATTTTAATGAAAGCGAAGACAAAACATTCACAATTTAAAACATTTACATTAGTTGTTTTCCCATTCTTGTTAATCTATAATCGTTTGGACTTTTTTTCTCCTGAAACCCTATATTTATACAATTATACAGGGCTTAATGATATCCCGCGGGTTATTTGGGTTGGCCACTCCTGCGCTTTACATATTAAATTTATATTGTTAATATCATACACACATTTTGTTGAGTTTCTTTATATATAGATTTTTTTTTGTAAATATAAAATGCATTCGTTTACACAAAACAAATCATCTAAATATTATATTAAAATCATCTAAATATTATATTATAAACAAAAACATTATAAAACGATATCCACATATCGTCGTAAATTTTAAGTTGCTTTCAGATTAATATTAATATTAATAATATTTTGTTATTTAAAAATGCATTTACTTGAATACCTATATAATAAAATAAGAATAAATTTCATTTTAATAAAATTGTATGAAATTATTCAATTAAATGTTAATGTGAGTTTTCTTTTTGTTTGTTCATATTTTTCTCATATGTTTCATGATTTTTGTTCTATGTCTATTTGATAGTTTGTTCATTTTTACACTTTACGAAAGTTTAGAAATATATTATATTATAACTATTTATTATAAAAAAATTTGACGATAATGATGATGATGATGATGATGATTATGATAATGGATTCTAGAATAAATAGACACAATATATAAACTTAATAGATTTCTTTTGGTTTTGTTATTTTATTTACATAAATAATTTATTCAATTTTTAATATTTTAATATTAAAACGTGGACTTAATGTTTAAATAAAAATATTAATAAATAATTTACAAATATATTTACATTACCCCCATATAACAATAATAATAATAAACATTTTTTTTTATCCATTTGATTTTGTTTCTGCCTTTCATTTTTAAAGAATTATAATGAGTGATTATCATTATTATATGTTTTATAATAAAACTGAAATTCAATCAAATGTGAATTGACGGTTTTGAAAAATTTAGTTTATATAGAATAAATTTGTTTATAAATAATCTTTAAAAAAAACGCTACCAGACAAAGAACTAAAACCGGGAATTTGCACTTACTTGTAGGAAAATTGTAGATTAGAATTCATCAACAAACAATTTCTCATATAAAATGTTGTGCCACACTAATTCTAAAAATTCATTTAAATAACAAACACCATTCGGTTGGTGTGGGAGTATGGGGGTGGGGTTGGAAGCGGTTGGATCAAAATATTCCAGAAAATCCCAGGCACCCCCCCAGAAAATCCCGGCAAAAGATTTTTCCCTACAAGATCTAAATAAAATTTCAAAACAATTGGTTAGAAATCGAGTGAAATATCTCTGAATAGGAATCCCTTGAATTTCTATATGGGGAGTGGTGCAATATGTTAAAAATGTGTCAGCCAAAACAGTCGAGTAGTTTCGGAGAAAAAGGAGGCGGCAACCGATTGAGCGAGCAAGCGAAAATTATTAGTTTCCATTTTTGTCGATAAAAATTCCTATAGTTCATGGAGAAATGTGTTCAAATACTCTGCCTTCCCGGGTTTATCGTGAGGTTCCTCAGGGGTCCATATATATGGGGCCTCTGTTGATCTATCTATTTGTTAATGATTTGCCGTAATGTCTTCGGTACTTAATATCATACTTATTTGCTGATAATAAGTACACTTTTTGATTGTCTTATAAATAAAATCGGAAATTGTGTGTGGGTCTTATAACCTGGATGCTCTGGATGCTGCATGTATCGTTGGGGAGTTGTGAATTGGATTAAAAAAATGCATGTATCACAATTTAATGCCATTACCATTGATGGTGGTCGTGGGGTGACAACACACGATTACGTCCCGGTGGTCATGTTGAGTTCATCGATTATTGAACATCATGACCGGGTGAAAATTTTGAGTGTGATAATTAATAATACTATCACGTAGAATGATCATATGGATCGTTTGTTTTGAATGGACAGGTTGAATGTTTTTTTTTTGCTTAACACTTCCGTATGTTATGTTTTCGGTGTGTATCGGTTCGATCACATTTCCAATTATCATAAACCGGGATGTTCTGTCCATCTATTCTGAAAATTTCACTTAATAATTATCTTAATTATAGGTGCCGTTGTATCTGTTGCAGAAAATTCCACCTTGTCATCAAGTGTCTTCAAGATCTCTTAATTTAATTGTCCCGAAATTGTTGGAAATGTTTGGGTCATACCTTTCACAATCAGTACGTTCATCGTTTTGTGAAATAAATTGCTATTCCATAATAGATGTTCGTCAAGTATACGGACTACAGCTCCTACTTCGATTGCTGTATTTTCGAATCCGGTCACATGTGGGCCTCTGACACCTAATCGACTTGCCACTCAGCTCTTCCACAGTTTGCCCATCGAATATAGTGTCCCTCGTTATCTCAATGATCTCTATGAACGGAAGCCGGCCGAACTCTTCCTCAGAAAAATACCGGCGACCTCATCCTTATGCTCTCTAAAATCGGACATTTGCCCAAAATATGTGCAGCCGTTGCTTCATTCTCAAGACAGCCAGAGTCGCGATTCTGTTGAAAAGTGACATGTCTTTTTTGGCATGTTTTGGACATTTTTAATGTACTAACAATAATGTACTAACAATAATTATGACTCCTTCAAAATCACTCACTAAAAATAGTCACTTATCAACAGAATCGCAGCTTTTCACATGTCATCCCTGAGAATATTCAACCCCATATGGTGGCGCCTGAAGCCTCCATATTCAGTTGTTAGTTGTGAAAATAACCAATTTTCTAAGAGTTCCTCGCGACATGTTTGAAACTCCCTATTGGTGTTGCCTACTTTCAGTCCAAGTATTATATTAAGTAGTCTGAGTCCTTTAATTTCCTTCCATCGTGTTTGATGTTCGGAAACAATCTACTTCTCGACTAAGTCCTTCACCATACTCCTACCACTTGACGCGTAAGGTTCTAGCTCCACCACGTGGACGTGTTACTAACACTTGAGGATGATGGAATGAGAATCGGCATCACCTAGAAGGCTTTAACTTTTTCCACCATTCCCCTAGCAACCGTCCTCAAGTATAAGTGGTTTTAAATGGGCCTGTTTTGAATTTTTGTGGGTTGATAAGTGAAAGAACGCATGTAATTGCGAACAAATCAATTGCAACAAAAGTTTGTTTTAATTTTAAGGCTAATTAAATTTTTTTTTTACCAAATTTTGTTTATTATTTTTCTTTTTCTTTGAGACAGAAAAGTTGTATAGTTTTGAGACTTACCCACTCAATTACAATTTTATATATAAATAAATTAATAAAACTAAAATAAAATATGAAAAAGATACCTTAAATTTTTTTTTCCAAAAACCAAACTTATAATTTACGTACTGACGTGCTTGATGATATTAATACTGTATGTGTGTATGTTCTTAGTTCACTGATTTCATGGTTTCGGTGAACTACGGTTATTGGTTTCATATGGGGTTCCTATAATAACAGCTCGCGTATAACAGAGCAGAGAGTATTTAAATATAAATTTTGGAATGCATCCAAAACAGAAAACAAAAAAAAAAACAAAAATTGGTCGCGCTGAAAATTCTCTATTAATGGATTAAAATGTTTTATGTATCATGTTGTATATTTATAATTATTTTATTTAATTATACAAATTTATTTTTAAAACACGTATTGTATTATCTTTTTAATATATATATATAATTTATCATTAAATATAAATTTTCATTCATTAAATTGAGCTAATGCGCTAAGATGTGATTTATATGCGTGAACGTCTGTTATTCAAATGTTTCGCATTGGTACAAAATAACATTTTGTTGGAGATGGCGGTATATGTCGATTATTTTCGTTTCCATAACCACTCCGGAATAGGTATCGCTTACGGCATAAATCAGTATAATGACATGATGTATACTAAATATGTTTATGTTTGACAGATGTCATAGCAACCAAATGTAAAAAAAATTAAGGTTCGTCCATAACAAATGTTCCATAACTTTTGTACCTTGACGCCAACGTCAAACCGGTATACTTGGTATATTATATATATGTATATTCTTATAAATAACCATATAAAGAATAAACAATTTAAGGGAAAAAAACAATTTAAAATTCAAAATAATTATTT
Source organism: Dilophus febrilis (assembly GCA_958336335.1). NCBI lineage: Eukaryota > Metazoa > Arthropoda > Insecta > Diptera > Bibionidae > Dilophus > Dilophus febrilis. Next base: position 37,109,875 of record OY284470.1, read on the forward strand.
AGATTTTATTGATAATAACCCATTTAACCATATAAATTGATTTTCAGAACATTAACATAAATATAGTATTTTATATTTACGCGTTAATTACCACAAAACTATAACCCAAATAATGGATTCTTTATATTCACTCTTTTTCTTTATATTCACTTTTTTCTTATATTGTACCTTACCATATATAAATCATTGATATCATTTAAATAAACTAAAAGAAGATATTTTTAATTTGATCTATATACGATATATACTATTATAAATCTTTAATCAAAAATCCAAAACATAATGTTTATGTATAAATATTACAGTGATGTTTCGCTAAAATAGATATGGTTAAAAAATTACATAAACTCGTATAAATAAAAACAGACGAATGATTTCAAATGGAACCATCATTATTCTATAGCTTCCCAAAGATCTTCTTCTACAGTTCTTCCTTGTTTTTTTATCAACGTTTCGTCGCTTAATTTATTTCCACGCGTTATCGACGGGGTTAAAGTCGGGTAATTACGAAAGTTCTGCTAATTTGTTCAACTTATTTTAAGGATACTATTGGAATACTTTCCTGGAATTGTGTTTCGGATCGTTATTTTGCTAATATGACCAAATAATAAGTATATTTTCTGTTGCATATTATAACATTGCAGTGGAAAGAATCCTAAAGAATGCATGTTATGGTCCATGGGATATTTTTTAACCAAACAAATAGGACTGATGCCATACCACGAAAAACATATCATATATACATATTTAATTTGTTTTCCCATTAAATAATATATTAAACAAAAATAAACAAACTTAACCAAATCAACCAAATTTATGGTCACTTGACTTCCCGAGGTAGTCCCACGACACCAACCACTCGTATCACCACCACCACCACCACTCCTCGTTTACTCATTACCTGGTTTACTCATTGTATCGATCCACCATCTGTCACTTCCACTTCCGCAGGTATTTGTGTCTTCCTACCACCTCCACTTCCTTTCCATCCATTTGCTACCGTTCATCTTTACTTACTCTACCCTCATTCCTAAATACCATAAGTTTAGACTTTTCCATATTAATACTGAGATTCCACTTTTTACAATATGCTTCCAACCTAATCATTATCCCTTGTACATTCTCCACATTGTTCGCCAAACGCTTATAATGTAATCAGAATAAGTCAAAATCCTCTCATTCCCTCCCGCTATTCATATTACTTCTCCCAATTTCCTATGAGAAATCATTTATAAAAATTGCAAATAACGTTGGGCGTAAAAAAGGTACCCCTGTTTCACTCCTGTTTCACATTAAAAATACCCCGAATTACTCTTAGTACTTACTACTGTTTTCTTCATGCATTCTCTTAATGAAGTGGACCATTTTCATGAACGCACCCCATTTTCGTGAACACACCCGATACAACTTATACAGCTCGGCTTGACATGTTTTGGTATACGCATTTCGGCTACGTGTCTAGCAATTCGCCCGTACAAATTGATTTCAATTCATCTTTTTCGTGCCGACTAAAATGACGTCCTTTCCTGTGAGTTGGAGTAGTACCGCTCCGTGTACTGCAACCAATTGGATCTATTGTACACCCTGAAAAAAATATAAAAAAACAGAAATTCATGTTAATGAGCAATTATACGCCCTAAATTTTAGATTTAATTCTACTATCAAATTTTGTAGACTGTCAAGAGATATCTCCGTTATCGTCTTGACCCTTTCGTCTGTGACTTTTATCTCTCAGAGCGTCACATTCGAAGAGTATATGAACTGAGGTTTCCTTCTCCTTTTTACAGAATCTGCATATTTTCGATATGGAATTTTACGTTTTCAACAGATAGCTGTTAAACGGTCCGTGCCTTGAGACGTACCATGATAGCTGGCCCAGTTTCTTCCGTTTTCTGTTCCTTGCAGCTTCCAGCCCGCTGAAATTTGGAATGGAAAATCGTTTCGTGTTTGTCAGCTCTGGTAGGGAAAGCTAAAAGTGTTCCGTTTCCATTGCTTTTCCGGCATTTATGGTCGTTTAGATGAAGCAGTTATAGTTGACGATGGCTGGTTCTGGTCCCACAACTGCGATCCGTTTTGCCGCCCTCGTCAGGTAATTGTCCTCTATATTACCTCTGCTTCTTGCAGTATTCGTAGCACATATCACGATTTTGTTCTCCTGGACTACCCTGTTAATATTTTCATAACAGCCATATATTAGCTTTGACTTAAACATTGGTCCATCCAGCGCCCTAATCGCCGCCTGGTTTCCTGATGTAATATAGATCTCATTGTTATTGTATCCCCGGCGGAGGCGGTCTATTGCGCCCATCTCAATGGCGCAATAGACCGCCTTCGATTTCCACGCCGCGGCCTGGAATGCCATGTTATATTTACTGAGGGTCTGACTCTGTTTAAACCTTGATCCAAACATGCCAGTGCCCTCCGTGTACCAGACAACATGCTCTGGCATAACAGCGATTTTTCTTTCGGCCGCTCCCCCGTCTAGGGAGCAGGTTTCATAGAGCTTGTTGCACTCCAAAACCTTGATCATATGATCCGAGAATTCCAGAAAGTCTACCTTTCATATATTACCCCTTTTCTGTTTTATTTTTACTTTTTTTAATACGTTAGCAATCGTATTTTGTGAACACACTTCATAATTTCTGTAATGTATTTATACGTTTCCCCGCGAGTGCTCTTAGATCCGTGGTCGTTCAAATTTGGTACAATGCGCACCTTTACCCATCGCGCTTTAAAATTACATAAAAAAAATATCAGAATTGCTTTGAAAATTGAATTTGAAATATCACTTATTATACTTAATTTTTACTAAAAATTCACAAACTAAATTCACAGATTGATTTAATTGTTACATATGCAAAAAAGAATATATAGATAAACCACAATTGACGTATGGTACACCTGTTTTACTCATCTTCATTCATAGGTAGTTTGACAACATGTCGATTCGCACTTTCTTTTTGCATCCATCATAAAGGGAATAAAAGTACTCAGAAATTGACCCATTGATTGCATACACAAACACAAATTGGTATTATGCAAAAACCAATTAGAATTTGTTCGCGCACCTATTTTATCGAACATCACTGTATAATGTATATAGATAGATATGCATAATACAAATCATCTAACAATAAGATAATATCATAATATCCATGCAATGTCTACTCGCACATATCCCGGTATACTCAAAATAATCAAAATAAGTAAATATAAAAATGCAATAAATTATATAAACAGTTTTTCATAAAAGTTCATTTTGTTTAGTTCTTTTATTTTTTTATTATATATATTAGAGAAGATTTAAGATTCGTTTGTATTATTTTTTTTTCCTCAATTTTACAGAAAAAAAAATTAATTAGTTTTGCGTGTTAAAAAAAACAATTAAATACATAGCATATATTAAATTTGTATATAGTTAATATGGTATATTAGATCATAGTATATCAACTACACTATACTTATTTAAACTAAACATCATCACAATTTCATATATACAATATACAATTTTTTTTGCTCTCCATTAATTTTAAGTTAAGTCAATTTATCAAATAAGCATATTTGTATATTTAAAGTTAGAATTATAGGTTTTTTTTCGTAGTAAAATCTCTATTTGATTTTTTTTAATTTTGAAAAAAAAATTGTAAATAATATGGATTTATTTAGTATATAATATACTGTAAGTTACAGTACCTCAACTTTTTGATCGAATGTTTACATGTTTTGAGTTATGCTATCTATTTTTTTGGAATCTAAGTAGTATGGTCGTTTAGAGAGCTATTTAGTGAACTCATCTCTGCGTATATTACGTAATTCCACAAATTATTGCCTCAGCTATTAGATAAAGAAATAAAAATTTTGCATTTGATCAATATTAGTTGAGTTTAAAGAATTGTGCCGATAATCTGCCACTCGAGCTAGTAAGCAAATTTGAGCTAATAATTTTGACAAGTTTCTGTGCTTTTTTGATAAAGGGTAAGAAAAAATGAATTTTGATAATTTTTTGGAAATAGTTCAAAACTATTTTATTACTATTTCATTCTTTTAGTGAAGATCCGAACATTAAGTTCTGTACTTTAAAAAGAAATCAAAAGATTGATTGCTGAAGGCTAGACACATCGGCAAATTGCTAAGAAATTAGGCTCTTCGGTTGGACGCATAAGCAATGTCCATAAAAATATGGAAACATCTATTTCAAGTAATGCCCCGGGCCAAAAACCTATCATAACGGAGAGAATTACAAAAGCAGAATTCAAGAGAAATTCAAAATGGAGTACATGATAATGCGCAGGTCCAGGTTAATAAATTAATCCCTCAATCGCAGAAAATATTATAGTGAGCGACGAGGCAATCCGCAAACATCTAAGCAAAGCGGGATATAAGGGTCGCGGTAAAGTAAAAAAAAATATAACTACTTATTAAGCGACTATGAGAATTGCGTTTAAGCTCGCTAGAAAATACAAATTATATGATTTATATGATTGGAGTAAAGTGATTTGGTCTGACGAAAACAAAACTAATAGGTTTGTATCTGAAGGGTGTCAATGGATTTAGAAAAAACCAAAGGAAGTATAAAAGACGCGACATGTGACATCTACAATGAAATTTGGTGGATGTTCACTTATAATTGATGGGATTGTTTGATTTGACGGAAGGGGTAGGCATCACACAGAAAATTGAAGAACCCAGGACCGCTACAGCTTATAAAAAACTTACGACCCCAAGCACACGGCTAAAATATCAAAGTACTTGTTTCGAAAACCAAATATCAGATGGAAAATGTGCGAAAACTCGCTAAAGCTCTATGGAAACATGTATTGTGATGTATTAGAAAGCTTTTCTACGTAGCAAAATTAAGCAGGTGTCGAGACACCCCAACCAATTTATTTAATCTGGTTGCAATTGTTTGTAATGCCGCATGCAGGCATCTAATTGCAATCGATTTCGTTTCTATGCTATGGTTGAAATAAATATAGTGTCTATCCTCCTTATAATTATAATCCTACTGCAAAAAGCGGTCTATAATCATGTGGGGGAAATAATATAGCATGTTTAAAATGTATGTATATGCAATCAAACAACAATACTTAATCCTACCTTGTTTTCAGTAGCAATGCAAAATTTGTTGCCTTTTGTTATAGGACAAAGTTATGTGAAAAACCGTTCTCAGCTATATGGTGGACATAAAAATTTTTATTTTAACATAACTTTGTCCTATAACAAAAGGCAACAAATTTTGCATTGCTACTGAAAACAAGGGTAGGATTGAGGAAATTGCTTGATTGCATATACATACATTTTAAACATGCCATATTACTTCCCCACATGATTATAAATCTCTAATTGCGATAGGACTCGCTCACTCGGTTTTCTTCACTTTTTCTTGGAAACTATTGTACCGATTTGGCTGAAATTTTCAGCATAAACTTTTTTTGCGAAAAATTTTACAAGTTCGAAGATGGGGAATGTCACTGCTTCCCTTCTACCCCCTCCCTAGCAAATTTTCCGAATTATCCGACTTTTTTGTTTTTTGTATATCTCAATGAGTTTTGAAAATATTTGCTTGAAATTTTGGATTTACGGGTTTGGTACCGAATGCAAATAATTACATTCCCGGAAATTGTTTCTGATCGCACCCCATCCAGTGGCTCCCATACAAATCCAAGGGATTATAAGAGATATGTCGTTCTGTTTCTAACCAATTGACTAGAAATTAACCAATTGACTAGAAATTTTGGGACTGGAGGTTTGATGCAAAATTGGGGAATTTTTTCTCATCCCATCCCACCCATTCCGATAAATTCCATTTGGATTTACACCGAAATGGTTATAGTTAGGCCCAAATTTATTTTACAAGACAAGGTATGCTCTACAAAATTGCATCAATAAATTTTTTTCTACTCACATCCCACCGAGGAGGTCCCATACAAATCCAATCGTGTTCTTGGGAATGAATTTGAACATCATTTAATGTTAAAATCTTATGAGGAGTTTAATGATGATAAACTTAAGCCCCCCCCCCCCCCCTTATCACCGGGCCACCAATACGTACTCGTTGTTACAGGAATTTGACTGGCAGCGTTTTTTTTTAATTTCGGTCACACATTAATTTTCCTTCGTGATATATTCGGAAAATATTTTGCACAATTTGGCGACCCCCAGGCAAACTTAACAAATCCCCCGGGGGGCCGCGGTCCACCTGTTAAGAATTACTGAATTATGTAATACATTATTATGACATATTTGGAGACGAATAATTGTTTTTTGATATCAAAAACACATTTTGTTTTCTTATACAAACATCAAATATTTGGAGTTTTCCGATTTAAAAAACGGGTTGGTACTTGGGGCGGATGGGTACTTGAGGTGTGTTTGCACACTACTCTTAATTTTCAATGTAGAAAAACGTTCTAACATCATAACACATGTTTCCATAGAGATTTAGCGAGTTTTCGAAATATTTCGCATCTGATATGTAGAATACTTCCCGCACCACCACATATTTTTCTGTTTTCATTAATTTCTCATAATGCTGGGCAACATAGGCCAAAAAACATAAAGGTTATATTTGATTTTTCAAAGTTGTTATCCATTAAGAAGCACATAAGGGATAGGGTGGGATGAACGAATTAACGCCAAAATTTAGGCAAATTAAATTAAATGAATCCTGGTTTCTAGTTTCGAAGATATTGGCTGGATAGACTTATGTGGGACACACTGTATATATGAGTATATACTATATTATAGAGTTATAGACCATTTGTTATATTTTTTTTTTTACACATTTTAATAAATTTAAACCATGCTCTTCTGTATCTTACTGTAATGCACTCTATTTACCGCTTGTTAGTATATTACTTACTATATGAAATTATTTGACAGATAAATGTAAATATTTGGGTCAATATTATGAAATCTATATAAATTTATTATACATATTTGTGTATAATATGCATTGTATATATATTTAGATAAATTTTATATTAGTAGTAGATACTTCAAAGGATCTTGTATTTTTGTTATGTAGCAAAACAAAATATACAAATAGTATATGTGTATTATACATTTTCAGGCATAATCTATCTACTATATACAGTGTGTCCCGGTACTACCCCACAAAGCCACGCATTCCTGGGACTATTTCCAGCAAAAAATCGTTCCGGAAGGGGAGGTCTAACTTCAACCCCTACCGAGTTATAGAGTGTTCAAAAAATTTTTTTCATTGAAAATTCACTTATTAACTCATAATTTTCAAACCGTTTAAGTTAGAATCAAAATTAGATACTCTATTTACATGTAAATGAATTACCTTCAATTTTACTCCGGACACAATTTTTGCTATATAATTATATTTGATGGAAATAGTCCCAGGAAGACGTGGTATTGGGCTTTGTGGGGTGGTACTGGAACACACTATATATAGTTTTGTTATATTTTTTTTGACAATTTCTATAGAAATCTATTTATCTTTATGTACCTATAAACAATTTCAATTTATATGTGAAGTATTTTTTATAAATCATGCTATATACATATACGATTAATGCTATATACAAACTATATACATATACGAATAAATAGAGGATTATCGACCTTTTATAAAAGGTTCTTATGATAATTCCATCCAATAGATTGGACATAATAATAGTTATACTATGGTATTATTTATAAATAAAATCGTTAACACATACGATATTTTGACATTCGCTTAAATGATATGTTAAAATCAAATAAATACCCATTTTTCTACTATGATCTGGTCTGATCTGATTTTTACGTTATGTATACTTTATTTTCCGAATTTATCCTATATATGTATATATGGATTTGTTGTAATGAAAATTGTTTTCCATAATCCTTTATATTTGCGTAAATGTTATACGTAAACAAATCAGTTTGCAACATTGAACAAGTCTTATAAATCGAATTGATTAAATTTTTCCGATGAAGTTCCTATATATATTTATTCCTTGATTCTAAAAACTTAACAGCATAAGACATAAGACTATTTATGCAGTATAATTCTTACACATTGGCCGGTGGACGAATTACTAAACTACACCATTAACTTCTCCTTTATTTAATGAAATTCTCAATCGGCCCATCCATAATTTTTATCTATTAATTATTAGCCTTTTTTCGAACCAACAGATTTAGAAATTTATTATTTCCAAGAACATCAAGACTATATTAAACAGACTCCCAGTACTAGTGTTTACATACGTATGCCCATCAATATTTAAGTTAAACCGTTCTTATTATTTAAAGTGTGACTCTATATAGTGTATATAGTTGATAAAAACGCCAAACTAAAATTCTCCCGAAAAATTTGTCGTGGTCGTGGGTTCGAATCCTAGTCCTAGTCTAGTCGAATAAGTTTTGTGTTTTACGGTTATTTTCTTCGAATCTGAATTTTCCCACAGCGTTGAACATTTTCCCATGCAGGCGTCGTCGCATGCGGCTAATTACCGACATCGTAAAAGCAACACATAAAAACAAAAATCCAAAAGTTCAATATGAAAAATTGTTTGAAATCATATGTAGGTTATATTTTTTCTTTGTGCTTTACGGCTTAAATTTATTTTTTCTAATATGTCTGTTTTATTGGTTGATGGGCGGCCAAAAGTTTGCTTTGTCAATAAACTATTGCTATTATACAAAGTCGTATTTAAACCAATGTGGATGAATGGAATTCAACTGTGGGGAACGGCAAGAAATACTGCAGACAATATTTTGGCCAAATAAAAAATTTCCGTTGATATTTTCCCTTATTTTTTTATGAGCAAATCCTTTTTTTTGCTGACATACTGCCGGATTCTCTTTACCGAAGGTAGTAGCGCCCTACCGACTAAAACTTAACCCTGAGATTTAAGGGCAGGAGTATACCGACCGGTATACGTGCGACCCATATGATCTATTGTACTCCTTGAATATCATTATATCATATTTAAAACAAAATTTGAATTGGTCTTGAAGATATGAGACCGCCAGACTAGTGCGATTTTTACGCTCGACGTTTTGCTATATAGTTGCGTCGCAAATAATTAATGTAATACTGCGAGAGATGAAAGGCACTAGAGGCAACGCGACAAGGAATGAGGATCTAATATATAGATATCTAACCAAAAAGATTGCAAGGCACCGACGAAATTGAAACGCGTACATTGTTTGGCTTACTATTATATTTTACCGGACATTTTATTGTATGGCAACATGTAAGCCGAAGATTTATGGAATTCATTGTTTTACCTAATTGAAAAACAAAAACAAAAAATATGGCAAACCCAGAGTGATATTAGAATTCCAACAATCTGTCCAATCCCAAACAATATCCAATTTGGGTTAATTAAACCTGATTGCAGCATTATAATGATGACTGATGATATATAAATATAGGGTCGATCCTCTAAGATTATATATATAGATTGCATCGACGGAATACGTAACATCGCTGATTGTTCAGATTGATATATGTATTTCGCTAGTACAATATATACTTGCGAATACAAATAGTAAACAATTTTTTAATGAAGTTATTTTTTTATTTTTTATTTTAATTTTCACTTCGTTTTGTCAGGCTATAGCCTGATGAGCTAACAAATCAATTTTAGTCAGAACGAAACAAAACCACGATTGATATTACCCATTCCAAGAATCCATCAACTGTCCAATGCCAATCAATATGGCTGATAGTCTGATACACTTTTTTTAGTGCGAATCAGTTTATTTTCTTTTTATTTGTCCTATATTATATTCACAGACACAACAACTTTTGATATGGACCACATAAAACTTTTTGACTCATAACAATTTTGCACAACATTCTTTATATAAAATACGACTAATAGCCCTTTCTCATATGTGACCTAGGCAGGTCATTTCACACAACAGAGGGATTACAGAACGTAGATTAAAAAGTGATTCGATCAAACCGTTATTAGAATAAGATTACTAACTATTTATTGAATTTTCTGCATTGATCGCAGGTATACCAAACGTATATAACATAATTGCGCAAATTACGTATATACCAAAGGTATATAATATTTATACAAAATAATTATGCAAATCTATAAGGAATATAATATAATAAAATATAATATTTCCAATGTATTATATACACACTTTTTAAACATTTATTTTAAAATTTTCTTTAATATTATTAGATTTTCAATTTCTATCTATATAATATATCTATATATAGTATAGTAAATCAATATAAATCACAAAAACCGCATGTAATTTTTTTAGTAAAATTATTATGATGAGTAAATATCACAATATTATTTCACGATATATAGACTAAATAATCCATGTTTATTTTAAAGAATCTATTTCCTTATATTTGTGTATATATTCACTGTTTTCATTTGTTCATCATTAATATGGTTTTTTTTCAAGAATTCTTCTTCTTTTTTTTTTTTATTTTTACTTGTTATTTATTATTATATATATATATTTTCAAATTCAGATGAATATATATGTCTGAAACTGAATGTATGTATATAATTACATTTTATAAAACAAATAAATTCATTATTCATCATCAACCAAATGTTGTATTATTCTATTTATAAATATTTATGTATAAACGAGGTGTCCTGCTTGACCGCCTACAACTCGACAACCCGAATAGTAATCGTGGGATTATTTTCAACAAAGATCGTATAGGGACGGGGTGACGCATATTTGCTAAGTCATACAACTTTTAAAAGATAACAAGACTCCCCTTCCAGAACGATTTTTTGCTAGAAATATTTCCAGGATTACGTGGTATGCGGCTTGTAGGGGGTCAAGCGGGACACCCTGTATATATATATTCTGTATATATAGAAGTATATAGAAAGAAAATGCAGTGATTTTGTGGGGCTTAAGTATATTATGAATTTCAAAACACACAGATTTTTGAAACAAGAGATTATTACCTAGAACTGCTACTATAATATAGTATATTAATTTATAAGGTCAACTATTTGTATAATTGTCGTCTGAATCGAATTGATCTTTTGATATTTTGAACAATAATTACTTATTGTTAGATATTCACCATCGGAAAATTGACATCAACCTATTGATGATATTCATATATTTTATTCTTTATCAACATTTCTAATTTATTTTTGTATTATAATTGTCAATGACTGGTTTCTAGGCTGGTTCTCATATTTAAAACAATCAATTTTAATACAATGTAATGTTTACTTTGTGATGTTTTTTTTGTAACGAATGACAAGAAATCTCCAAAAGACAACCCGAAGGCTTGTTTCAGATTAATACTGACAATGGAACCAACTGAAGTGTACGCTCCCGGCTGAAAAAGTTAATAAAAATAAATATTGAATATTATACATAAATGCAATTGGATCCCGTCTATTTGCTTCATCTATTATTAACATTGTTCAAAACAATGAATATACCAGAAACACCCCATTTTCTCTCAAGAACAGCAATTTCCTAAATGATTAGGATGTTCTTATGGATGCTATGAATGATTTTATAAATCCAAATTTATTTCGAAGAGGTTGGACGGGGCTTCCAAGAGCAATTCAAGGAATGGAAGTACTTTGCAGTTGATGACATCGAACAATACGATGAATATAGTAATTTTATTGTATTGTTCCGGTTATGTAGATAAAATTCTTGATTATTATAACATACTATATCCGAGAAACGACGTACCTAATACTAGTAAAGTAATATTTAAAAAAAAGTCATTTGCAAAATTGTACGTCCGCTTTTAGACATTCTTTCAAAATTCTTCAATTCTGGGGCCGCCATTTTGAAATTTTGTACATTTTTTTCTTTAGATACGCGACTCAAAGTTCAGTGAAGTTACAAACCAAATGTGAAGTAAGTCCGAGTTGGTAAAAGTTAAAGGATATGGTAAAGTTATGATCAAATTTCATTTTCGACGCCATCTTAAATATAACATCAAATCCTCATTTTTTCAAAAAAAAATTGAAAAAACGTCTACTTCATATTCGTGACCACCTGGAACATATCCGATCCTCATCGAAATTCGTATAAAAATGTAGAAGTTATACAGTAAATTCGATATTGAATGGATGCATGCAGGGGTAGTGGCACCATCTTGAATGAAATCACGATTTTGCTATTTGCAAAAAAAAGTTTCTGCTATGAAATGTGCGGATTAGTCCAAAATAAAGTTTTGTTCAAATTTCAGTGAATTTGGGCCCAGAATTGTAGAAGTTATGGAGAATTTTCATTTTCGACACCATCTTGGATTTAATCCCCTAAAAATGAAATTAAGGAAACAAAAAAATATGGTTCTCTTTATTTTTCGAGTACTACGACATATCAAATCGAATTCAGCCAAATCGGGAGGGTACACATCAGGTGGTTTCATTTTGAATAAAACTTCGCCGTTGATTGCGGTGCTTTGCTATCAGGCTACATGTGGCCCCTTTTGATTCCTGTCGATTGACACTTTCCACGACTCTCTGCTAAGGTTGCTCAGATTGCTCATTAAATATAGTGTCCCTCGTTATCTCAAACATTTCGTTGAAGGGAATCGGGCTGAACCTTCCTCAGAAAGAAACGGGAGACCGTTCATCCCCATCCGTATGCTTTCTAAAGACGGGCATTCGCACACTATAAGTGTAGCCGTTTCTTGATCCTCAAGACTATTAGAATATTAGACTATAGAGAATATTTAACCCCACAAAAAGTCACCTGAAACCTCCATGTCCAGTTGTGAAAGCCATCAATTTTCTATGAGTTCCTCTCGGCATTCTAAGAACATCCCCATCGGTGTTTCCTACTCACAGTCCAAGTGTCTGATCTTAGATTTTCTGAGAATTTTTATTTCCTTCCATCGTTTCTGATATTCAGAAACAATTCACTTCTATATAGGTCCTCGCAACATACGGAGGTGGATGCGATCAAGAACAAAACCTAGAACCATCGTATGCCTTCCTGCCCTACCTGCTGAACAACTGTTGTCCAAATCATGTTTCTTAAAAACACTTCGTATTGCAGTTATACCACTGTTTAATGACTCACATGTTATATGTAGATGGGTATAGTTATTTGTAAAATAAATACGTGTTGAATGGATATAGCATATTATAAATTTAACAAATATGTAAATAATATGATATTTAATATATGTATATGTGTATATTCGTCTCTCATATGCTCATTCATTCAATCATCCATCCATCTATCCAAATAACAAACTAAATATGTATGCATTTTATCAATAAAATGCCATAACTCATAATGCATTAAATAGCGTTAATACTTCATACTATATGTGTATATTTCGACAACCAAAAAAACATATAATTTATATTATTCATGCAAGGTATTATACTGAAGAAGAAGAAGAAGAAGAAGAATAATTAAAGGAATATATTAAAAAAAAATTGATTGCATCTGTTTTTGTTTTGTAAATGCAAACCCAAATAATATGTGTGTATGTAATGTACTTATGTAGATTCTAAAAATATTCTCTAAAAAAAATATCATTGAAAATCAATGGCTAATATAAAAATGGTATTAATATACAATATTATTAAACCGAATGCGGTGCGTATATCAGGTGTACTGGGATGAAGTGAGCGTTTTTTTATTTTGAAAATAAAACACTAATTTTAAATGGGAAAGTAAAAAAACATTTTATTAAAAGTTATTGGCCATTGCTTTCTGCATATGTTGACCACCTTTCTGGTAATTTGTGGATCCGCACGCCAATAGTTCATATTTTAAAGCAAACCAATAGGACGACACTCAAATTTCGACTTCTTCAAGGGAATTGACAAAGTGCTGCTCACTCATTCGCGGGTGTTTCAATCAAATCAGCTCCCAGTCGAATGTTTTTATTGTATCCTGAACCTGGTTTTGCTTTATGTGCCGAAGCATTGTCATGGAACAAAATTAGCTTGCGTGTCTTCTTGTGTATTCTGGTCTTTTTTCGGTCATGGGCATCGTTCAAATTGTTCATTTGTTGTCGGTAGGTATCATGATCATTATTAACGGTTTCACCAGGTTTTAGGAGATCGTGTTAGACCACACTCTTCTGAACGCACCAGACACACTGAAAAGATCAGCCTTTGCAGTCAGTTTGTAGTTTGCTGGGTTAACGCATGATTTTTCTTTTTAAGATTCTTAAAATAAATCCGTTTTTCATCGCCAGTAACAATTCAATGTAAAATTGATTTTCTTTTGTGTCTTTGAATCAAAATTTCATAAGTGTTTTTTTCGGTTTTCCAACTGTCTTTCATTCATCTGTCATGTGGCATCCATTTTCCACACTGATGTATCTTTCCCATATAGACTTTAAACGGTTCAAAATTGTTTGTTGTGCAACTTTTAACATTTCTGAAATTTGTGTTATTTGTGTTATCTTCATCCAATATTGATTGGAATTCGGTGTCTGCAAACATTTTTTGGGGGGTCCTTCTTTATTTCTCACATCACAATCATTCATCTCTGAACCGTTGAAACCATTTTTTGCATGTTGCTTCTGAATAGAGCCGGATCACGATAAATCAATGCCTTCCGCAAATCATCATTTACCGGTACAAAATTCAACATTTTTAATACGATAAATTGTTTGGACAATGACTTGAGTTATACTAAATATGTTTTACAGATGTCATATCAACCAAACAATAGAAGTAATAGATTATAGAACACTAGTGGCGCTGCGATTGCGTCGTGCGTATACAATGACCAAAAGGGCTTCTATTACTAATACATAGATTACTTCTATGAGTTTGACGTTTGTTTTTCTATTACTTCTATTGTTAAAATCAAAAAAAACTTGGGACGTTGAGTTGAACGCCGTCTGAGGAATATTTAACTAAATTCGAATTTTTGTGTCTGAGACACATCGTATGATAGTGTGGTGTAGCCGACAGTCATATTGTATTAAAATGACAGACGATTAAAGTTCTATAATCTATTACTTCTATTAACCAAACAAATAAAAAATTAAGGTTCGTTTACAACAAATGTTCCAGACGGTTTGACGCTCACTTCAACCCGGTGTACCTTGTACATCCAATGATATTCGTATTTTTTCAATTGCATTTTTAATCCATATACACACACACACATATATGTTCTACTATACTATATAGGCATTAAACAATTTTGTAGTCTAAAATTCATCTATTTATGGTTTTGATTGGAAATGTGTCTTTGAAGATTCACATACCTAAAACCTAAAGCCTGTTTACTGGAGACTTCCGATTATTTAGAAAAATTAAATGTACCGAAGAATTGTGATTAATAAAACAACAAAATATTATTTAACAATTCAGGAGTATAAATTTATGTTATAATTTTTGATTGATAGGTCGTTTTTCACTTACAATGATGTTTCCTTCATCTATAGTTGCTTTCCATTCGATTACCAGAAGTAGGTAAGAGTAGAAAAGAGCAGATTTATTCTACTACGAACTACTCTTTGCTATAGTAAGGTGTAGTTCGGAGTAGACAAATCTAGCCTTTTCTACTCTTACCTACTCCTGATGGTAATCGAATTGAACGTAACTTATGTTGACCGACCACACCTTCAAAATTTAAAAAATTATACCATCTATGAAGAATGGGTTTTGATGTGATGAAGCAAATTCTATTCATTATACGCATTATGGGATAATAAACGTAAAAATACCAAAAAAAGGTTTATTTTGGTTGATATTAAGACAAACAAAAAAAAAACTGTAAATCTATAAATTTTTTCTCTTTTCTATGAACAAATTAAATTATGTTTGTTTTATTATATTTCCATATGCGCTATAACTTTATCGTAGTTTAACATAAAAATCTATATTTTTTTCTTCATTTTCATTTAAAACTTAATTGATATTTAAAAATCATTTCATTTTTTAATATTTGATCTTGTACAAATGATAATATTAATATTAATGCAAAAGAGTCATTTTTTAAAAAAAGCTAGATTAAATATAAGTGTATTTTGTATATGTTTTTAAGTGCGCGTATGTTATTTGTATTTTGGAAAGCAAAATTTTATATTCAATTTCAATTCAAAATATATAGAGTTAGTAGTCAATCTATAATATACAGAATATTCTTATTAGGCTGCTTAATATATGTATATTAGAGTGGTTTTTTTTTGTTCGAAGATTTTAAATCGCTTTGTATCATCGGCCGCACCCCCCAATTTTTTTTATTTGGTGAAATCATGAATATTGGTAAAATTTGGGGTAGGTAAGTTGAGGGGAAGTGGACCCACCGAGGGGTTAAAGTTGAAAAATTCAGTGTTTTTAAGCAGATTTTCGCGCTTAAAGCGTTAACGGATGACATTAGCGGGTTAACATGTATGGTGGACTTAACTAGAATGAAACAGGGAAACTTTTTCTCATAGACACTTACCCCCTAAATCATCCCCTTAATACCCCTCCCATACAAAATTCATTCACATAATTTGCAATATATTTTTAACATTATAAGGGTTAAAAATTAACATTAAAGGGTTAACATGTATGAAGAGCCCCCACTATTATTGAATGTCTAAACTTTTCTTAGAACATACTATGGACCTAAATCATCCCCTTAAGGCATCCCCCATACGAATTTCCGATTTTTCACACAAAATTAGTATATTTTGGTGTATTATATGAAAATACATTAAGAAACACCTAAATCTCATATGATATTTAAAAAATGCACATTTATCATATAAAAATATAAATAATTATGAAATGAAATACTATTAGTATTTAATTTTGTTATTTATTTATTTCAAAGACATAAAATACTAATATACAATAATTTAATAATTATAAGACGACTTGGTGGTGCCGTTGATAAAGCATCCAACCCAATTGCGGGTGGTCACGAGTTCAAATCCTAGCCGGAAAATTTTTTCTGTGCTTTTTATGATTTGAATTCATGAAATAAGTCACCATTTATTCATTGGGATCAAATTAATGAATATCTTTGGTATAATGGTAATGTGTAATGTGTCGGACGCAGCCAAAGATTAACAAAGTCTACACACACATACTCGCAATTATATATGAAAGTATATAACAAATACTCGTCATCATTATTAAAATTACATTAATAATTAATATCTGCTATCTGATTTTTATTCTTCGTATGAACTACATCGTAATCATAATGCGAATCAAATGATTCAGTCTCGCCAGAAGATGATTTCTTGAATTATCAAAGATTTAGATTCAATATCTAATTGGGGAAGGATAAACTTAGTAGAATTTACTCCATCTAAAACAAAGGCATGTTTGTTCTCAAACAAACGATCCATAAATGTTGACCCAATACTTATGCATAATACAATTATTCCACAATCTAATGACCTATTAAATTTGGGAATGTCTTTGTCAAACAACTTTTCATGGAGTAATAATATAATAATTGCAGCTAAAAAAGCGGCTAGTCGCATTGGATTTTTAAGAAGATCGAAAGAATTTCTCAATTCAGAAAATTTAGCATTAGTTTATAGGTCTTTTATAAGACCACTTCTAGAGTAAAAATCCTACATATGGGTTGGTGCACCAATTACTACACTGCAGTTTAGTGACAGGATCCAAAAAATACACGCAATTTTGCTGATCAAAAATGAAACAATAACAAATTCCATTGAATCATTGGATCATAGCCGATCAGTAGCTTCATTGTGCACATTTTATAGGTATTAGTACCATGAATGCTCTAATGAAATTTTAAAGCATAGTGCTTATTAAAAACTAATGTTTAATCTTTAAATGTTACTCTTTTAACATTGTTGTCTAACAAAACGCTATTACAAGAATTATAAGTCATGATTAGAACATCAAGTGGATTGAATCGGCCATAATTAATGTAATTAAATTAATATATTTTTAGGTCTATATATAATTGTAAGTCATTTTTGTTTGCTAGTTGGATATTTTGCTTCCTAATCCTTAACCACTTTTCATGTGAATTGCTTATTGCAATAATTATTAAATTATTGTATATTAGTATTTTATGTCTTTGAAATAAATAAATAACAAAATTAAATACTAATAGTATTTCATTTTATAATAATTTAAATTTTTATATGATAAATGTAAATTTTTTAAATATCATATGAGATTTAGGTATTTCTTCATGTATTTTCATATAATACACCAAAATATACTAATTTTGTGTGAAAAATGGGAAATTCGTATGGGGGATGCCTTAAGGGGATGATTTAGGTCCATAGTATGTTCTAAGAAAAGTTTAGGCATTCAATAATAGTGGGGGCTCTTCATACATGTTAACCCTTTAATGTCAATTTTTAACCCTTATAATGTTAAAAATATATTGTAAATTATGTGAATGAATTTTGTATGGGAGGGGTATTAAGGGGATGATTTAGGGGGTAAGTGTCTATGAGAAAAAGTTTCCCTGTTTCATTTTAGTTAAGTCCACCATACATGTTAACCCGCTAATGTCATCCGTTAACGCTTTAAGCGCGAAAATCTGCTTAAAAACACTGAATTTTTCAACTTTAACCCCTCGGTGGGTCCACTTCCCCTCAACTTACCTACCCCAAATTTTACCAATATTCATGATTTCACCAAATAAAAAAAATTGGGGGGTGCGACCAGCCAAATTCCAGAATTTATAAAAAAAAACCACCCTAATGTATATGTTTCATTATATACAATTTAGTTCTTTCGATATGCATACAATACCAATGCTACATATATACATATTTATGTGTAGAAATTAAAAAGGTTTTTGTATTTTTTTTTCTTACTGTTTAATGAAAAGTGAAGAGGATTAAATAATAACAATAATAGCTGGTATATGTGGATATTTTTCTGTATATTTCTGATGATGAAAAATGAAGCAGACGATAAAATTTTATAATATCATTTTTATGGTTGCACAAACATTTTACATTTTACCATACATTTACTTCTTGCATATACTACTCTAACCATATATAATTCGGACACCAATTATTTTATCCATACGCTTGATTTTTGCCGATTGCTTGATTTTGAGATGCCGAGAAAGGACAGGAAAACAATAATTTTGTCATCCTACTAATATTTTTTTCATAAAATGATTGTTTTAGCGAAAATAATTGAGGTGACAGAAGTCAAAACAACTTTTAATTTCAATTACTTATTTATTTAATTAATTATTTGGAAAATCATTAAATACTAATGTAACAAAATGAATCTTAAAAAAAATCAATAATCCAATCAAAAGTTTAAAAAATCATAATAAAATACTTTAAAAAAGATATTAAAAGCCCTCAAGGAAGGTAAATGGTCAACATTACAATAAAATTTTGATTTAAATGTATTACACTTTACGCGTTATTATCTATTAAAAAAATCACTATAAGAATTATAGGGCATCAGTAAAACATTGAGAAATGATTGAAACCGCCGTAATTGGTATGATGGCCATCAATTTTAAAGAATTCAATTGATCGCAAATAACGCGAAAATTCAATTTAAAATTCAGTCCAATCCAATCCAATAATGCTGTACAATCAACGCAGTGTTATTAATCAATCCACAAATCAAAGATAAACGTATAAATTTTGTGTTTTTTCAAGTGTACCCCTAACAATGCCAATCTATGAGTGTAAGAGGGCAACACAATTGTAGCAGACCAAGGAAGAGACCTCAGAGCGAATCTAAGGAATCTTATTCGAATTGATTCTAATCGGCAGATTTGCATTTCTATAATAAGTTGACCGGACATGCATACTCAAGGATGGATCAAATCAGCGAGAAAATTAATGCGCCGAGCCAATATGGATCTGATAGTTCCTTAGCAGTGCACATAATTTAACCCAAAACCGACTGAACCCTATTTATCACAAAATCAAACATAACACAACACAAAAAACACACAAAATATGTAATTTAAAATGTAGTTTAAAATTCAAATAAATCTATTGGATTCTGTCCAAAGTATCCAAAAAAGTTAGCATTTATATGATTTGAATAAAATAAGTGTGTACGTTTACGCATAACCTTCGTAAAACATATAATTACGAGAACACCCATGAAAACACAAAGTTCAGACTGAACTTCGTGACCATCGTCAAGAATAACAACTGATTTATAGATGTTCGCATCATCCGCATATAAATTACATTGGGTATTTTTAAAAACACTAAGAAAGTCATTAAAATAAAAAGCAAGTAAAATGGGTCCCAGGTGACCACCCTGAGGTACTCCAGGGGTCGAAATTCATGGTTCCCGGGGTTGCAATAAATGGTTTAGATGAAATTTCGTTATAAACCAGAACCTCACCAGAACGATTATTCAAGTCCATATGAACGAATCCAATTAATGAACATATCACCAAACCCCATTTTCTCTTTAGTTTTAACAGAAGAAAATTGTGTGAGAACTTATCGAATGCCTTACTAAAATGGGTAAAGATGTAATCTACCTGAGCTAAATTTAAAATTATTAAAGCAGCATGAAGAAAACTCAAGCAATTTCATGGCAGTGGTTCTACCACGGATGAAATTATGCTGTTCTGCAGACAAATATTGATTTAACACTAAAGTCCAGTACATGCCAATGATTTTTTTTCTTTCAATTCTGCAATGGTAATTTGGAGATAATTTATTAACTTTCGTTTTATTAATGCGCACAATAATTCTGTTGCACTTAGTCGGCTTTGACTCCCTACCAGTTGTTGTTGAAAGTTTTTTAAACTTGGTTTATATCGGGTCAGTTAAGAAAAATAAAATGTGTTCTGGTTAATGGTTGGCCAGTTAGAACATAGGTAGTTTACTACTCCGCAGGCTAATAGATATAATAATTTTGGAACTGTTAGTTGATGTAATCATTTGAAAACAATTATAAAACGAACTCTAAAATCTATTTCATCCACAAAACCGTAATGGCCAATGATGTTGAATGAATAAATACCGTTTACGATTTATGCGGGATTTACAAATGCCCGACGCCTTTTACCGACATACAGCCCCACACCATGGAACCGGCTGGAAATTCCAGATTAGTTTTTAAACCACCACGATGGAATGCTTCATTTTTCGTGTGAATTACTCGATTATCATCTGAATCAACAACAGTAACGTCAAATTGCATTCATCGTACTAAATATAATACTATTCAATTGCCGCTGAACCCCAAAAATTGTTTAGTATTCGCACATTTTAACCTTTTAGTCTTTGCAAAACAATTAAAAGAGCTTTTTCAAAGAGCTTTTGAAAAATTATTAGAGATATTATTTGAGGAAAACATGTTTAATAAAATATGTCTTTATTTTTATTTCATAAAATCCATAGTTCAGTTTATGTATCCATTGCGTTGCGACCGGTTTTTGGGTTGCTGCTGACCATTTTAAGGTTATATCACACACAAAGAAGTGCTTTTATGTCTTTTATATTTTCACAATTGGGTTTATCACGAATCAGAAACTAAATAACACTGTCTCCGCAATTATTTAACTAAACTTCTTTTATAAAATAAAATTAGCATAAGATTAAAAAACGATTGTTTAAAGTCCTTTCTCGCTATCTCAAAATCGAACATACGGATAAAATAGCAGGCGTCCGATATTATAATGGTTAAAGTAGTATAATTGTAAAAAAATATGATAAAATTATATTTGAATTTGTATACTTACAAATATTCATTCATCCATATATAGAAAAATTGAATTGACTCAATATTTTGAATTGATATTTTTTTTTTTTATATTATGGGAAACTGCATTTTTTATCATGTCCATTCGATCATTTTACTAATAGTAATGTATCTGCTCGCTCATATATACAATTCTAGTACGTTTTCAATATCATATTTTAAATATAAAATGTCTATATAGTATTTTGTATGAATTCCGTCAATGATTCCAAATAAAAATATTATTTAACATATTTTAAATCAAATGTCTATGAATTTTATATTTAAACCTTTATATATAAATTAAATGCAATAAGTGTTTAAAATGTCAATTTATTCAATAAATCTCCAAAAAACTGTAATATAAAGCATTGATTTTGTTGATATCCGTCAACATCGCCCACTATACTATATATATAATAGACTAATTTTATTTTAACAAGTGTCTATGTACTATATGTAATTATGGATACATAAATGATGTGAATATGGGTAAAAAAATGCAAGTAATTTCCGATTTAATTAAATTTTTTGTTTTTATAAAAAAACAAAAACTAAATACCGAAATGATTTTTTCAATTTTTTAGAATATCATTCGTTTTTTTTTGTTTACTATATATAATAAAGAATTGTTTGGGATGACGCGATATGGAATGTTGCTGACACATATCTATTGTATTGTATAATATAACATATATATATATTATACTATTGTGATATTGTATAATATATTCTGTCTATAGCTGGGGTGGCTAACCTAAACAATCCGCGGGCAATTTTTGTATGTTAAAAAAAAATAAATTCCGGCCGATTGAAATATTTTCCCAGGATATCACAAAATTGTATAAATATATAGGACATAGGGCGTAAAAGTCCCAACGGTTATAGATTAACAAGTATGCGGAACATACTAGTGCAAAGGTACATTTTTAGTCTCGTCTTATAAGCCTCGGCTTCGTCTTTTTTTATTGTGACGTTTCTTAAAAGTCACAGAAAAAAATACACCATTTTCAGTCCATTCTTATTAGCCGCGGCTTAAAAGTGTGTTTGTGTTTATATTTATAGTTCGTATATTATTATTATTACTATTACTATATCATATGTATATTCAATTTTGTGTTAAATAATAAATAATTATTCTAAAATAATAAATTTAAAATAAAAACTTACCAAAATTATCCATAATGCAAATTAAAAAAAAAAACAGTAGATGAAAATATAAAAACAAAGCAATGCATACAAAAAAATGTTTATTGTAATTATATGAATTTTCACAAAAATGGCCTCGACTGCATCTTAATAAGACACAGACAATCCTAGTCACGGTTTATAAGACTCTCTGAACCAATAATCGATCTTTATTGGTTGATTTAAAAAAAAGACGAAACCGAGGCTTATAAGACGAGACTGAAAATGTACCTTAAATGTTTTAATTTGTGAATTCTTTCTCTTGGCCTTTCATTAAAATTTAACATATACCGAGGTCTAAAAGAAAAATACATAAATTTTGCAACAAACAACGCTACCAAAGAACCCCAACAAGTGAACTAAAATGGGTAAACAGGATTGACTTTGACACAACAACAAATACTAAAAGTATTATTACAAAATAATTAATACAATTGAAATGAAAGAGTTTGCAGTGGCTGCTTTAGTTTAGAAATATTCCAGTTCAACTTATGATCAACATGAAAAATGTATTTGGGGGTCCCACAAGATTCCTTGATGGGCTGCAATTTGGCCACCCCTGGTCTATAGTACATATTGAAAAAGAACGAAAAAAAAAATGTTTATACCAATTTAAATTTTAATTCATATAACTATATACGAACGAATTTATATGTTATAACTATATTCGTATCCCATCGATGGATTTTATTATTATTTGTTATGTTATACTTCATATATAGATGTATTCATTGTAATTTCCTTTTCTCATTAAAGGCATTCAACCATATCCATCCAGGCATCCACCAATATAGTCAGATTCCAGATAAAATATTTAATTATTCTACAATTTTATTTCTATACAACAGGAACATATAAATAAAATCATTTATTATTATTATTATTATTATTATTATTGTAATTGTTATTTATATATAATAAACAACAATGAATTTTATCAAACTATTCTACTGATCATTTTATAATATTGTATAATGATACCAGTGCAATAAACTGTAACTATGCGATAGTGGTTAATAATTTTTTTTTGCATTTGGTGTATTTGACAAACTTTATTTCTTTTAATTATTATTACTATTATATAGGGATTATAACGAATGCAATAAAGTTGCATTACTATATGTGATGTTGCAAATATGCCTTGGTATAATATTTATTTTACCCTTGCCCATGAAGTAAGTTTATCTACAATTCGATTGGATAATATTCTTCATTTGTATAACACGCATGTTAGACTTAAGAGCATGTTAGACTTTACCGTGGGAACGTTATATGCGAACAGGTTCGTAGTTCCCCGTGTCTTGACTAAAAAATGTAAATGCCAAAATGACATAATACCTAAATCTATACGAACAGGATCGCAGCGGGAGGGATTGTAAGGTACACAAATTTGGTTTTTGTACGTGATAAAGACAAATTGGTTAACAAAACACAGCGGGGCATGTTTTTACTTGATGGATAATGGAAAGGAAATATAATCCTTTTAATAAGGGTATTAAAAAAATTAGTTAATTACATTTTGAAGCGTAAAACCGAAAAAATACAATAAAATAATTTGAAATATAGTATACATTTTGGCGTATTTATTGTTAGCAATGACCCATTTGTGTACCTTGCAACCTGTACTCGTTCGCAGTTCAACAGATTTTGTCCGTGCTTAATACAAGCTTGTTTAAAAGACTGGCGAATGTGTTCACTTGCATGATAATCGAAAGGAAGTATTATCCTTTTATTAATGATATTAAAAAAATTAAATAATATAATTTTTTTGTCGTAAAAACGAAAAAATGCGATAAGTTCATTTCTATTATAGTATAAATTTTGCCGTTTATCATATAAAAGTATATTTTTTAGCAAAGACGCGTGGAATTGTGAACCCGTACTCACATATTATTTACATCTGCTGAGGCGGAATAGAACAATTGATGAATCGATTGAGTATACTGCCATATTAGAAACAGAATTTTGTTAAGGATTAGACAATTGCATATTACGCAAAAAACAAACTTGATACTCGTTTGCCGCCTAAGACTATGGAAACATTTTTTGTGGAATGTAGCAATATTTGAAAGTGTCCCTGGACGTCATGACTAATATTCTATTAGTCATGACGATCTTTGAATGTGACTTGCCGGGCAATATATAATATAATAATAATAACATTTATAAAAATGGTAACATATAGGATAATTGTGACTTTAATAAAGATAATTCTAAAAATGGCGACCATGGTAATGTGGGTGGTGAGTTATTTTCTTTTCGCAATGTTAATGACTCGGAGGTTTTGGCTGCGCTGACTAGTATTGGTTCAAACTCATTGGGGCATGATTTAATACCATTAGAATTTGTGAAGATGATCCTGCCTGACATTACCTGACACATTTTTAATAACAGTATGTACACCTCTGTTTTGCCATCACCTTGTCAAACTTCTAAGTTGATTCAAATTCCTAAGACTTGGGCCTTTCTCACCATTTCTGTGACAATCATTGTTTTGCCTCTACTTTCTGTGGAATTGGAAAAATTAATTAAGCATTAATTTAGGGAGAACATATGTAAAAACAATCTCTTGAATAAATTTAAATTTGGTTTTTTGTCTGGCATGGTCATGGCACTTCTAAAGTCCTTGTTTAGATCGCCAACGATATCACCAGGGCTATGGATAATCATCTGTGTGCTTTTTTGTGTCCGCTGGACAATATATTGCGTAGATTATGCCACGTTTCAGAGGTCACGCTGGCGCGAACCCGGAGGAAGTTTTTGATGTCCTTGGTAATACCTCTAATTTTATAATGTGAAGTTGTGTGGACCCCTATCACCTCTTTATACACCTACTCGGAGAAAGCATTTATATTTTTGCTTCAAACCTCTGTATAATTTTTGATTTGTTTTTAGTTTTTGATAAGAATTATGGATGCACTGATTAATAAATTAATATATTGGTATAAAACGCAATTATTTTAACATCGTATGACAGCAGTTTAGTTAAATCACCATAAAAAATGAGCCAATTTATTGTTTATTAAAATACATTTAAAAAAATTCGGACAATTTTACATCGAATAGATTCCAATAATGATTCATGTCACGACAGAAGATGAATTCTTCAATTTTCAAAAAAAATGTAAAATCAATATCTAATTGGGGAAGGACAAAACCTCTTGGAATTTAATCCACATCTAAAACAAAGCCATGTTGGCATGTTTGTTCTCAAACAAAAGATCCATAAATCATTATGAATTATAATCTTATTCGACAATCTAAGGACCTAATTAAATTTGGAAATGTCTTTGTCGAATAATTTTACATGCGGAACAATAATATAAATATTACAGATAAAAAGGCGGCTAGTTTTGGTTTGGTTTTTCAGAAGGAATTCCTTAAACCTGACAATTTATAAAGCATTTATAGGACCACTCATCAAGTACAAATCTTTATTATGCCCATTTTACAAATATGAGAGAAAAAAGCTTAAACTGGAAAGCAGTAAGAAAAAATTATTCATATGTTTTCAAACAATTGTCCAAGTTGCACTTTAGGTGGTTTCATTAAAAATTTTTGTTTCACTATTATATTTTATTACAAAAATCGAAGGTGAACCCGATTCGCTATAACTTGCTATTAATATTTATGGGCATTTTCTATATTTATTGAATAAGGCGGCGATGCCTTATATTCAAATATAGAAAATCACCAAAAATATTTATATATATACTACTCTAACCACTATTATATCGGACACCTGCTATTTTATTCGTATGCTCGTTTTTGAGATACCAAAAACGGACTTTAAACAATAATTTTTTAATATTTCTAATTTTATTTCATAAAATGATGGTTTTAGTTAAATATTTAATAGAAGTAAAAAATCTTTTAAATTCAATTAGTTATGGAATTCATTTCAAAATGATTCAATTTACCAAAAAAAAAAATTTGACCATTATAATATCGGACACTTATGTTATACGCGACTAATGTCCTTTGTAACACTTCCTTCGGCCTATGTGACAGGATCCATTCTCTTAGACGTGGTAATAGTGGTTAGAGTAGTATATACAGGGTGAATTTTTTAACGTGAGACAATGGAAAATCTTGGAAACTACGGGTTTTTAAGAAAAATGTTTCAGACAAAAGTTGTTCAGTGGCTAGGGGGACATAAGATGGTTGTGTGTTTTGACCTTGAGTCAAGGTCACATAGGAGATATGACGTAAAAACGACTTTTTTTAAATGGAACCGCCTATTTATCGATACGAATTCTTATTCTACATCAAAAAATAAGACCGTTTTGTATCCTAACATTTTTTGATTAAACCCCCCTTGATTGGTCGTAAACGTCGTATATTTATTAAATTTAAAGCAATTTTACTTGTTGTCTCCTTCGATTCATATTTCGTTCTGATGTACACGGTTAATAAATGAAACCAACCAAACTCAAATTCAAATTTTATCATAATAATTTATATAGAAAATTAGAAATCTCAGACAAAACCAAAAAATTTACTTTATTTATATTATTAAGTATATACAAGTTAGTAGGTTAGTACCTACAAAAAAACTCACAAACCGTGGTTGTGACCGTGGTTCGATTCCTACTGAAGACATAATAAATTATGTTTTGTGTTTTTCGAATCTTAATTTTAACAAAGAGTTGCACAGTTTCCCATGCGATTGGTCTTACGCGGCTAATTACCGACACCGTAAAAAGCCACAATTAAAGAAACCAACAACAGAATGCTATTGTGAGACGCTAAAATCGATTGTTGGTTTTACTGCGAATGTTTTTTTTTATTATGTATACAATTGATACAATACACAATTGACAAGTCTCAAAAGTATTTAATAAATTTTTTATAATAAGTAATTTAACTAATAATATCTTGATAGTTATAAGAATATACTTAAATATAACGATATATTAATTAATTTAGAACCTTAATTTATATATAGACTATTTATATTATGATTATTATGCATATATCGCATTATTAAATAATAATATACATATGTAATAAAAACTCAATATATTTGCTATTATAATAATATTAATTTATAAAAAAAAATTACCGACAATTAATTAAGTGTTTCCGGTAAACATTCACAGAGTTCATTTTATATTGTAATTTATTTGTGTATATGCAGAAATATGATGTTTTTAATATTAATATGTATAGTAAATAATATATTTATTTATTTATTTTCTAATATTAATTAATTTTTATTTTAAATTTTCTCATATATATATATATAGATGTTGCTAGTCAAGAAAATATCAATAAAAGTGACATTAGTAATGATAACGATTGTATTGTGGACGACGGTGAAAATGTTGATGGGTATGTAATTGCATTTTTTTTAGTTTTTTTAAACAAATTACATACAATATATATATTAACTATTTTTTTTTATAAAAAATATATATAATGATATTTTAAATAATTCAAATTGTACCTATATACATATATTTATGTTGAAAAAAGAAATGCTTACAGTGGGTCACCTAAGAACTAAATCCTAAGAACTAAAACAAAGTTATATACAGGGAAATACACAGTTTTGTTCACAATAAGAGCTTATGACTCTCATGTCCTTTATAATAGTTGATCAAGCTTTAACTTTTTCTTTTGTCAAAAGGACAAAAACCACTACTCATTGTGAACGAACGAATGTATTTTCCATGTTTTATTATGTTTTATTCGAAATATAACTTGAAGTTAGCTACGTGTGTTTTTGTAATTGAATAAAGAAGAAATTATTTTAATTGAAATTGTTGATAATGCAAATATATAAGTTATTGGATGAATATACAAATTAAAAACAAAACCGGGTAAGAAAAAAAATTAACTTGAATTCTATATATACAGTGTATTCCTGAGACTATTTCCAGTAAGAAATCGTTCTGAAAAGGAAAAAAATTTCTGAAAAAATTGATGGAAAAATATCATATTTTTCCACTTGGAGCATTAATAACTCCAAACGAGAAATAGAAAGCAAAAATTGTGTCGCAACCAAATTAAATATAATATATTTATCTATAAATAGAGTATCTACTCTTTATTCTAGGTTGAACGGAAATTATGAGTTAATAAGTGAACTCATGTTTTTCAAGGAATCCCATTTTTTCAACACCCTGTAACTCGGTAGGGGTTGAAGTTAGACCCCCCCCCTTTCCAGAACGATTTTTTGCTGGAAATAGTTCCAGAAACACGTGGTGTTCGGCTTTGTGGGGTGGTACTGGGACACCCGGTATATATATAATATTATTACGAATGAAGTTGATTGTGATTATGTATATTAAATTATTTTCATTGTTCAAAAACATTCATTGTGAACGATGGATCTTAGAAGGAAACATACCCAAGTGCAAACTGAGATTCAATTTGGGGTAGCGTTCATTCGATAGGTAATATTAAGTTAGACTTTTTCTGAAAATATTTCGGGCTGAGCTCCAGGGGTTCTGAAGTTAGTGGGTGGGAAAATTTTTGAAAATTTGTAGTTTTTTGAGGATACCGGTCCAACGGTTCGTTTTTTAATGTTGAAATATATGACCAACCCCATTTATTTTTTAAAGACAAATCTTTTGTGTCTTCAAATGTTAACCCTAAACCCACCAGGCACGAAATTTCACTAAAAATTGGTTACCAAAGTTAGCGACTTTATAACCCGAAAAGTGTAATCGATATTAAAAAATTTTCTATGCCAAAGTTATTCCTTTATATGTATTAAAAAACTTTGTAATCTCAGTTTGCACTTCGGTATGTTTCCTTGTTCGATCTTAAGTAATTTCATTGTGAACCCACTGTTAGAATTAGAGGAATTTAAAGCAAAATCACATTGTATTTTATCTCATATATGTAGAAATTCTTTAAAACTATTTTAATTTATTTCCATTTTTTTTTTTTTTTAAAGAATTTATTTTTTAGAATATATTTTTTTTTTTAAATTGGATTTTTTTTTGTTGGTTGTGTTGTAATATGTTGTTGTATATAGAAATATTTCATTGATTGTGAACATACAATAGAAAAAGGTTCTCTTGTGTAAAATTCTATACAACAAAAAAAAAACGAACAAAATTGAAATAAAATATAGGTTTTTTGTTGTTTTTGTTTGTAAATCTCTAAACTCTATATATAGTTTATATCCTTTATTTGAAATTTATTTATTTAAAAATGTTTAATATTTCAAATAGTTTATATTTATTTTGTTTACACTTTGAAACATACACACATATCAAACAAAAGTGTTTGTCTTTTTACATAAATAGTGTTAATATTTTGTATAATTTTGTATATTTGAATATATACTGAATAATATCAAATCTCTTATCAACTCGAAGTGGTTGCCAAAAAGAAATATAAACGATTCTTATTACAATTTATAATGCAATATCTTTTCAATTATCCTGTAATAATTTATCTGGTTTTTTTTTTATGATGAACTCTGTATTAAATGTTCGTTACTCGAAACCTTTATATGGATAAGACAAAACTTTCAAAATATGTATGAAAAATATGAAAATTGGTAGCAAAAAAACGCATTCAAAAAAACAACGCACGCGGGTTTCAAAATTTTCAAATTTGAATTTTTTTTTAATGTTTAAATTTTAATTTAATTAATTTAAACCAAAAATCATATTTATATAAATATATTACGTGTAGGAATTAAAAATGCGGATTTAGATAACAGATGGCGCAACTAGCGTTGAGTGTATCGCAACACACCGCGGCCATTTTTTTTTGCAATGGCGTTGAATTGCAATGGCGTTGAATGTCGATCAAACAACCATTGGCAAACGTTTACATTTTGTTATACAAATAAATGCCATTTTCAAGCCAAAAAATCCGTATTCTTAATTCCTACACCTAATATATAATTTGTTTTAATTAAAATTTTTCTAAAAATTAAAACGCTCGGTTGTGTATGAATCTAAATAGATTGCGTTCATTTTTATAAAAAGAGAACCTGAAATATCCATCATAAACAAGAATGAGATTTGCTAAAAAACGGCATTGCTAAACACCCCCTAGAGATAAAACCATGTACAAATGACCGGCGCCCTACCCCTCCATTGTTTTTGGTTCCAAACAGCCATACCAAAATACTAAGCAAATACTTTCAAATGCCACAACAGATATACGTGAAACAAAATTGTCGGAAAAATCAGAAACTTTGCGGCAAAGTGGAACTTGCATATCCAATCTTCGAAACTGAACTATCTTACACATAAAAAACTGGATATTTTAATTCTCAGTCAAATTAGTCGGTCAATTAGTTGCCGAGAAAAAGTGCAAACATTTTCATAATTTTTGTTTCACAATTTTAGTCATAAAAAATAAAAATAATCCATTATTTCCAAACTAAACTAATAAGCCACTTACTGAATCTAAATAATTTTTGTTCATTCAGATTTGTATATAAACGAATGTCATCGTAAATACGCGTTAATAAAATAAAAACGGTTTCTTTTTTTATTGTCAATGCGTTTTTTTTTATATCAATTTAGATTTTTAAAAGTTTTGGCTTTTCCATATATACGTTTCGAGTAGGGAATACATTTTGTTTCTAAAAACTGAATTTCGGATTTTCGGAATTACATTGATATCAAATCCGGAATTCCGGTTTAATTCCACAAAATTGAATGTACTACATCCCATTCTAAATCATTTAAATATGACTCCTCTTTTAAATCAATAAATGCTAATTTAATACATTTTTCAAAAGATAAATTCGATCTAGCATGTACATTAAGCTACTCCATCCAGTTTTCGAACCAAGGACGAGCTGCAATTCCTTTCCACTATCTTCTTTCACATGTTTTTGTAATAGTTCATTTTTACAGGAGACCGTCTAAACATTCGTACAATTATCCGAACTTACAAAAGTACTGTTCGCAGTTGAAACTTTTCGACGTAATTTCGACGTTCGTTTAACGCTCATTTATGTCGCATTCCTTCATCATCATCAGTTAAATATCCATCATTTTAATCCAAATCTACGAGACTTTAATAATTATCTTAAATGCAAATCAAGTATTAATTCGGAAAAGACCCAAAAAATATATTTTGATAAAAATAACAATCATTTGGGGTTAACAGTGTTTTATTTATAAATCCGGATTTTACCTTATTGAATTCCGGATTTTCGGTACACAAAAAAAGATCGGAATTCCGGAATCCGAAAATCCGGATTTGCATTCCCTAGTTTCGAGTAACGAACATTTAATACAGAGTTCATAGTTTTTTTTAGCATCGCGAACCAGAGATTTTTACAAAATGAAATACATTTCCTATAATTATCCATTTCATAAATAATTTCAACAAAAACTTAATTTATAAGTAACATATATTACAATATACAGGGTGTCCCAGTACAGGGTGCCAACCCGAAACAGGCAGGTTCTGCACCTCATTCCCAATCAAAAAAGTTATGGCGACCCCATGTCTATCTCGCTTGGATTTAGAGCTAGCCCGAAAAAACGATTTTGTTGAAGTTCAAGGGAGTACGTAAATTTTATTTACCATATCTCAGCAACCACTCATTGGAATCTAATAACTATAACCTTGTTGGAAAGGTGTTTTAACTAACTTTAACTCTTTCTAAACACATAAACTTAAGCAAGATAGACATTTTTTGATTCGAAATCAGGTGTAGAACCTGCTTGTTTAGGGTTTGTGCCCTGTACTTGAACACCCTGTATATTATCTATTACTATTATAATCAATTCTATACATATACATACACAACGCGATGACAAACATTTGATAATTTAATTAAATAAACAATAATAATTTTATTTATTTCATCAAACATTTGTGATCACACACTATATATATATATGCATATAACACTCTAAAAACGTTTCCTTGAACACTATAATAATAATCAATAAACTAATATTTACAATCATTTCTATTTTGTTAATATAATTTTTGAAAATCTATTTCTATAGAACATTCCTTCTTAATTCATCTCTACTATATAATATTAAATCGTTCATTGTGGATTGATTTAAAAAAAAAAGAAGTGTATTAATCGTTTCATTATTAGAATTGTATACATTTGAAATGATGATTTAATATTATAAACAAATTATTACACTATTATTATAGTGGATTCATATTGTTTATATGCTAAATTTGTATATGGCCCGATCCTCATCACACAAAATTACAATATAATTATTGAACGTTTTGTATAATAAATTATATTGTTTGTTGTTTGATTATGTATTTAAATCAATGTTATAGTGTTATATAAAAGCGTGAAAATGATGATTCATACAAAATTTTTTATAATAATAACAAATATCGAAAATAAATTGTTGTGGACGCAGTCAACAAAAATAATTACATAAATGCGATTGTTATACATTGATTTTATTTTGTATATACAGCAGAGCGTATTTATATTACATATTTTATATTAATTATATACCATTGTCTTCATCACCTATTATACATAATATATTATAGAAGCAACAATAAAATTATATATCAATGTTTATATAAATTTTATATGTTATTTTATAAAAAATAAAAAAAACGATTAACTCACTTGATTATATAATAAATATAAATCAATGTAATCAAAAAAATAATATAACAATCGTAATATAGTCAATATAAAAACTGTTATACAATGTTTTAAAAACTATTGGACCACTTCTAGAATACAATTCTTTCACATGGGTCTGTTCACCAATTACTATACACTACAGTTTAATGGCAGTGTCGAAAAGTGTGCCTTCTCACTGATCAGCAATGAGACTATAACAAATTCCATTGAATTATTAGATCATAGACGTACGCGGTAGCTTCATTATGCACATTTTTTAAATACTATCACCGTCACCCGCCTAAATCACGTAACGCGAATGTTTAAAAATCGTTGGCAACACATTTATAAATACAATGCCAAAAGTAAATCATGGACCAAGATGCTCGCCTGAGGAAATCCAGAAGTCACATATTACATCAATAGATATAACGTCATTAAATAAAACATTATACACCTCGAATGACCAGTTAAATAAAATCGAATCCGCACGTAATCAAATTATATCCAAATCCTATCCTTAATAATTTTACAAGTAATAATTCATATGGAAATTTATCAAAAGTCTTAATAAAATCATAGTAAATACACAATCAATCTGAATGCCAGAGGAAAATTTTCAAAACAGTTGGTGATAAATTCAAGCACGTTAGACGTGTTAGATCTTCCACGAATGAATCCGTGTTGCTCGGGACAATTTACAGATTTGAGATTTATTTACTTCATGCTAACTACTACTTTTATACAGATTGGAATTACAAATGATTTTACAAATGAGAAACTGATGAGTAGTAAGAGTCAATGGTTGAATTATTCAATCAACTAATTCCCCCAAAACCGCCAATGGAAATAGGCCCATATGAATATTTAGGTTTGCAATTCATAAACCGGAAACATAAATATCTTGATTGCAAATTCAAAAATTTATGTCAGATAAATGGTCGATAGATTGAATGCCCGACACATCAACATTTCTTGAATCATCAATCGTTCTATCAAAATAAGTTGCCAAGTATGCGGCAAATAGAGATATAGATATACAGTGTAACAAATCAGTTCCAAGTGAATCATTATTATAACCTACAGTTGTAGGAGCAAAACGAATATTTCTCCTAGAATTAACAAATTGCCACACATCCGAAGGATTCCTAGTCAAATACTTTTTCAAAATTTAAAACATGAAAAGCATACGTTGAGGCAGCAGTCGAATTATACTTTATACACAACCTGTAATATACACGAAAATCATTTTCATCATATTTTAGTGCAGGTTGCAGGGTAGACAAATGGGTCTTTGCTAACAATGAATACGCCAAAATGTATACTATATTTCAAATTATTTTATCGTATTTCTTCGCCAATTATTTTATCATATTTCTTCGCAAATGTAATTAATTAATTTTTTTTAATACCCTTATTAAAAGGATTAAACTTCCGTTCCATTATCCATCAAGTAAAAACATGGCCCGCTGTGTTTTATTAACCAATTTGTTTTTATCACGTACAAAAACCAACTTTGTGTACCTTACAACCCGTCCCTATAGACACACCAAGCTCGATTTCGAGAATTTCACCATCCGTCTTTAAGTTCACCATCATACCAAAAGGCTGATCAATTATTTTAAACAGTTATGCGGTTTGAGGAGTTAAAAAACAAATTTCAAAAATAATTCAAACATCAAATTATAAAATGAAATAACAGCCAAATTCAAAAGTTGAGTTCAAATAGTAAGTTCCAATTTATCAACCGCAACTCATCATTCATTCATTTTCCCTTAATCACCCTTTTTAAAAATAATGTTTTATATATTCAATTTATAAAGTAATGTAATGATATCAATTTATTTATAGAATTTTGGAGAAGATTTCGGTACATTTTACAATTAATCAAATAATTTCTAGGAAATGACGGATTTTTTTGATTTTATAAACAAATATTCAATTACTAGAATATTCTACATTCTGTAAATAAGTACCCGGAAATTATCATTTTAAATTTTCCCGCTGAGAATATTTCAAACATTTTTTTTCCCAGGTTGGCACAACTGTCAGCAACTATTCTGTCAATTGTTATTGCTGTGTGTCCTTTAGTTTGTTTACGGCGTCGTTAGGAACAAGTCAACCTTTTGTGTGCGTTGCGATTTTCACTATGGATAAAAATATCGAACAAAGAGTTTGTTTGAAATTTTGTGTTTCAAACAAAATTTCTTGTGCCAAAACGTTGGAAATGTTGAAAAAAACATTTGGTGATTCAACCATGTCGAAAACTCAAGTTCACGATTGGTATAAATCGTTCAAAGAGGGACGAGAAGAAATGAACGATTTGCCACGTTCAGGACGGCCTTCGACCTCTTCAACGTCGACAAAATAAAGGAAATGGTGCTCGAAAATCGTCATTATAGTTTGCGAGAGATAGCCCAAGAAATGAACATGTCTCATGAGACCGCTCGTCATATTTTGGTTCATGTTTTGGGTATGCGGAAAGTTGCAGCGCGATTGATGCCAAAAGATCTGAATTTTCTTCAAAAAGTGAATCGCAGTAAGGTGGCTGAAGACATGCTTGAGCGCGTAAATTCCGATCCAACGTTCATCGAACGCATCATAACTGGTGACGAGAAATGGGTTTTCGAGTACGACATGCAAACAAGTCAACAATCGTCGGAATGGCGCCCCAAAAATGAGCCGAAACCGAAAAAACCGCGCCAAAGCAAATCGAAAATCAAGGTGATGCTGACGGTGTTCTTCGATATTCGTGGTATTGTTCATTCGGAATTCTTACCGGTGGGCCAAACCGTCAATAAAGAATATTATCTTGGCGTTATGAGGCGTTTGAGAGAGAATGTTCGTCGCAAAAGACCAGATTTGTGGCGGAACAACAGTTGGATTTTGCACCACGATAATG
The DNA here is from genome assembly GCA_958336335.1 of Dilophus febrilis. Taxonomy (NCBI): domain Eukaryota; kingdom Metazoa; phylum Arthropoda; class Insecta; order Diptera; family Bibionidae; genus Dilophus; species Dilophus febrilis. The sequence goes on from OY284470.1 coordinate 37,146,119, forward strand.
CACCAGCGCACAAAGCGATCATTGTGAACGAGTTTTTGAACAAAAATTCAACAAATATCATCGAAGAACCACCGTACTCTCCAGATATGGCCCCGTGTGACTTTTTCCTGTTTCCGAAACTCAAATTACCACTTCGTGGAACCCGTTTTGAGAGCATTGAAGACATCAAAACTAATTCGCAACGAGAACTGAAGGCCATCCCGGAATATAGCTTTAAAAAGTGTTTCGATGATTGGATTGTTCGTTGGAAGAAGTGTATTGCCTCAGAAGGGGCCTATTTTGAAGGGGATATAATAAATTTAGATGATTGATAGGTTGTTTGTGTTTAATTTCAAATTTCCGGGTACCTATTTGACAGAATGTATGTTAATTAAAATACTTTAAATATGTATGTATGATATTAAATGAATGTATAAGGATAAGTATAAAAAGTCTCAAATATTTTATACTATAGAATAGATAATTTCAATTACAAAATTTTGTAATAACATTTCGAGGGACGCGAATATTCCCAATATAGAATCAATTGATTCATCAATTCAAAGGGAATGTTAAATACATTAACATTTATTTGTATTAATTTTATATAATTTTGTTAATTATATAATTTTATAATTTACCTACATAGAATAATTACATTATATTTAATTGTATTACTAGAATATATACAATTAAATACTATAAAAGTAAATTTATGTATATTATTAAAATACATTAAATATTATCTTCAGGCAAAACATTTTACTGTAAAAATTGTAAGTTATGTGTATTGTTTTTTTTATTTTTGGTTTAAATGGAAAACACAATCTAGAATATTCGACATTGAGATATTATTTAAGTTTTTTTGTTTTTTATTATATTCATACAGAGACAATTAAGTTACATATTGATTTTAAAATGAATTATTTGTATATTATATACTTACTGGTATAAGAATTTAAAAAAAAATAATCGTCAAGGTAAAAATTGAAATGAACTTTACAATTTAAATACTATTCGTAAAATATATACTATATTTTATTTATGAAATGTAATTAATTTTTAATTTTATTTATTTTGAAAAATGGTCAATTTTTTTTTTTGAGCAGCAACAAAAACCCTATTTGTAAAAGTCTTTAATGCAATACAAAAAAAACGTAATAAGATTTATATATGTCATATATACCAGATTCATTTTTTTCTCTTATATTCAATATATCACATTCATTTAATTAAAAGCATCATCAACAACTTGTATTACACAAGTAGATATATAAAGAAATAAATGAATAACGAATTTAAAAAAAAACGATCGCATTATCTCACTTAAACATTAAAAAAAAGTTCGGTAGAAGGTACTTTGGATTACTGTCAAAACATTTTGACACAAATATTTCATTGAAAACAACAACAAAAAATAAAAACCCAAATAAAAAAATAAGATTAATTTGAATATGTACACAAAATTTACTAATAACACATTCTCAGCGAAAATGCATATCGATGCTGCGATCGCTGAGTTATATGAAAAACTCCCTTAAAAATCGTGCTATATATTTATACTTCTACTATTGTACGTAAATAAGATATGTATTTACCAAGTATACCGGTTAATGTCCGCCGTTTTTTTTCGGTGAAATACATATTTTTTGTGGGAGAAAACCTAAAAATTCTTTATTCAAAATATTTTCCATCACTAGTTACACAATGTGTCCACCTTTCAGGTAATTTGTGAATACCTCGCCAAAAAGTTGTTCCTTTTAGTTCTTCAAACGTTCCTTTAAGTTCTTCAAACGTTTTGAAGTGCCGGCCCTAAAGGGGGTGGCCAATTGATGAAAACAAATGGTAGTCTGAAGGAGCCAAGTCTGGTGAATAAGCCACATGCGACAAAACTTCCCACTTAACGCCTTTAACGTTTCCTGGACCGGTATTACTTTGTGTGATGGTGCATCGTTATGTAGGAAAATTACCTTGAGTTGTCTCTTTTGATATTCTGGTCGTTTTTGCAGGAAAGCACGGTTCAAATTGATCATTTGTTGTCGGAACCGATCAGTATTAACAGTTTCACCAGGTTTTAGAAGATCTTTAGGTACACCACAGCTTTCTGATCCCACCAAACCCAAAGCATTCTCTTTTTGCCGAAGCGATTTGGCTTTGCATTTGGCCTGGTGAAAACCATGATTTTTTGCGTTTCGGATTCTCAAAATAATTCCACTTTTCATCAACAGGCACGATGCGATGCAAAAAAGACTTCCTTTTGTGTCGTTGAAGTTGCATTTCATAGATGGTTTTTCGATTTCGATCTTGTTGCCCCATGTGGCCAATTCATGTGGCACCCACTTTCCTTCCTTTTCGATCTTTTTCATTGCTTTCTAGCGATCGGAAACGGTTTGTTGAGCAACTCCTGGTTGTTATGCAAGTTGTTGTTGCGTTTGCTTGTCGTCTTCAGCCAATAGAGACTGCAATTCGTTGTCCTCAAATTTTTTCAGCTGTCCAGGGCGCTATTTGTCTTCAACATCAAAATCATTACTTTTGAATCGGTGAAACCATTCTCTGCATGTTCTTTCTGATAAAGTATTATCGCCATAAGTATTCGACGTGAATCTGCCGCATTTTTCGTCAATCAAAAACAACCAGCTGTCCGCATTTTACGTTTTACTGACACCAAATTCGACATTTTCAATTATTTTCTTAACAATGTGGTTGCTTGATAAGAGGTATGCTGTCAACTAATTTTTGGAGAGAAATATCACAGCTTTAAACAAAAAAAAATTCAGCCATTTTGGTTTACTACATCCGTTTGTAGCCCCAATATATGAGAGAGCGGCGGAAATTACCGGTACACCTGGTAGTTAAGTGTAAATCTTCACCCGAAGGGTGAAATCATATATGCGCAGAGAGTGATATAAGTAGATAAGCAGAGAGTGTAGAAATAAGTAATTACGGGTATATTTTCCTAGTTTTATAACCCATTGGAAACGCCACAAAAAAATACGTACCCAGTAAAAGGGCATTTGCGGCATGTATTGCTGTTGTTCTGTAATCAACAAAAGAATAAAGATAGTGAAAGTCATCAAAGTTTGTTGGTAGAAAGTTATGCTTTGAACACGCTCCACCATTTAAAATAGGTTAGACATGGTTTCGACCATTTAAAAATAAAAATTACGATTTGAAAGTCAAAATGAACGTCTTTCTGGTAGACAAAAAAAAAATTTGAAGTCCCGGAATTGCAGGAGTTATTGGGTGAAGACCCAACCCACTGCAACAAAAGTTTGCTGAAAGCTTCAATTTGTCTCAAAAATGTATATTAACATTCGGTTAAAAGCAATGGCAAATATTCTGTAAGATGGGAAAATGGGTATGGCATGAATTGAATGAAAGATAAATTGAAAACGTTACGTTCTTCATCGATTCGTAACGGGAGATGAAAAGTGGATATATTTTGAAAATCTAAAACGCAAAAATGAATGGTTATCACATGGCAAAGCTGACCTATCGAACCGCTTTGGTCGTAAGACAGTGGTTTATATTTGGTGCAACCAGAGTACCAGCGTCGTTTATCATGAGCTGTTAAACCCGGGTGAAACCGTTAATCGTGAACGCTACCGAGACAACAAATGATAAATTTGAATCATTCATTGGACGGAAAACGTCCAAAATGGGTCCGAAGGCACCGTAAGGTGATTTAATAATACGATAACGTTCAAATTCCTTCATCACAACCGGCCAAAGACGCATTAACATCTCTGGGATGGATGCCGCCATAATCTTTGGACCTTGCTCCGTCATCTCTTTTTTTTACATCAAAGGGACACGCACTTGGAGCGCAGCACTTGGCCAATTTCGAACAAGTTGAACAAAAATGGCTGTTTGAATGGTTTCGCTCAAGGGGCGAACAATTTTATTGGGATGGTATTCAAAAGTAGCCCGAAAGATGGGCAAGATGCGTATAATCAAATGGTCAATACTTTGAAAATTTTTAACCACATTTTGTATAAATTACGTGTTTTCGTTAACAAAAAAAAACGGTAATTACTTATTTCTACACCTAATATATATGGAAGTTATTTTCCGTCAAATTGTTTCATTTAATATTTTTTATATTTCAAATTTAATATGTACAAATGCCGTTTAATGGTTTAATTTTTCCTAATTGACTATTTACACTATTATCATGTACTATAATATTTCAATAATCTAAATTTATAGTATTATTGTTAGATATTTTTTTAAGATTTGTTTATCGTTTCGATATTTATAACCTAGATTAAATATTATGTTTATTTTATATATGGTCAATTAGATTTGATTTAAATTGAATTATCATGTAATAAAATCTTTCTTTATTGTTGGTATAGTTATAATAACATATTAAACTTTCCAATATAAAATATATGGAAATCATTTTTTTTTTGTTTGAATTATGTGTAGTAATTTTTGGTGTTTTACGCAGAAATTGATTAATTGCTAAATGATACAAATTAGGAGGCATTTACCAATTAAGAAAAAATTTATTCTATTTTTATATATCATACATTTGGAAATTAATATGAATTATATGGGAAATATATTTTAAGGGAACCAATTCATTTACACCCTTTATACTTAACTCTATTTTAACCGAGAAAATGGTACATGCTAAACCAAAGGGGATTAGTATGGTTTATGTATTATATGATTTTCATTTTAGTGCGAGGTTTGATTGATTTTATGTTAAGTTCATTATTTATAATTTAATATAATTTAACTGAATGAATTAATAGCGTTTAATGAAATTTATATTTGGTTGTTTGCCTTTCACTGAACAAGAATATCTAAATAACATCTACAATTTACAAAATCGTTAACCATCGAGTTTTATTTACTTTATAAAAAATGGGTGTCGTTTGTCTGCAAAATATGTACCAATTTTTCAAATAAACCACGTACGAAGGCTTCTATATTTGTTTAGTTTTGGAAAATTGAAAACTTTGTCCTCCAAATTTTTTTTTTATTTTCTCCGCATTTTTCACATCGTCTTCCTCGAATATCATTATGGAAAGATATAGAAGATCGCCGGACTAGAGCTTTTTCGGCTTGACGTTATTTCTGATGCAACAAGTCAAACAATCGTTTACTGAGAGCGCTCAGATCATTTTTGCATCTGAAATATCAGACACCGTGTCTTGGATGGAACGGTAAATGGTACCGTTGTTCCATTTGATGCGTTAAGATACGCATCACATTTTTCGATTTTTTGTTTTGTTGGAGTCTATATGGTACTGTTAAACTTCTAACTTAGGATTGGTTAGTCAGCCATCGCAGAGCACCTCTTGCTATGGTAAATCTAATACTCCTAAAAGGCGCCCTGTGTCTGGGAAGCTGGACGTTCTTAGTGCATTGCCCCCGAAGGGCTCTCGCACCACTTCAAGGTAACTTCCGATCGAGAGTATTTCTTAAATGAATTAGTTTAAATTTTTTTGGTTTGTGATTTGCATTATTTTGAATTTTAAATAATTAATTATAGCATAATATTAGGTTGTCGAAAAAGTATTGATAATTTTTATAAATAGATGTCATTATAATTGAATATTTCAAGTAGTACTAATCTGATCAGGTAACACTAACATATGTTCGAAAGATGACATTTCGTAGATAAAAAAAAAAAAATGAAATTTGTTTAGTCATTTAAAAGTTGTAGTGCATTAAAGATGAGCGAAATTAGTGAAAAAATTCGATACATTTTACAATTTTATTATGAAAATGCAACGCAGGCACATGCACAAATTTGTGCAGTTTACGGTGAAGGAACTTTATCAAAATTAACAGCCTATAGGTGGTTTGCTCAAATTTCGTTCCGGTAATTTTGATGTGAAAGATGCACCTCGTTCTGGTCGACCAATCACTGAAAAAGTCGATGAAATCATATCAAAAATTGAAGAAAATCGACACGTAAGCAGTCATGATATCGCTAAAGAACTAAACATCCATCACCAAACAGTTTTAAACCATTTGACAAAGGCTGGATACAAGAAAAAGCTCGATGTTTGGGTACCACATGAATTAACACAAAACAATTTAATGAACCGAATTTCCATTTGCGAAACGCTGTTTAAAAGGAACGAAATCGAGTCATTTTTAAATCGAATGATTACAGGTGATGAAAAATGGATCACATACGATAATAATGTACGAAAAAGATCGTAACACCAAGAAAGGTAATGCTGTCTGTTTGGTGGGATTGGAAAGGAATCGTTCATTATGAATTACTAGCACCCGGTCAAACCATTGATTCCGATCTCTATTGTCAACAATTAACAAGATTGAAGCACGAGATTAAAAAAAAACGTCCAGAATTAATCAATCGAAAGGGTGTTGTGTTCCATCATGACAACGCCAGACCACACACATCTTTGATGACTCGGCAGAAACTGAGAGAGTTTGGCTGGGAAGTTTTAATGCATCCACCATATAGCCCGGACCTTACACCTTCAGATTATCATTTGTTCCGGTCTCTGCAGAACTCCCTTAATGGTTTAAAATTAAATTCCGCAGAGGACTGCAAAATGCACTTGGATCAGTTTTTTGTCCAAAAAACACAGAAGTTCTACAGTGATGGGATAATGTCTTTACCAGAAAAATGGCAAACGGTCATCGATCAAAACGGCGCATATTTGGTTTAATAAAGTTCATTTGAAATATATAAATAAATCGTTTGAATTTTGTAAAAAAAATTATCAATACTTTTTAGACAACCTAATATTATTAGGTTTTATCGCTATGTATATATTTATTTTTTGAAATTCATAAAAATTGCATGACTAAACATAAATTTCAATTACATGTAATTTATGAATATATTTGTGATATGTTCTAAATCGGGGGTGGCCAACCTTCATGTTGGCCGCCAAGGGGTTTTGTCCGGCCCCCTAACAAATTTTTCTTGTCGGTCGCTGGAATATTTCAAATCTGAAATCCCTCTCCAATCTCGTTCACCCCAAGCGCAATAATTGTTTTGTGATTATACTTTTAGTATTTATTGATTGATTTTGATTACCCGTATGCCGGATAGCCGTATTTGTTCGTAAATTGATACGTTAAATATCAAGAAAGGCGAAGATAAAGCATTCACAAATTAAAACATTTGCACTCTTATTTCCGCATACTTATTTGTGAACCCCTGGAGAAATCTTTCATGTGTTACGAATGTTTTTTTTTTTTAATTCGCGAATAACCTGCGGGTTTTGTTTGGGTTGTCCACCCCTATTCTAAACTATACATAGCTTTTAAAATAATCAAAGAAAAAAAAAGTTTTAACTGTGCAAAAATAACTATATATAATAATGTAAACATTTTATTTATATAATCCCTTTGTTTTTTGCCTTTTGTATATACAAACGCCGAACAACACAGCAACACCCTAATTATCATATCAAAACAATGTTAACATTTTATCCATTATATATACGTATATGGTATATGATATATGGTTGCGATTTGATAGTTAGATTTATACATAAATTATATATGTATTCTGAAAAGGAAAATTGTATATGAAAATTTTCATGCACAACGTATATCGATTCGAACTATATATATCAGGTATACCGGTTTGAAGTGACCGTCAATATTTGAAGAAAATGGCTGCAGGCAGAGTTGCATCGAATGCTTGTCAAGGTGTATGGTAATCATGCTCTATCAGAAGCAAAAAACTCCTAAAACCCTGTGAACCCGTTAATAATAATTGCTACCTACAACATATCAACAATTTGAACCATGCATTGATCGAAAAACGACCAAAATGGCCCAAAAGACTCGGCTATGTAATTTTGCTCCTTGACAACGCACCTGTACACATAGCAAAACCGGTTCACGATACATTCAAAGAACTTGACCGGGAACTGCAACCCCACCTGCCGCATTCACCGGAATTAGTTCCTTCCGACTACCATTTGTTTTTATCGATGTGGCCGATATTTTATTGATTGTCTAAGCAGCACTTCAATTCCTACAAAGAAATTGAAAATTTGGTTTCCGATTGGTTTGCTTCAAAAGACGAACAATTCTAATGGTGTGCGGAAAAGTGGTCAAAATGTATAGAAAGCAAAATCCAAAACTTTAAAATAAAATGTTTTTTACTTTCACATTTAGAATTATTGTTTTATTAAAAAAAAAAACCGCTCACTTGATTTCGGTACACCGTTTGTATTATGCTTTTATAGTATATATTGTAGGGATTGATTGTAGGTATTGATAAAATTTCTATAAGCATATATAACAATAATACCGATAATGTTTATCGCGGCGGTATATTATGTACCGACATTAACATAAATTGGTTTATTTTTACTCATATACGAGTTACCAGTCACGGAATTTCCATTTTACTATGAATGTCATTTTTTCTAAAATGTCAAAATTTCGCAATATTATCTTCATTCACTTAAATCCAATATTTTTGTTTTGATATATGCAAATTTTTATTAGCATTTTAATTCATATACAAATACATTGTTTAAATCCGGGAGATAATTAAATCCAGGACAAAAGCTTTTAAGAACATGACAAAAATGTTCTTAAGCATTTTTCTATTTTATGTTCTGATCTCGTAATTCTTATTTTATTGCGATACTCCACATCATTAACATTTTTTTATTTGAAATTAATTTGTATACGATAAATCATGAATCACCTTGTTATTGTTATCTTTGATATAGAGAATGCATTATATAATTATTCTATACCCATACTATAATAGCAAAATCGATAGCAGCGTATTTTATTAGCATCTATACTAAATCTATACATATACAAATTTTATTTCTAATAAGGGGATGTTTAACTTTAAAATATCGTGAATGCAATTATTATATTATGGTTTAAAAATATTTAAAAATAACATATTCATATACAAAACAAATATTTGATTATATACCAGCCAATATTTACATAAGTGGTAATATTATGGAAACATGTGTATAATGAAAAAATTATGTTTATTTTTCTTCTTTTATTGCAACAACATTTCAGGTTATTGTTCATTTAATTCACAATTGGTATGATTTCCTTTTGAAACCCTATAACCAATATTATATCATTCTTATGTTTGTCTAGATCCACATTAACGGGCTACAAACGGGTTACAAAGAAAATTAGTATAGATTTAATGAAACAATTTAATAAAATAAAATTAATAGGATTACAAAAAATTATTATTCAAAGTCCTTTTTTAAAATACGGAGCATACGGAAATAGATTTAATTGATTATCACTGTATTTTTTTGTTTTGTATATCGAAATATGTTATAAATTTTACTTTAATTTTATGAACGTATAGAATAATTATTTTAATCATATCACAGCCATAGTATATATAAATATGAATGTCAATGACCTGAATAGAAAAAACGTAATAAAATAAGAATAATATACAATATATAAAAAAACAATGCAAAGAATAAGTGACCATAGCGTCCATTCATTAATATATAAAAACGATCAGCATATACAGTGTGTCCTAATACCACCTATTAACTCTGTATTAAATGTTCGTTACTCGAAACCTTTATATAGATAAGACAAAACTTTCAAAATATGTATGAAAAATATGAAAATTGGTAGCAAAAAATACGCATTCAAAAAAATAACGCTAACGCACGCGGATTTCAAAATTTTCAAATTTGTATTTTTTTTTAATGTTTAATTTTTGATCGTATTAATTTAATTAATTTAAACCAAAAATCATATTTATATAAATATATTTAATTTTTTTTAAGAAATATCATACAAAATTAATATTTTTCTAAAAATTAACGCGCTCGGTTGCGTATAAATATAAATAGATGGCGTTCATTTTTATAAAAAGAGAATGTGAAATATCCATCATAAACAAAATGGAGCTTTATAAAACCAGCCTTACTAAACACTTCCTAGAGATAAAACCATGTACAAATGGCCAGTGCCCTTCCCCTCCATTATTTTTGGTTCCAAATCGCCATACTCAAATTCCAAATACTTTCCGTAACAGATATACGAGAAACAAAAATGTCGGAAAAATCGGAAACTTTGCGGCGAAGAGGAACTTGCATAATCTTCGAAACTGAACCATTTTAGATATAAAAAACTTTATATTTTAAATCTCAGTCAAATCAGTCGGTCAATTAGCCAATGGGTTTTTTTTAAAACAATTTGGATTTTTAAAAGTTTTGTCGTATCCATATATACGTTTCGAGTAACGAACATTTAATACAGAGTTCATAGTATCATCCTACAAAGCCGAATACCATAATTTCCAAACCGTTCAAGCTAGAATAAAAAAATAGATACTCTATGTATAGGTAAATAAATTACCTTTAATTTTGCCCGGGATACATTTTTTGCTATCTAGTTCTCGTTTGGAGTTATTGATGCTCAAAGTGAAAAAATATCATATTTTTCCCCTTCAACTTTTTCAGAAAAATTGATTTTTCTCAAAATTTCTCGGGATAAACATTTTTTTTTCCTAAACGTAACTTTTGTGCAACATCAAATTCCCTTAAAGTCCACCATACAAAGTTAAGCGCTGCGGCTCATAAAATTGGAATTATTATGTGATTAGTAACGGCGAAACGGGAAAAAATTACGAATTGAACAATTTTCCTTTTTTTCCTTTTTTTTTCCTTTTTAAAAAATATTTCATTCTTATTGAGCATGTTAGTACAGATCCACATTAACGGGATTACAAAGTTACAAAGAAAATGAGTTTAGATTCATATATAGATATTCATTTATAGACAATCTAAAACACCAAGATTGTGGAGTCGGAGTCGATTGAAAATTGGGTCCGGTTCCCCAATCCCGTTAAAAACTCTTAACAACTCAAATAATCGTCACAGCTATGAAACAAAATTTTCCTAGATTAATTTTGGAGAAAAATGTACTGATATGAATTTTGTTTAATACGTATGGTTATATATGCTATATAAACTCAAATTTTTGATTAGGCAGTAAGATACATAGTCGATTTTCGTATGAAAATGTATGTATTTGTATATATATACATTTAATTGTTTCATATCTTGTTTTTTAATCAGAATGGAATGCTGGGGGCTTTTTATATATTGCATATATAGGTGTACTGTACAAAGTTCATGTTACGGTATGATACTATTTTTTTTTTGTTTCATGCTTTCCTAAAAAAATCTATTCCACCGCATAAAAGCAATAATAAAAATTGGTGACCAAATGTCTAAGATTTTAATTTTAGATATGAATAAAATAACGATATGTAATATTATTATCCTTATAATATACTTATTATTACGCATAGAAGTATAGGAGTTTGTATTTAAAAGTAAAGTAATAGCAGGTTATATATACAATTTTCTGTATATGCCTTTACCTGTATAAGACTTTATGTTTGTATGGTAACCATCAAGAACATACACAAACCATATTATATGTAAATTTATCATTAAATACTAAGCATTTAGTTGCCCGGGGTTGTCCTTATGTTTGTAATACATTTGAAATTGGAGTGATGAGATTGGATTGGTGTGTGTTAGTAAAAAGTATAGGCTGAAATGAAAAAAAATACCCATCTGTCCGTCGGATAACTTACATAATTTGTAACCTACATAATTTGTGTTTGTTATAATTTGTATAGGTAACTTTTCTTTTTTCCTATAGACAATCGAAAAAAAATCGAGGTTAAGTGCGAAGATGAACAAAATCGTTTATGTGATTGTATATGCCGTGTCGTATGCTGCGTGAAATTTTTTTGGTATAATTCAGTATGATTTTTTCTCAAAGAGCATCGAAAATGTCATGTCCAAAGATGAGCGACATCTGTCACCGTGGTTCGAGAGTTATGGTAAAAAAAGGGAATCTGTTCAAATACTGATAGTTTTTTCGTACCAGTTTTCTAAATTCATATCCAGCAATTCCTCCTTAATATGTTTTATTAGTGAAATGCATATATTATAAACGTTTCCAATAAACGGGTTGTGCCTAACTAATATGGAATGGACAGGAAATTGTTTTTTCTTTTTTTAAAATTACCCTTTTAAAATCAATAAATTTAAATTAAATTCTCTGAATCACATCATGATGAGATATTTTGATTTATTTTGTCCATAATTGAGGGCATTATGTGTCCACGCACTATAAATATCAAATGTTATTCACCTTAGAGTTTGGACCATATCGTTACACATATTCGTATATTGTGTCTGTATTGTTTCAAATCAATTAGTATTTCTGTATTCCCGAAAAATTTAAAATTCTCGAGAAACGAAATTCTGAAATGGCTTTCCCTCGAGAATTCTCGAGAATGCTCGAACATTATTATTGTACATCATAGAAAACCATATTTTTTATACATGTTGTAATATTAACCTCACGCGTTCAGTGGCCCAATGATTAGGTGAGTATCTGTGTAAAACAAGGTAGGATGGTTCGAATCTGATGATTGTGTAAAAACACCCAAATTGTTCTTATTCAAATTTTATTCGAAACGTTTCATTACATCCACGGGTCACCACAACCACGGATTCCACAAGGTTTTGGTTTTTGTACGTAATATTACTAATTTGTTAATAAAAGGCTGGGGTAGATATTTTCTTGATGGATAATGGAAAGGAAGTATAATCCTTTTAATAAGCATCTTAAAACAATTAATTAATTAAATATTTTGAGCCTAAAACCGAAAAATGCCATGAAATTATATTAAATATAGTATAAATTTTGGCGTTTAGCACATAAAAGTGTGGACAATGTCGATAAAAGTATGGAATCCGTGTACTTCGATGTGGAATCCGTGGATGTGGTGAACCGTACTCAATAGAAAATGAAAAATTCATAAATTTTTCCCGAAAATTTCCCGAGAAGAAACACTAAGGATCACGTATTGATAAATGAATAGTAAACCAGAGAATATATTGTATAGTTATCTTTCGCCATCCCATCACATATATGTATTAGGCGTAAGAATTAATAATGCGGCTGTATCGCAACACACCGCGGCCATTTTCTTTTTTTTTTGTCTGTCATTAGGCTATAAATTTCAGTATATGTCATTTCATTGAAGTGTAAACAACAAAGCTTTTTTTTGCTTCGAATATGTCGAAACACATGCCTGAAAAAGTTGTTTTGGGGGGAAGTTTAATAACTTTCTTTAATTTGAAGAAAACCGCTGCTGAAAGTTATCGTTTGTTGGTTGAAGCTTATGGTTGACATGCTCCAGCTCAAGCAACTTGTGAACGATAGTTTTTACGCTTCCGAAATGGTGATTTTGACTTGGAAGACAAAGAACGGCCAGGTCAGCCAAAAAAATTTGAAGACGAAGAATTGCAAGCGTTATTGGATGAAAATTCGTGTAGAGCGCAACATGAACTTGCAATGGCGTTGAATGTCGACCAAACAACCATTGGCAAACGTTTACATTTTGTTATACAAATAAATGCCATTTTCAAGCCAAAAAATCCGCATTATTAATTCCTACACCTAATATATGTGACTTTTTTAAGTAAAATTCTAATTTCATACGACAAATTCACCAAAAAAGATCTTATATCCAATCAATTTACGGCTGTCTCCTGGTCCGATTTAAGATGGGCTACATTTCTGAAATATATATAGGGGAATGATTGCAATAAATACAGGGTGGGTACTGAGTACAGTTATTTTTAGTATTAATTACTGATAAATGCCGTACCTTCTATCTAACGTGGGCTTTTATAAAATTCCTACGCATGGACTTGTCCAAATGGGCGACCGACGTTGGGAACCATTACTGTTTAACGATAGTTGATTGATTTTTCGTGTCCAAGGTAAATATTAAGGCGTTTACCGGCCGATGTCGACCTTATTGCTAACGTGAGTTTGACCTGGGCGGGTACCGATCACTTGGCACAAATCGGTACATTTTACGGGGGGCACAAGCATCAACAACGTTTATCCGAGGAAACGCCTTTTATGGTCTCGTATATACTATATGTCCCGTCCATAATAATAATAATATAGCACATTTATATTTATTCAAAATTCTTTATGTAAGCACGTCAAATTAACAAAAATAAATAAAAAGGTGTGACAAATCAATAAGCTCATTGGATTTTGGTCAAAAACATAAAAAGCATACATATACAATATCCCGCAGTATTGTAGTAACAAAATTATACCTGTAACAATAACAATAACACATATTAGAGTTTTACTAATTTATATATACGGAAAAATTCTTTTATCATTTCAAAAATATAATCCAAATAACGTGATTATTTTCTAATTCAGAATATCTGCGTTAAATTAAGGAAGGGCCAATATTTTAATAAATAAATGCTCTATATTTTATTTATTTATATGTATAACATTTTCCATATCTTACTAATAGAATATAAAAATTAAATTTGACTATGTTATAAGTGGTTGTTATATGATGGAATAAATGGAAAAATTCTTTTTCAGATTAAATCATATATCTTATAACATTTTGGATTGAATTCAAAGAATATAGTTTCAAAGTCAGCCGTTCAAATAGTAAAGATTTTATATACAAAAAAGCTTCTAACAAAATCTAAATTAGGAACTCCACACACAAAAAAAAATTATGAAGACAGATTGATTTAGTAAAGAAATTTTATAGTTCGTTTTTATAAATAATAATATTTGAATTATTTCTGCAAAGTAAAAAGTAAAAGTGTCAAAATATTATTCAATAGACCGCATATATTAAATTTTTTAAATGTGCTAAAAATCTGTAAATATTCAATTAAAAAGATTTTTATGGTTAATTATTTTGTATATATACCCTACCTCCATTCTACTATAGTACCATTGTAGATTTTATTTTTATCTATATACTATACAACTATAATATACTACTCTAACGATATATAATTCGGACACCAACTATATCATCTGTATACTCGATTTTGAGATGCCGAGAAATAATGACTTTAAGCAAATTAAATTTAAACAATTATACGTCAATAATATTGTGTGTAACGTTACCTTTGGCCTTTATGACAGCTCCCATTCTCTTCGACATGGTATTTACTGAATTTATGCAATTATCCATAAGTGTTATTGCGTTCCAAGTTTCAATGATTGGATTTCTTTTCAATGCTTCAATTCTTCAATTGTAACTTTCCGATTATTCTTTAACTTGGTTTTAATAATCGTTACAATCATTCTATTGTACTTTAAATCAGGATTTGATGATGTTCATTTCTAGAGGTGGATTTCTTTCCAGCCTTCCAACCACATTTTTAGTTGCTTTAGCGGTTTGTGGTGGAGCAACATCTCATTCAAATGTATATTCGCCGTTTGAATATAATTTAATAGTCGATGGCAAAAAGTAGGTCATTTAATATATGAATGTATTTTTGGGAGTTAACCGTGCCCTCAATGAAATGTAAATTCCCGCGACTTATACCGAGATACAACCGCCCACACCATTGCACTGGCTGGAAATTTCACAGTGGAGCGTTTAACAATCTCGATGGAAATATTAATTTTTCGTGTGATTTACTCGTCGATTATCGGAATCACTCACAGCAGCGTCAAGTTTTTTTTTTTTTTGGAAGAGGAAATCTATTTATAGACTTAGTGTCGGACTCCAGTCACTAGGAAGTCCAACCGACGAAAACCTCTCCCACTGGGTTGGGGTTCTTAATACCGCCTGAACCGCGATCATAGAGATCTATTGTACCCCTCTTCTTTTTACTCAAAAGTCTTCAATTAGGAACTTGATAACCACTTTTATTGCGAGGTTTTTATATCCACTTTCACTTATAAAGTTTTTTTCCTGGATATATCCTCCTTTTTACACAGAGCGCTGGACATATTGCGAGTACGTGCTCCATCGTCTCAATGTCCCCATTGAAGAATCTGCACTGCTCATATTCGACAACTCCCATCAGCGTCAAGTTACATTCATTATACTAAAAATAATGCTATTCCATTGCCCAAAATTGTTTAGTACTCGCACATTTTACCGCAGTTTTGTCTAATGTATAACAATTAAAAGAGGTTTGGCTTTTGGGAATGAAAAATTATGATTGTTATTATTAGTAGCAGAAAAACATGATTAATACATAATATGTCGTTATTTGGATCTTATAAAATCCATAGTTCCGTTTATGAATCCATAGCCTTGTCTACCATTCTTGTGAGTGAATCGGCCAGAATTGGTACGATAATTAGCCAAGTAAAAAAAATCATTAGCACGAAGACATTTAAAATAAATTGATTTTAAAATTAATTTTATTTAAAATAGAAGGCAATCAACTTTATAATTTAACAAATAAGATAAAAATGACAAACCAATAAATTCTCTATATCTTTCCAATGTATAGACATGTTTAATAACGCCAATCTTTGAGAATAGTTAGGCAATAAAATCGTATCAATCCAGGGAAGAGATTTCAGAGCAAATCTTAGAAATCTTCTCTGAATAGATTCGATCCTAGCCCTGCGAACAGAATAAAACGCTGACAAAACAGGGCACGCATATTCACGAATGGAACGTACCAGATAGTAAAATAAGGAACGAAGACAATATACGGATCAGAGATTTTACGTGACATACGATAAATAAAGCCCATAATGGTGTTAGCCCTGTTAACAATATAAATGAATTATTATGTGAAGTAAGATCACACTGAAACATATTAAAATCATCTACCGTGGCAATGGTAGATTTCTAGATCTTCACATCGTCAGCGCATATATCAAGTATTGAGAGTGTTTAAAAACCAAAGGAAGATCATTAATAAATAATACAAATAACAAGGGGCCTAAATTCCCTGAGTTCTCTGAGGAACACCAGACGAAACATCAAAAAAGTTAGACATAGTATCATTAAATAACACGGTAAAAGAACGATCAAATAAATAAGAACCAAGCCACGAAACAAAATTTATTCCGAAACCAATTTTAAACAATTTTTCCAGGAAAATACCATGCGACAATTTGTCAAAAGCTTTATTGAAGTCAGTAAAGATACAATCCACTTGATTGCCACAAGCAAATTTGTGATTTGTGGTGTGATACGATGGACTTGGCTATACATTAAGTTCCTTAGGAATATTTCGTATTGATCTTTAATAAAAGATTAAAAAGATACAGTCTTGATTTAAGAATCATTGCGGGCATTAAGGGAATCGTTTTTTAATTTTTTTGAAGAATCATTGCGGTCATTAAGGGAATCGTTTTTGAATGTTTTTGATGAATGCAAAAATTTAGTAAATACCACCCCTAAGAGAACTGAGACAGGTCAATAAAGGTCAAATATTACGCTACCCAATACTATTGGCGTATAATATAAGTGTTCAAACTTATAATGGTCATTATTATAACCATTTTGAAATAAATGCGCAATTATTTAACCAAAGCCATCCATTTATGAAATAAAATTTGTAGGATTAAAAAATTATTGTTTAAAGTCCTTTCTCGGCATCTTACATCGAGCATATGGATAAAATAGTATAGGTGTCCGAATTATATATGGTTAGAATAGTATATTTAAAGATTATGTGATCACAAATAACAAATATAGTACATATGTTATATATAAGAAAAAGAATGGTCAATATTTATTTTTCAATTTAAATTTATAACATTTCTCTTTAAAATTTCTCCATATAACAAAATATTTATAAAATTTACTTTGAATAATGTTATTTAAACTATACAGCTAGTAGATGTACATTGTACATATTTAAAATGCAAATTAAAAAAATTATATTCAATATTTCTTACATGTACAATGTACAATGGTACAATGCAAAACATTACTTATACATATCTATATGTATTATTTATTACTTTACCATTGTTGTATATACCGACATTTAGCACACACCGGTTTATTTGTACGTGAATTAAAAAATTAAAATTATTATAACTATGATATACCTATAGTTCTATATGTATGATATGAGATGAGAATACCTATTATTATTTGTATATGATATATGCATGCATGTACAGAATTGACAGAATGGTCATAAGAACATGTGTCAAGGAGGTTAAAGAAACTAATCTAAATAAATATTATGATAATTAGTTTGGATTTACTTCATGACATAATTGAAATAATAATGAACATGAACAAATGATATCCTTTAATTTTTAATTAAGATTTCCTTAAACATTCTTATATTACAAATAGTATTACCCATTCTATCCTGTATCGTAGAATATATTATACATATATATTCTTGTCGTTTTTATATTAATGAATGGACGCGATGGTCACTTATTCTTTGCATTGTTTTACATATTATACTTATTTTTATTATGTTTTATTTTAAGGTCATTGACATTGATATTTATATACATATATTCTGGCTGCTGATTAAAATAATAATTCTGCGATCATAAAATTAACTAAATTAACTTAGAATAAAAATTAGATACTCTATTTACAGGTATATGAAATACCTTTAATTTTGTTCGGGATACAATCTTTGGTATCTATTACGTATAGGAATTAAAAATGCGGATTTAGATAACGAATGTCGCCACCAGCGTTGAGTGTATCGCAACACACCGCGGCCATTTTCTTTTTTTTTGTCTGTCATTAGGCTATAAATTTCAGTATATGTCATTTCATTGAAGTGTAAACAACAAAGCTTTTTTTTGCTTCGAATATGTCGAAACACATGCCTGAAAAAGTTGTTTTGGGGGGAAGTTTAATAACTTTCTTTAATTTGAAGAAAACTGCTGCTGAAAGTTATCGTTTGTTGGTTGAAGCTTATGGTCGACATGCTCCAGGTCAAGCAACTTGTGAACGATGGTTTGTACGCTTCCGAAATGGTGATTTTGACTTGGAAGACAAAGAACGGCCAGGTCAGCCAAAAAAATTTGAAGACGAAGAATTGCAATCGTTATTGGATGAAAATTCGTGTAGAACGCAACATGAACTTGCAATGGAGTTGAATGTCGACCAAACAACCATTGGCAAACGTTTACATTTTGTTATACAAATAAATGCCATTTTCAAGCCAAAAAATCCGCATTATTAATTCCTACACCCAATAGTTCTGGTTTGGAGTTATTGAAAAAGAAAATTGAAAAAAAAACAGAAAAATTGAGTTTCCTCATCCGTGATTTTTTGCCGTTTCGCCGTTAGAAATCTTGTAATAACTTCAAATTTATAAGTCACAGAGATTAACTTTATATTGTGGACTTTAAGGGAATTGTATGATGCATACAAGTTACTTAGGAAAAAAAATTTTTTACCCCGAGAAATTTTGAGAAAAATCAATGTGTCTGAAAAAGTTGATGGAAAAATACAATATTTTTTCACTTTGAGCGCATCAATAACCACAAACGAGAAATGGATAGCAAAAATTGTATCCCGAACAAAATTAAAGGTATTTCATTTACCTATAAATAGTAATTTTTATTCTAACTTGAACAGTTTGGAAACAACTATGAGTTAATAAGTGAACCCATGTTTTGCAATAAACACCAAATTTTAAACACCCTGTAACTCGTTAGAGGTTGAAGTTAAACCCCCCCCCCCCCCTCTCCTTCCAGAACGATTTTTTGCTGGAAGTAGTGTCAGGAATACGTGTGGTATTCGGCTTTGTAGGTCGGTACTGGGGCACAATGTATATATATTTTACTGTCTTCGTCTATCTTCTCTTTCCACTCTTTCCACTCTTTCCGCACCTTCATCTCATGATTTTCTATCTACCTTGGAGATAAGTATTCCTTTCATAACGTTTCAGTGCGATGCATTTATATCCCTTACTTCTAACTCCATTGTTCATATATTTAACACTATCCTTAATACAAAAAATATATTATTAAATTTTTTTTTTTTTAAATGAATAAATAAATAAATATGCAAAATCTGAAATCAAAATAGTAATTTTTCATCAAAAAATAATTAAATAAACCGTCACGTAAACTTAAAATTTGTTAACTGTACCTATAATATATACATACATATGTTATGTGTTAAATAGGTTTATAAATAAAAATGAATTTGATGTATTTTGTTTTTTATTTCTTATATTTATAAAGGTTTGATGATGAAATTTATGAAATTTTTTATTATTATAGATTTGCTCACGGCAACAGAATTCCGAGGTTTTAGGGGCGCTAAACCAATTCTGCCGTAGTAGTAAAGAACAAATAAATAATTAATTCAACATATACGTGTATACCATAAATGAAAAGCAAAATCATGATCATAATGAGAAATGTAGAAATTAAAGTGTAAGGAATTTTATTCCCTATATACATATTTATAAGTATATAGTATGTTCACTTAAACCAAAAATAGAAAACAAATAAAAAAATACAATTCATTAGTGCGGGTACCCTCACAAAAATAAATCTTATAGTTTATTGGAGAACCAAAAGAAAAAGAAAAAACACTTGAAAATATAAATTTATTGAAACGATTTGATTTTATTACTCTTATACTTACAATACGGTATTAACACATATTTTTATTATTAGTATATATCCAATCCAAATGATTTTCATTTATTATGCATATAAAATAAAATTATTATATTGCATATAAGCACGAAGTGCTTAATTTTGATTCACATATAAATTGTATAATATATAATAACCTTATACGATTTTGAACCCCTCGAAACTATAATAATCAGAACGAATATTAATGTATTTATTTTTAATTTATTAATATAAAATGAATGAATATCATGGTACGATGGTATACATCATTCAGATTCCAAAAAGTATAATTTCATTTTAATGAATTTCAAAAAAAAATAATACCAAAACGTAAATATACAGGGTGTTGCACATACGTGTATCTTCGTCAATATCTTCGAAATCACAATGGAGTTATTACAAAAATGATGTTAAAAGAATTGAATTCAATTTGGCTACATTTTAGGGTTAATTGGTTCCCCCACCCTCTCCCGTATGTGCTTAATAGATAATACTTGGAAAAATCAAATGTAGCACTCCAAGCCACCCACAACCCGGTTATAAGGTGACAATTTGAAATATGAATAATTGCATAAGAAAACCAGGTAAAATTCACTTGCACGGTGAACGCACTACACTCTATTTGAAGTTATGTACATTTGTAGAAGATCCAATCATGACCCACCTTTTTTCTGGGCTTAGTGGCGAAATCTGCCCTTTAGCCAGGGGTCAAAGTTTGCATGGGAAAATGTTTAAATTCCCCCCCCCCCCCCCCCCCCCCCCATAGTTGAAATTTTATGGATAAATTGTAAAGGGTCATTGAAATCTAAACTTTTGTTCGGATAATTTGTTCGATCCCAATTTTTGTTGTGAAGCTAGGCACCGCCCGGGCCTCGGTTTTACCAGTATAAGGCTTCAAAGTTCATATGGGTAATTGTTTTTTTTTTGTGTTTCCCCCCCCAGAAGTATAATTAATTGCGTACGGTGTTAAAGGTCATCCCTATACAAACTTTGGTTTAGGATTTAGTCGGAGATACTTCTAGGCGTGAGTTAATCAATAATAAAAAGCTTTTTAAGTCTCATGCATTAGGTCTACGAGAAATGGAAGATAGCATGTAAAAAAGGTATTGAAAAGTCTTGAACGTCTTGAATGAGGTGGAAACGGCTTAATTTTATTTTATTTTTTTTTTAATATTAAGGATTTTTAACATTTTTGACCTCAACCCGGTGGCTGCAGCTTAAATGGCGATCGTCTATGCGTTCCTGGCTAAGTTTGCTTATAAATCTATTTTTAAATTCTAATGATGGGAAAATTCCATTTAATGTAAATATCATAATATATATTGTACAAAGTAGTGTACTAAAAAAGATGTTTCCAATTAAAAGCTTTTATGGGCGTTCACCTTAACAAACTTCCACCACTGGTCGGAGAGTAGTGGGCATCGACTAGGGCCGTCAGGGGAAAAATTATACTTCTGGAGGTGAATCAAACACAAAAAATTTTCCCCATATACACTTTGAAGTCCCGGCTGGTTAAACGAGGTCAGGCAGTTTTCCCCTCTACCACCGCAAGTACCAAACCAAAAAATTCCTTGGGTGGAACTTTTTGCGATTTTCAAAATTGGGACCGACTATGTCCCGTAAAAAAGTGTAAATTCCAATGACCCTTTACACCTTCCATACTATATTTCCACCCTGGAGGAAATATGTCATAAAAAAACGGACAACAATTCCTTTTTTTATTTGTGGTATTTATGACATAGTTGACAAATAATCAAAAACATATGATTTTCTTATGCAAAAATCCATATTTCGAGTTTTCCCCTTAAAAAATAGGGCATTGAAGGATTGGAGTGTTTGGACTCCCTCCTTGATTTCCTAAAATTGAGCCAAATTGAATCCAAGCGGGTCCTATAACATCATTTTAGTGTGAAAACTCACCGGGTTTCGAAGATATTGGTTGGATAGACCTATGTGAAATACCTTGTATATGACGAATGGGTGGTTTAATAATATTAATATATATATACTATATATAAAAACACATTTATATATACACATAGAAAATGAAATTGGAAATAAAAAATATAAAATTGGAAAATGTGAAAATAAAATTAATTTTCTATATGTACAGTACATTTGCAATGTATAGTATATATTTGAAAGTGTTCCATTTTTCCAACGTTTTATGCGTGTGCACGAAAATAGATATATTCTCGTTATAAGTTGGAATATATATAATACTATGCAATTAATGTATTATGCATATAGTTTTAAATATATACCCAAATGAATATATACAAATTAAAATATTTTCATGACATTACTTAAGAATTTTTTTGTTTTTCTTATAAAATGTTTTTGTTTTCTCCCTGGTTATACACAATTAATCTTATAAATATAAACAATTCTATGTAGGGTTTGGCAAATTTTTTTCCACATTTTTGTATTCATAAGTAGACAGATACGCAAAGTAAAAAAGGTTTCAATGCAATGCGCACCACGCCTACAACAGAAGCGATTTTAAATTTGCCCAAACTTCATCTCTTCATTAAAAACCAGTCAAGGAAGATAGTTCATGGTACTATGGTTACCCAAGAAATAGCTATGTTGGCTAAGAGCCACCAATGGCTAGTTGATTAAATCAGAATTGATGTAATTCTCGGTATGTTACTCTCGGTGGGGGACATTCCTAGGGCGTGTAACTTCAAAAAAAACTTCTCGGTTGTGTTTCCCAATAGGGAGGAATAAAATATAAAATGGGGAAAATACAACTCTGTGTTAAAATTCAGATTCGAAAAATAACCGAAAACACAAAACATATTTTATGCATTCAGTAGGATTCGAACCCACGACCCCAAAATTTCGTTAGAATTTTAGGTTGGCATTTTTATCATTTACACCACAGAGTTATATATATATATAGGGAAAAATAAGACAGGGAATAAGATCAAAGTCACAGAAAACTCCCTAAAGTTCTATAAGGATGGATCAAAGACCAACGTATGTTCTGGCTTCAGGTTATGTGGGGACAATCCAAGAATGGAGTTGGGGCCACTCTGGATTGCTATTGCACCGCATTCCAAGCGGAATTCCATGCAATAGAACTTTTCATCAGATGGATCAAGGACAAGAACCAGAAATAGACCAGCGGAACTATATCTTATCAGATAGCAAACCAGCACGTATGACCGTGAACTCCCGAGAGATAGTGTCGAAGTTCGTACTCGACTGTCTAGGGATACTGAAAAAGGTTCAAGGATAAATAAAGTCTCAATAATGTGGATGTACCTGGACATAGTGGAATAGAGGGTAACAAGGGGGCAGATGCCATCGCAAGAAAGAGCACCGCTGACTTGGGCACTCAACCTAGACCATTTTGTTAGTTAAAGCAACTATTAGAGTAAGGATGAAGGAACTACTGCTACGGGAGTCAAAGAAACACTGGAATGACACCGATGGCTGCAGGCATTCTAATCTCTTTATTCATTCATATTCAAAAGGACTGACCGAACAAATTTCCCTCCTAAATAAGACAAATACTAGATTAGTAGTAGGTTACTTAACCGGTCACTATAATCTAAAGGCTCATCTATACAGGATGAAAATCGTAAGCTGCGATATGTGTAGGCTGTGCCTGTACGGTAGAGGAAACTGCGGAACTCATTCTCTGTGAATGTGAAGCATTAGCAGTGAGCAGACTTGGGTTCATCATTTCCATTGCCTGAGGAAGCTATGACCATACCCATCAATAAGTTGGCCAGGTTTTAAGGCAGGGCCACCTATGAATGGATGAATATGGAATAAATAAGTCCAGTAACCCAATAACCCCACAATGAGGTCAAGTGTTTAGGGGATGGACGACCCAGCCCAATACAAATAATTCTAATAATTCTAATGGATGACCGAGAATTATCTCGAAATGCACCACTTCGATTTTAAAAATGTTTTTACCATAATCGATATCTACATTCAATGCCGAAAGTCCAGTTGATTTTGGTGTGTCCGGCCAAGTATTAATCTTGACCGGACAAACCCCAACAACGACATGATTAATCTTCT
Organism: Dilophus febrilis; assembly: GCA_958336335.1. Lineage (NCBI taxonomy): Eukaryota > Metazoa > Arthropoda > Insecta > Diptera > Bibionidae > Dilophus > Dilophus febrilis. Next base: position 37,170,542 of record OY284470.1, read on the forward strand.
AGGTTGGAAAACCCTTTTATAACCATTGTATAATATTTATTCTTATTCGAATTTCGTCTGCATATTCATGCAATTTTTTTTTTATATTTAATTATTTTATTTTGTCCTCCTCCTTTAATTTTAAAATATGTCAACTCTGATGTTACGATTGTTATTTTGTTTTGGTGTCTGTGTCGTCATGCCTGCGGTATAATGTCTTAATATAATGCGATGCTAAAAATAATTAAAAAAATATGATCGTTTGTGCGGTTATTATCATATATTTAGTATGTATTCTTCTAAATGTATAATAATGCATAATAAATTTTTTATAAATGACATATCATTCATGAAAAAAATATACATTTTGTAATAAATAATACATTTTTAAACCTTGTTATAATTTGTTTCGCATATATTAATTACTATGTCGATATAGGTTTCAGTCTATTTTATATTATTTATTTTTTTTTTGTGGTTTTAGTCATCAGAATTAAAAAAAAAATATACACTCATGGTCACACAATTAAGACACACTACCGCGGACTTCTGAGGAATCAAGCACGTTCTTTGGTTATTCACCGAATACATCTCTCTTGAGCAATAATTTCTAGTTTAGTTTAATAATTTACCAAAATACAATTCATTCAATTCAAAATACAATTCGAAATTCATGTTTAATAATATTGTAAATGTATTAATTAATTAACTACCAAATGAAAAATATAGGGGAAAAATATATATCAACCACTCCCAATGAAAGTCAAATTATATGGAATCTCTGTTCGAAAAGATAAAAATGCCACCAACAATTTGGCCAAATTTTGAATTTTTTCGGTCAAACATACAAATAATACAAATAACAAGGGACCTAAATGACTCCCCTGAGAACACCAGATGAAACATTTAAAAAAATTATACATAGTATCATTAAATAACACGGTACCCGAACGATAAAATAAATAAGAACCAAGCCACGTAACAAAATTCATTCCGAAACCAATTTTAAACACTTGATTGCTACAAGCAAAATTGCCAAAGCAAAATGTAAGGAATTCTAACAAATTCGTAGTTGTGGATCTGCCACGGATAAATTCATTTTGCTCGGGCCTAATGAAATACCTAATGTTAAACGCAAGCACATTCACAATCAAACTTTCCAGAATTTTTGGGACATAAGAAAATCTAGCTATTGACCTGCTATAATTAGTCACATAATTTTTACCACGCTTTTTATAAACAGGTATATTATGTACGATTTTTTCCCTTAGGTTTGGAAATTTCCAAGTCCCATGGATTTATGAAATAAAACAACCAATGATAGAAATCAATACAATCCATTAATATCGATGATGGAATACCATCCGGGCCAAATGAATATTTTTTTTGATATCCCATTATCGAAGTTTACACATCATCACGTTTATGCCAGTCAAATAATCAAAGGATTGATTATTAGAGTCACAGAAATTATCAGAGGTATGTGAGGATGAATAAGTAGAAGAATATGTAGAAGGATCATTAGACGATTTAAAAAAATTGGCAAATTGGCAAATTGACCTCGAGTTACTACCACTAATGTTTTCATATATCATCTGAGAGCGAAAGGTTTCCTTCTGTTATTAACATATTTCCAGAAGTTAGACGGATTTACCGTTAGGTCTAATTCCACTCTTGATAAATATAAAACATACTTAGATAGTGCTAACGAATTAAATTTTAGTCGCAGTTGTTCATGTATCATAAAATCAGAATTATCACCCGATCTACAAAAAGATCAATCACTTTCGTCGCTATAGCCTGCGATGAGTTGACAAAACATTTTTAACATCCGAACGAAGTGAAACCAAACCAAAAGAGTGATATTCCATTCCAAGTAACATATTCAGAAACCTGTGCCAGATTTGCTTACAGAAAAATCTGGGTTTTGGTAAAATTATGTATCTGCGAATTACGCTGAAAAAAATATTTGTCCGATGCGAAGATTGATGCTTCTGCGACTAAGAAGAATTTTCTTGTAAATAACGTACAAAAATCTGCTTTTATATGCCGCAGAAAATACCCGAAGTACTTCTGGTTTCATAGCAGAAATTTCGGCTGGCGCATATTCGGCATAACTTATGCTGGAAGCATGTGTCATTTTTGCTAATATAGCAGAACAATTTTTTTTAGAGTCCAACGTTCTCGCGAGTTCTCAAGCCCAAAACCCTGATCTGAAACCAATAGAGAACTTGTGGGGAAGAGTAAAAAGATGTCTTGCATTAAAAAAAACCCAAATGATAAGGCAGCTTTATGGGCCATAATCCATGAAGAATGGAAGAATGTCACTCCTGTTCAATGTAAAAGTTTGGTTGACTCAATGCCGAAGCAAAAGGATTGCCGACCAAATATTAAATAGTTAAAAACGCTAAACAATCTAAATATTAAAAAAAGGGATCCATGATGAGAAATTCTTAATGTTTTTCAGTGCGACTTAATTATATGATGAGCTTTTGCAGGCGATTCAATGAAGGCATTTTATTTGGCGAATTGATTTATTTTAATGTATATTTTATTTGTTTATAGTAAAATAGTTAGAAACAATGGATGATGCATCTTAAACAGTGTTATTCATAATTTATTCATCCATTCGAAATCGTCATTTAATTATATGGCCATAGGTGTATATCTATTATATAGAATATATGCTGATTTATGAATATACATCGAATGAAATCTTAAAATATGGTATATATAAATTATTGGCAAATATATAGATTATTGTTTATAAATGGTGTGTTAAAAACTAGTTTTTTTTTACTATACTAAACAAATATTATAACGAAGAACCAATAATAAAAAAAAAAGATTGTTATTTATTTTGTGCAAAAATCACAATTTGTCGTAATATTTTTATTATTATTATTGTTATATAAAAACTATGTGCAAAACAAAAAGTATTAGACACATGGAAAATATAAGATATAGAATAATGAAATGAAAACAAAAAAAATTTCATTGCACTTAACATTGAAAAATGTTTAAAAAAAAAAAAAGAAGAAATAATAATAATAAATAAATAAAACTTTTATATGTATACAGGATGGTTAAAAAGGCATTAGCCCTCTAGGGCCAGAGCCGCTGTATAGTGATTAGATTAGATTTTATTTGTGACATTGTATGAATTCAAAAGTATTCGATCAACATTCCCCAAAACCGACATATCTCGCAGATCTAATAACAAAAAAACCTCGCTGGCTGGCTGGCACTAAACACCCTGTAATTATATACTAAAGTTTTCATCCATATAGATTTGTTAATAGGTATATACGATGTAAAATTGTACCTACATATAAATGTTTTATATGTGAGCTAGATCTCGGGTTAATTTTTATTTAAAGAAAATGAATAAAAACAAAAAAAAAATTAACTGACACTTACAATAATAATAATAATAATTAACATGAACTCGAACTATGGCTATGTATTTATAACAATTTTTATTGTATATATATTTACATTTGTATATATAGCAAATAAAATGACGTAATTTATTTAAGTTGATATAATGTTTTGAAAGAAAATGTCTAATTTAATTTAAAAGAAAAAAAAAACAATAATAAAACATTTTGTTAATTGTAATTTAATTTTAATATTTAGATTTTTGATAAATTTGTAGTATAATATAATGACTGGAATTATTTTATATATTACATATGTTAGAGTACAAATACTTTATATATCGATGTTTATCAGGTATACCGGGATGAAGTGAGCGTTTTTTGTGAAAATAAAACCGTAATTTTAAATGGGTTGTCATGGAACAAAATTACTTTCCCGAGTTTTCTGACCCATTCTGGTCCTTTTTTGATCGATCAATGCATGGTACAAGACCAAGCAACAAATCGATAGCCGTGAACCGATGATATAGTGGATGGTACTGTGAATTGTTACCTTGTTACTTGTTTTTTTTACCATGAAAATAGCAACTGGTAATGCTATTACCATATTAATTGGGTTGTACGGTAGCGTTCTGCAACATTTGATATCTTATAATTATCAGAATTTTATATAATGGTTTTCCTTTTGCCTGGTACAGTTTCTGGAACAACCGAATGGTACTAAACTATGATGTAATTTTATATTATCAATTTAAGTAGCTGGTACCGTGCCAGTGGTGCGAGTTTGTAAGGCGAACGCCCAGGTTTTTGTCCAATTAATTTTGGGCGATCGACAAAGTTGTTGGAAGTTCATAAGTCGAACTCGCATAAGAGCTTTTAATTGCAAAATTCGTTTGTTAGTACACAATTTGTACAATACAAATCATGATATTTACATTAAATCGAACTTTCATATATCATTTATAAAATATAAATAAATTAATAATCGTATCTATTCTGCCCATTTCTTCTATTTTATTTTCCTTCTATGTTTTGTCATTTTACATGTAAAATTACTAAAAGTTAAAATAGAAGTTTTTTTATAGAAGCTTTTTTTGAAGGAAATTCTATTCTGCCTAAATAAATTTCGATACTTTTCTCTTATAACGTTCTTCTATTTTAATATTTTATAGAAGTGAGAAGCCTACACCTGCAATTGATTTTGGTGTCCATCAACCGGACCTATTTACCGACAACGTCCGCGAGCCGGAAACGCCGAGGGCCTCATTCTTCCACCTACCCCGTGGTATACTCCTAGATCCGCCCGGCTTACTGTCCAGCATTTTTGACGGTATACGATCGCCATCCATTCGTACCACATGACCAAACCACCTCAGGCGACCAATCTTAATGAACCGAACGATATCGGGTTCGGTATATAATTTATATAGCTCGAAATCGAACCGCCTACGCCACCATCCCCTTTCCTTTGTAGGTCCAAAGATGAGGCGTAGTATTTTCTTTTCGAACCCTTCAAGTCGCCGTTCGTTGGCCTGTGTCATGCACCACGTTTCAGAACCGTAGGTGACAATTGGTCGAACCAGTGTTTGATATTGCTTTAGTTTCAGTGTTTTACTCAATGTCTTCGAGAAGAACATCTTTCGCAAACCGTAAAAGGCCTTGTTTCCTGAAGCAATCCGGGATTGAACTTCCTCCGCTATATCATTTTCGCTGTTTATGCTGCTTCCAAGGTAGCTAAACCTGTCCGCCGTTTCATATTTGTTCTGACCAATTAATACGCTTTGATGTTGTGCCATAAACCTACTGTTCGTTGGTGCGATCATATACTTGGTTTTCTCCTCGTTTACCCTTAATCCCATTTCCGAAGCTTCACGTTCCAACAGTAAGAACGCTTCTTTAACGGCACCCATACTTCTACCCCTACGTCAATGTCATCGGCATAGCCGAGTAATGGAACAGATGACGTAAAAATGTGCTGCTGGTGTTAATGGTCGTCCTCCTTATACATTTTTCCAATATAACATTGAAAAACAATGTAGCCAAAGGGTCCCCTTGCCGTACTCCGTCAATGGTTTCAAATGCATCCGATTTGATCCCCCTTATTTGTACCTGATATGTAACTTGCGTCAGTGTTAGTTTTGACATCGCTATCAATTTTTGTGGGAATCCAAATTCCTCCATCGTGCGCCATATTTTTTCCCTAATAACACTGTCGTATGCGGACTTAAAATCAACAAATAGTGTGTTACTTCGTTGAACTCCCTACACTTTTCCATTATCTGTCGTATGACGAACAGTTGATCAGTTGTTGAGCGATCATTACGGAATCCACATTGGTATTCACCAATGACTTCCTCCGCATATGGTAATAGGCGCTTATGCAACACATAAGCGAGTACCTTATATGTTGCATTCAGCAAAGATATTCCCCGATAGTTGGAACACTCCATCCTGTCTCCCTTCTTGTGCATTGGCACAATTACAGCAAGCTTCCACTCCTGTGGTATAACCTCATAGTTCCAAACATGTACAATTAGCTCGTGTATACTATTCCACAATACATCCCCACCACATTTTACACCAGGTACGCCTCAGATGCAGCCGCCTTTCCATTCTTGAGCTTCAGAATGGCTTCTCTGGTTTCGTCATATGTTGGTTCCGAAATTAATGGTTGTGCTGTTTGGTATGGAAGTTCGTTTTCTGCATTTCTACCAATTGGGTTGCTTGCTGTAAGTAGATCTTTAAAATACGTAATAATACATTCTCAAAAAATTAATCATAATTTTCTGGTACAAAATTCGACATGTTTTTAGCATGACGAAATAATGATGATGTTGTTTGTACAATGGCTAGGTATGCGCGCACATTGCTCGAGCTATATGTTTCTCTAGTTTGAACTGAAAATGGCATATTTGAACATGGAACTTTAAATCGAGCGAACTGTATAGAGAACGCATTATCGTAGCGGTAGCTCGTATAATACACACTTTTAAATTTTTATCCTAAACAAATCTGTGAAAAATGTTGGCTCGCTCTAAAACAATTCGGCAAAACAATTCAATTTGAGTTCAATGCTCGAGCTAACTGGCTCGCATATACGTAGCCAATATATACTAAATTTTGAAGAATAATATATGGAAACGCAAATCCCGTATACATATACAAAAAACAATGGGGAATGGGCATGAACAATGGGACAATGGGGAAAAAACAAAGAATTTTGAAAAATAAATAATAAATAATTTTAACTTAAATGGATGTCATTTGAATGCAAATTGTAATGTAATTGTTATTTGATGTAAATGTTTAATGATTATGACGTCAGAATACTTAACATGAAATAATGAATTTACATTGGTGTAGTTAATTTACGAACGCTCTCCTGTGTTAAATTTAAACCAACACATTTGAAACAATTTCACAAGGGCCACAAACACCATTTAAAGAATAATACCATTTTTCCCCTGCAATTGCGCTTCCATAACATATTACTGTGATGGCTATACGTATATGCGTTCGAGCTATCTTTCTCTAGCTCGGGCTGAAAAGCCAATATAAACGGGATATTTAGCTCGAGCTAACCAGAGAGAACACACTCTCGTAGCTGGCTTAGATAGCCCAAGTTAAATCGTTGGCTCGAGCTATCCACACTTATTTTTTATTTATTTTGTTTATTTACCATTATATCATAATAAATAAATTTCAAATTTAAACTATAAAAAAAAACTATATAAAAAAATATAAAATATAAAAAAAAACTATAAAAGTTTATAAATTTCGAATTTATTTATTATATCAAATTTCGATAAATTCACGTTCTAAAATACATACTTTATTATATTAGTCCTAAAAAAAAAATCCACATAAACAATTTATTTTGAGCTCCATGCTAGAGCTATGTGCGCGCATATACGTAGCCCATGATACTAAATAGGTTTGAGAGATATTATAGCACAAAAAAAAAAGGTTAAGGTAACATTTGTATCTTGACGACGCTCACTTCATCCCGGTATACCTGATATATACAAAATAATTGATATTGAATGTATTTTGTGCAGAACCAAAAAATATATTTATAATAAAAAAGAAACAATTAACTAATTTTTTTGTAATCATGCATTGTATATAAAAACCATTTATCCATAACATACCATAAATTGTATTATTTATCATATATTGTCATTATGAAACAAATATATGTATATATATGGAGACATTCTAATTGTTCCGTGCAATCTAATTATTTGATAAATTATATGTATTGGATAAAAAAAATATATCTATATATCATAGGTATAAGAATATTGAAAGCAATTCAAGGTACGTATACAATACACCAATTTAGTTATGCATTTGTAAATTTTTGGTTCATTTAAATGGTTCAGTATACGAATTTATAGAAAAGTTGTAGAAATATTTGGAGGTACTAAATTTCTACGCACATTTTCCAACTACAATTGATCCGATTTATCTATATGGGCTTGCGTGACTTGTTGGATAATTTTATACTATATTTAAATAAATTACGATGATACGAAGATTTCCTATAAGAAAATGATAATATCTATTTGTGTAAATTTCTAATGCCTCAAAGTTTTTCTGTTTTTACGGCCACATCATAAATATTTCATAATATGCATCAGTTTCTTTTACATTGCCTTTTGTGAATTTAAAGAAAATCAAAATAATCGTAGTTTTATTCATATCAATTATTACCTCAGCCAATTTAGTATTTTTATTAAATGATTTTTTTTTTAATTACAATTAATTTTTCCAATATTCCGTTTCGTCTGTAATATTAATTATTACTTGCATTTATATTTTCAAAAAAAAAAAACATTCTTCTAAAAGATTATGTATTTATACATTCATTAATAAAATTTACAGAGATGCATATCAAATCAAAAATTAATTATTAATGAATATACCATATTTGGAAAACCCCTATATAGTATATACGAACGAAAACATTATCGTATATAATACGCAGAATGTATATATGCAATATAGAAAAGACACCCGCACACAAACCACAACAAATGTGTAATATTATAAAACAAATGTTAATTATTAAAAATAACATAAATCTCAATATATGTATAATTGTATATATCTGTATATTGTACAAGTAAACAAAAAAAAAATAATAACAAAAACCTGCATGCAAAAATCAATGTACTACAACAAACCTATACAACAATTGCTGTTGAGAGTGTACCAAAAAAAATCACTTAACATAAGATAAAATTTATAATAATAATAATACAAATATTAAATATATAAGTAGTTCTGTAAGCGCGTATATATACACAATTTCCCAAAAATACAAAAAATATCCATATATATACTACTCTAACTATATATAATTCGGACACCTACTATTTTTTTCGGATACTCGATTTTAAGATGCCGAGAAAGGACTTTAAACAATAATTTTTTAATCTTACTAATTTTGTTTCATAAACAGATGGTTTTAGTTAAATAATTGCGGAGACAGAAGTAAAAAAAGCGGTTAAATTCAATTAGTTATGGAATTTAATTCAAAACGGTACAGTTTAACAAAAAAAAAAAATTTACCATTATAAGTTCGGGCACTTACATCATATGCTAATAATATTGGGTAACATCACATTGTGTCTTTTGAAAAAACAATTTTTTTTTAAACGAAGGAGCGGGAATCTGCAAAAGACTAACAAAAGACTTGTATCAGATTCTTACTGACTAAACACCCTACTTCGATTGCTGTTTCGAATCCGGCCACACGTGGGCCCCTTTTCGTACCTTCCAATTGGCACCTACTCGATTTGCCACTCAGGTTTCCCAGATTTGTCATCGAATATATAAGTGTCCGATGTTATCCCCAGCATCTCTTTTACGGGGAATCCGGCCGCCCTCTTCCTCATAAAGAAACGTGCGACCGGTCACCTTCATCCTTATGCTCTCTAAAGCCGAACATTTGCACACAATTTCTTTATCCTCAATGCAGAGCCTGCACGTGTCATCCTTGAGATTATTCATCCCCACAAGATGTCACCGGAAGCCTCCATGTTCAGTTATTGAAAACCACCAATAGGCTCAGAGTTCCCGCCGACACACTTAGAACCATCCTATTAGTGTTTCCCCCTCTCAGTTCAAATTTCTGATCTTATATTGTCTGAGTCCTTTTACTCCCTGCCAACGTTTCTTATGTTCGGCAATAATTCACTTCTGGTGTATTGGCCCTTCGCCATACTCTACTAATTGCAGTATACGAGTCTGGTCCCACAAACCTAAGGTCGGTATCCCCCTTAGCCAAAGCGTCCGCCGATGACCTTCTGGCCGATTCCCCTTATCCATTATGGCCCTTATCCATTATGCCCCTTAACCTAGACCAATGTGAACGCATCCGGGGTCGAACACTCGTTGAGCCTATGAGCGCATTCCAGTGCTATGGATGAATCAAATGTCCCCGCTTTTTATACAGGATATTACCTCTCTACGGCCGAGGGCTAAACGAATTTCCTTTCTGCTCAGTCGATTGCATTGATTGTGGTCTAGTGCATCAGTTAGGTTTATCCTATCCGCCTGGATTTATGTTGTTCCCATCTGTTTTTAATTGTGGTTTGGGTTTGTTAGACCGTGAGGGTCTCGTATAACATTCCCAGCAATCCCCCCCAACCACCGTCCAGTCTCCACGCCATTCGAAGTGGGTGGATTTTTATATACCATGTGTGTTCCATCTGGGGTATTAAATACCATTATTTTGTTTTCGCATTAGTTACTTAGAATGCGTTCTCTGTTGCCACGACATGGAGATGTATCTAATATTTGAGGATGATGGAACGAGAAACGCCATGAACTAGAAGACTTTAAATGTTTCCACCTTGCCTTTACCAACCTTGCAAAACAATTATAAGGGGCTTTGCTTTGCAATGAAAAATTATTAGAAATATTATTATTAGGAGAAAAACGGGAAATTAAATAACAATAAAATATATCTTTATTATTATCTTATAAAATCATGAATTATTTGCCTTGTCCACTTTCGTGCGATAGGTTTTTGGTTGCGGTTGACCATATTTGAGTTAAATCACGAATATCTAATCCTAATTTTTGACAATTGCCGTCAAACTGTGTATTTATCTTGATAAGTAACATTAGATTTTCTGTTTAACTAAAACTAATATCTTTAACTAACAATTTATTTTTTATACCTTGCTCTCTACTTCCTATCGCCATCTACTGTCCATTGTATTCCCTCACCATGAAATTTCTAATTTTTTCCATATACAACAAAAACCCCGTCACACATTTCTAAGTCACCGTACTCCCATTATCCCCTAAAAACCTGCTCAACAATAACTCCTTTGTATTTATCCTCGTCAATTCTGCCCTCCCAATCCATTTTAACCTTGTATCCCCTATTATCGGACATTCCCCCACAAAGTGCCAAAGTGTATTCCTGCACCCCCAAATTCCACATCATACACCTCCTCTGCTCGTCCGACCTCCATATCTTTGTATTTACTCCCATTACATCCCCACTTGTCCTCAATATTACCCTCATCTCTTCAAATAACAATTCAACTCTCATATACTCTTGCGTACCACATTCCCATCTCATCATCTCAATTCTTTCATCCACTTATCTTCAACCTTTCTCACTAACATTTCCGATCTAGTCCTCCAAAACTATAATTTTATTAGTAGTATTAAAAAATTATTGTCGATCATATAAAATAAAATCGATCATATACGAATAAAATAACCGATGTCCGAATTATATATGGATAGAGTAGTAAATTATTTAGTAGTAAAACTAAAAAAAAAAAAAAAAAAGAGAAAAAACGTTTTAAACATTTACTAAAACAATTTCCTATATACATATGTTTAGATTAAAATAACAACAATTTTAAATGCATTGATGCGAACCAAAAATTTATTTTGAATCTCATCTCATCTCAACAAATCATATAATATTAAACTAACTAAAAATAATTTATATATTTTGAGAAATAGTTTATCGTTTGATAATTAAAGATGAAAGACGTATAATTTATATATAAACCTATACGCGAGCGGTGTGTTTTAAAAAACAAATAAATTTATTAAAAAAAATTGTTATAGTTATCAAAACCGTATTTTGAATAAAAGTGTTTAGTTTATTGATGCATAACGCACCACAATTTTAAAGCTTTAAATTACAAAACATCATGTAAAAAAAAACAATTAACCTATTGATCATTGAATAACAATAACTTACAAAATAGATATTTTTTTTTTAATTAAGGTACAAAATTGTCAATAACACATTTGCAATTTTGGTGTTTTTAAGTTTCATTTTACATTTGTTTTTCTTATATATTGTAATTGTTAAAGAAATCGGTTTAATTAACACATTAACTTAAAAAAAAAAAAACAAAAAATTATTTTCAACAAATTTATTTTCAAATATACGCATATTTGTAATTTGTGTTGTCCCGCACATTAATAGGTTTTTTTATTTATATAGACACAGTCGAAGAGACTTCTGACAAATTAATATATTTTTAGAATTAATTTCTCATATTTGTGTATTAAAATGTTTTTGTTGTTGTTATTTTGTTCGATGGTTGTGTTTATTTAAAAATTGATATTTTCGAATGATTTGTTTTTATTTTTTTTAGTCATTTGCAGTTAAAGTAAAAGTGTGACAAAAATTATTAAAAGTGAACAATATCGCATTTAAATATACTAATATCGATCGAGATCCCCTTTGTTTTGTTTGGTATTTTATTTGTTACTGGATTTTGTTTTGTGTTGTGAAAAGCCGCTGTCATCATCCCGCACAAATAAATTACAAAAAAAATAATAATATACCAACAGGTGCTAAACTTATATGTCTAACGTGTGCGTTGATAAATGTGTACAATGATAATGATTTTTTTCATACACCTTTATAGAAAATAATTTTTTTTAAAATATAAACAAAAAATTAGTTAAAACACTTTTGCGTTTTTTATTCATATTACACCGATCACACCAATCGCACCAATCACACCAATCCCACCTAAAGAGAGTGTTGTTAAAAAGTAGCTGTTCGTTTCATCCATCCTTTCCACCGTGTGTTGAAGTTGTTTAGCTGGTATTTTCATCACACCATTTACATACGTTCACCAGTTCACCTACCACACTCTCACCGGCGTTGGCTGTGTCGATGGTGTAAAACATTATATAATACATACATTCGACTTTATTTGTTTTTTTTTGTATTTACAATTAGTAATATTTTGCATATATAGCTAGGGAATCCGAAGAAGATACCTAAACTATTTGTTCTAATCTTTAAACATTCGATGGTTAGTATTCCCTCAGCGGTATTGAAATGCAGAACATCCAAAAATTATTTTGTTTTTGGATCTGATATTTTTGGTTATCTTTCATTTCACTAACAATAGCTGCGTTTCATTCAATGATCAGGAGTGATTAAGAGTATGTAAGAGTAGAAAAGAATACATTTTTCTACGCCGAACTACTCCCTACTAATAAGGCAAATAGTAGTTCGGAGTAGAAAAAATCTACTTTTACCTACTCTGACCTACTCCTGATAATTGAACGGAATGTCTATCACCTCCGATATTTTACGAATGAACTAGGAAAATAATAATATTTTTCCTTAATTTCTTAAAAATAAGGTTTTACCGTTATACCGGTTTTGGAATAAAAAAACAGCGGGTAAAGCGAAATTTCGGTAAATTTGGATTCCCAATATATGGCCAACACTATTTTCCCTATTTATTGTGTTCGTTTCATACACTCGCACTCACTACACTACACACACGCGTGGCCTTGTCAAAACACCAACGATATTTGAACGGTGTTGGTGTTATTGGTGTGAATTGAAAAAGAATCGCCATTCATTTATATAAAAAAAATGCAAATTTTTACATTTAACCAAAAATAAAATAATTAATATTAAATAAATAAATAAATACTAAAATAACATAATTCTTAAAATGTTCAACGAGTTTGTTAATTTATAGTTTTTTTTTGTGTGTGCGGTGTGTGTTGAAGATGTTGTTACGATGCGAGTTAAGGCGGGTTATATTTAAATAATTTTATATATTTCTATTAAAAAAAAAGAAATGATTAATTGAAAAAAGTGTAATTTAAACAAAAAAAAATTTACGTTTTTTGGTAAATTCGTTATATAGAAAAAAAAGTGCATTGTTTTTTTTAATGATTTTTAACCCACGCAACATTTACGAAATAAATTTTATCCCATTTGCATATATTTTGGTCAAAGTCTCACGCGCGCGCGGTATTGTTTAGAAATTATTATAAAAAATAGTAATTTTAATTAAATAGAAAAAGGAAAAAAAATCAAAATTATTTTTATAAATAAAATGATAAATATTTGATGAAAAAAAAATAAAAATATTGTACATTAAGTCATCAAATAATGTTTTTTTTTTCTTCTTAATTTATTCATATAATACATCTCTATATCAGGTATACCGGTATATGAAATGAGCGTTTTTTTATTGTGAAAATAAAACACAAATTTTAATTGGAAAATTAAACAAAACACGCCTTCTGGCAATTTGTGGCACTTTAAATTGAGTTGACACTTTTTAAAAGTTTTTGTATATTAAATTAAAGCTAAAACGTTATCAAAGAAGTTTTTCCTTAAAAACCGGCAGCTGATAAACGTAAAAGCCCTATGGTTCTAGGCTTACAAAATAACATAAATATTTAAACCCGTTGAAATTTCTGGTGTTTGACCAGCTATAGCATGAACAGGGGTTTGTCGCTGATGTTTATGTTATTAGAAAGAATGAAAACTCTTTAAAATACCTGTCCAACAAGGTTATAATTATTAGATTCCGATAAGTGGTTACTGAGATATGGTAAATAACATTTACGTACGACCTTGAACTTCAACAAAATCGTTTTTTCGGGCTAGGTCGAAACCCAAGCGAGATAGATATGGGATCGTCATACATTTTTTGGTGGAAAATGATGTGTAGAACCTGCCAGTTTCGGCTTGGCACCCTATAGTGGCACACCCTGTGTAGTAGCCATTTCCACATCGCCCATATGAGATAGGCTCAAAATGCGGGTTTTGATTTTGGTTGAGGTATCCTAGTCTTGGTCCTAGTCTTCTGGATAAGATTTATAATTAAATGTTTAATATATTCTAAAAAATATTTAAAACTAATTGGACACGTCCGGTTTTATTTTTGGCGAAATCTATTTCAATGTTTTGAAAGAACGATTTTGGAATCGGATTAATTATTCTAAACCATTTTTCAAGTCGGTGAATAAAATAAGGGGATACGTCCTTCTAATTAAAAATCGCGTTACTGAAAGACGCGCCCCAAACAAGTGCAACTTTTCCATATATGAAAGGTCGGGTCCATGCCAATACAAACTGTTCATCTTTTTAAGCAAACCGCTTATCATCGCAAGTTACTTTTGCTTTCCTCCAAAAATCCGACAAGGCCTGCCTACGACAACTGAGACATTTGGATTACATAGGACAATTCAAAACGGACATCCGTTTTATCGCAGAATTTAGAATTTGTTTCGTTAGCCCATTCGAATACGCTGGTATGGTAAGATTTTCGAGTGTCTACACCAACTGGTGTCAATCCATTGCGTCTGGGAATCCCCCGTAGCAGTCGCTCTTTTAATATTGCCTTAATCACTGCGTTAGCCAAACCGTAAAATGGTCTGGGTTTAATGTTTGGGCGAGCAGAGCTCTTGTTTGCGATAGCGTCTGCTCTCTCATTGTCCTACATTCCCCAATGTCCAGGTAATTGGCTATACTGTGCCTTTGCTCTGCTGACTCAGTCTTCAGTATCCCTAGACCGCCGAGTACCACCTTCGACTGTATTTCTCTGACAGACTTGATATATACGAAATATTTTTGAGAGATGTCATAGGTTGCCGCTCATTTCAAACCAGTATACCTGATATATACATATGAATAAATAAATGAATGAATGTTAATTTTTTTTTCATATTTTATAATAATTAAAAATCTTTATGGATATTTGTTTATTTTCTATAATTTTGTATGTAATACTATTAGTATTAATATTATTATTGAATATAAATATTATAGCTGTTATATACCTATTTTTTTTTTGTTTTGAAAAATACTTAAATTCTCATGAGAATTTTTTTTGTTGTTTTATTTAAAATCAATTAAAACTATTTTTGTTTTAAAGTGATATTTGTAATAATAATATATATATAAACTAAATAAATATGATGGAATATCGACGTATAAATCGTTTTAATTTACAATCAAGAACATCACCACCGACAACAGCCATATCATCATGTCTATCATCACCAATTTTTCCAATAAAACATTTATATGATCGTGAAAATAGTGATGAATCATATGCATCATGTTTTAATGATGGTTCAAATTATAATAATAATAATAATGTTGATGATGATTGTGAAAAAAATTCATATTTTGATTATCCGTCATTTGGTACATTTCATAATCGTTATGAAAATGGTCAGGGTTGTGGTGGTAGTGTTAATGGACAATTAGGTTATTTTGTACCATTAAATGCAATGGGTTATTTTAGTCCACAATTACATAAACGATATAGTCGGTAAGTTATATTTATATAGATTTTTTTTTGGTTCGTTAAGTGTTTTACTTTTATTTTTATACTATTAAATATATGGTATAATACTTTAACCCTAGGTTGCATAACCAAAAAAAAACTTAAGTACTTTTTCACAAACCGGGTAAATTTATATCCAGAGATAAATTGCTAACTAACTTCCTCAATTCTTACGGTCATTAGATCTAGCTAGCTAAGTTTTTTGGCTATTTCTTATATCTTTCAAGTTTATAGCCGATAGCCGATTTGAATTTAAATAAATGCCCATTTGGTAATTCTATCCCAAACTAAGTTTTCAAGATAATCCCAAATAACATGAATCATAAAAATGTGTCTCCCAGGATGTTTTTGCCAGGATGAGCATTACCTTAAAATCAAAATAATCAAAATCCAATTTTTTTAATAAAAAAAATAAATAACATAAAAATGCAAATGCAAATTGACCATTAAAAATGTTCTATATAATTTTATTTAATCGTGAATAACCTCGAAACATTAAAGGCATAATTTAATGCTAAAGCCTCGATTTCTATGAAAATATTTTATTTATCACAAATATGATATTTGTGATATAAAAAAAAATGTGCTTTTTCTGAAATTTATTTTGCCTGGATAAAAAAACCGAAATTTAATAATATATACCAATTGCTGTTAATTTTTATTAGTTTGTAAATTAACTGGATATTTTATTATTATGAAATTAAATCATAAAAATTAAATAAAATGTAAATAAAATGAAAAATGAAGTTTGGACGACGGTCAGCCGACGGCAATAGAAGAAAAAATATCAATGTCCGCCGTCAGTCCGCCGTCCAATATTCATAAAAAGCACCGCCATTGAAATGCATGTATTTTCAATTTGACATTTGCCGTCGTCTGCCGTCGGCATTTCATGAAAAGCATTACTTAATGCTAATATCATCTATCATATAATCTAATCTAATCTAATGGTTCAGAATAGTGAAAAATATGAAAATCTCGAAAAATCGTTTCGAAAATTTTTCGTTTAAATCCGTAACGGTGTCGAATCGACCAAAATTTGTTGAAATTTGTTTTTAACTCCAAATGAGGCCATAGAACTTAAAAACCGGTGTATTGTGGTCGGGATTATTTTTCGGATTATAAACTCCCAGCTGAGCTGAGCACCATAAGGAATGAATGTGGACAACACTTTTATTGTAATTATATTTGTTAATTAAATAAGAAAATGTCATAATGTCGTTATATGTTGCCGGTTGGTTGTTGGCGAATCGGTTTTTTAAGGTACTTGTGATTGGTTTATGTGGTATTTCGAGCGTGTTAGTTTGTTAGCCGTTATCTCCTATTTGGCAGGTTTCGCAAATTATGTCATTTTCTTTTTTAGTGATTATTTTTCCTATCGTATGTGTGTCCGGTGTGGAGTCGGTTTATTAATCTGTCGTCTGTGGTTTTAAGTATATGGTTTGCTTTGGTACCATAGTATTATTATTGAATCTTTAGAGTGTTTTGATTTAATATGATTGGCCATTTGTCTGTTATTTCTTCTGTTTCTGTTAGATATTCTTGTTGCCATTCTATTGCCGTTTTTAATGTCCTGTAGTAGTTCTTCCGGTGGTATGTGTATGGGTGATTTTGCCCGGTTGCCCCATAAGCCGTGTTAGTGACTTCCTTTGGAAGGCTTTGTCTGTCTTCTCATTGCTGTCAATGTTGAAGTATCCTTGGGATTCATTGAATGTAAATTGTTGAGTTGTGATTTTTGTTTGCTGTATTTATTATTGGGTTTTCATAGAATCTTCCATATTGTTGTATAGCTTTTTATGGCTCCACATGCGCTTTTATAGTCAGTAACGATTACAATTTTGCACGGGCCCTCTGCCATTGTCTGTTTTATTGCTTCATATATATTACAATCGTTTGTGCTGTTTTTATTATATGAATGGGATTGATCCTGTTTTTTTTAACAGAAACTTATAGTCTTCTGTGTATATTCCTTTCGCTGTATTATCTATTGTTTTTGATGCGTCGGTATAAATATGGTTGATGTTTTTGTATTTATGGATCAGGTAATTTAGCGTTTTACTTCGGTCCGACCATAGGAGAACCAAAGTCTTGAATTCGTGCAGAAATTTCGAAAATTTTGTCTCACTGGAAATGCGTTTTCTCGACGTTTCAGAGGTGTCAGATCACGAATTTGCAAAATAAAAAAATGTGGGTCTGGTCGGATGGATGTATTTATGAATGGATGTCCGAGAATTATTTCGGGATCCACAAGTTCGATTTTAAAAATTCTTTTACCATTCGATAACTACATTCAATGCCGAGAGCCCAGTTGATTTTGGGGTTTGTTCGTCAAACATTTCGGTGTCAAAACTGATAAAATATCGGCAATTTCGCTTTGATAAAATTACTTTTTTTGGGGTTTTTCAGGTATTTCTTGTCTTAGGGTTCGGTTGGTCAAACGGTTCCGAGTTCGCAAATTTTGATACAGAATCAATTTCTTGTGATTTTCAAATTTTTTTACATTAAAGAATGAGAAATACTATTTTATCTATTATAAACTGATACATCCAACGGCCCGGAATCTTCACCATCATATAGCTTGCATAGTTTGTCCGGAATGTTAATTTGCTTTTAAAATCGTTTGATAATTATGAATTTTTTGGTAGCGTATCGCTTGATCGGTTGAACGAACGAACGATAAGATTTTTTGGTATATTGTGTTATGGGCATGGGTTGAAATTTTTTGTTTTTAAGATTTTGAAAGTATTAGGAATTTATCGTATATTTTTGTCGCCAGGTGTGATGTGCCAATTTTATTAATCATTGATGATTTATTTCGCAATTTTTGTGTTGTTGTAGATTTGTTTTAAAGGGTGATTTTTTAGCTATTATCTTTTTGGCAACACTGGTTTAAACAGCTGACGCAGGTTTTGTGTTTTGTTTCACTGTAAACCATCTTCAGTTTGGTCTATAATTTAACCATGAATCGTCTTACAAACGAACAACGCTTGCAAATTATTGAATTTTATTATCAAAATGCGTGCTCTGTTAAGAAAATTCATCGCGCGCTTCTTCCATTTTATGGTCAGTTTAATCGACCCACCGAAGCGACTATTCGGGCTATTGTGACTAAATTTTGAACCAAATTTACATTGTTGGACATTAAACCACCAACACGCTTACGTATAGTACGAACTGAAGAAAATATCGCAGCTGTATCGGCCAGTGTTAATGATGACCATCAATTATCGATTAGTCGCCGTTCGCACCAATTGGGCCTCAGTGATGCCTTTCAAAATGCAGCTGGTGCAAGAATTGAAGCCGAACGACCTACCGCAACGTAAAATTTTTGGTGAATGGGCTCTTGGAAAGTTCGCCGAAGATGCACTTTTTTACCGAAAAATTGTGTTCAGCGACAAAGCTCATTTTTGGCTCAATGGGTACGTAAATAAGCAGAATTGTCGATTTTGGAGTGAATATCAGCCAGAAGCATTGCAAGAGCTACCAATGCATCCAGAAAAAGTCACATTTTGGTGCGGTTTATGCGCTGGTGGCATCATTGGATCATACTTCTTCAAAGATGATGCGAATCGTAACGTAACTGTGAGCGCTACCGTGAGATGATATCCAACTTTTTGCCCAAAATGCAAGAGCTTGACTTGCATGACATGTGGTTTCAACAAGACGGTGCCACATGCCACACAGCACGCGCAACAATGGACTTATTGAGAAACGAGTTCGGTGAACATTTTATTTTAAGTTCGGAACCGGTCAATTGGCTGCCTAGAACGTGCGCATTAACGCCTTAAGACTATTTTTTGTGGGGCTATGTTAACGCTCATGTCTATACAGACAAGCCCGCTTCAATTGACGCAAAAAACCACCCTTTACTATATATTTGCATTTTGTGAATGTTTTTTTTTATTTGTTGACCGGCATCAAACCAGGTTTCGTAAAGTATTGAATGTATTGGTATTGTTCTGGCGTATCCCATGCAGGTTCTCATTTGTTGGTTTTGTATCCTTTGTATGGTTTTGATGTGTTTTATTTTGCTTTAGCTTGATGTTGGTTATGTAATATTGGATTCTCAATTTTCTAGCTCCATCGAAAGTCATGTATTTGTTGTTTTGGGTAATTCTATTGTTAGATACAGCTTTTTGAATATTTTTGGAAGCTCCAACATTGCTTCTACTGCCTTGGTGTTATAAAATTTGTTGTGTTCGTTGCCCCGACTATGATGACAATGTCGTCTGCATATTGAATTATTCTCATGTTTGGGATTTGTGTTTGTCTTAATTTGGTGTAGAGGTTGAAGAGAGTGGGACTTATAATGATGCCTTTAGGCATTTCTTGACTTGTGCGAATTAATTCTTTAACGTTATTTGCTGTTATGGTGCGTATCTTCTATTTCTTAACGTTTTTTTGATTCAGTATATTAACTCTTCGCTTAAAAATCGTATATACTCTTAAATTTATAGAACACGATTTGACGTTGACATCAAATAGATCGATTTCAGATATTTACTTCATTTTTTCTTGTTTGCATATCTAAATAATACATATATCTATATATCGGATTTTAAAATAACAGACTATTTTCAAAGAAAAAAATACAATAAATGAACAAAAAATCGGTATATATAAATAATTTATATATTACCCTTTTGTTTAATCAATAATTATAAAACCAAAGCTAAATTCATTTAAATATATACTACTGTGTAGAAATATGACACGTCATTTTCGATTTAAATTTTGCGTGGTTTTCGATAGGGGACAAATGTTTTTATTTTTATGTTGATAGGACTGTCACTGGTATCTGTGACAAATTTCACGGCAATATCTTTATTGAACAGTTGAACAGTTACGCTCATTTTCGTAAACAGCTAAAAGTGATGTTTTTTCGATTTTTACCGTGTCCGAAAATATTCAACAATGAAGTTTGATTAAATTTTCTGGTCGGAATGAAATTTCTGTTGCCGAAAGTCTCTGAATGTTGAAAATGACCTTCAGTGAATAGGCCATGTTTAAAACACAAGTATATGAATGGCATAAAATGTTTAAAGAGGGTCGTGAAAGTGAAGGTTGAAGACGAATCACATCAATCACGACCAAGAACATCAACTGATGAATATCACGCCATGCAAATCAAGGAATTGAGACTGCAAAATCGTCGATTGACTACTAGAGAGCTTGCTTATGCTAATGGAATTACAAATGGGTCAGTCAATGCCATTTTAAAAGATATTTTTTTATACCCCAGAAAAATCAAATCGCGATTGGTGCTAAAAATGCTCCATTTCATGGAAAAACACAGTAGTATATTTAAATTTCTTACTTAACATGTTTCTCTGTTCGCTCGAATATTGGAATAAAAATAAATATCAATCATTTACACAAATTATTTATATGCGGATTTGGTTTTATTTTCGGTATATACACTTAAAAAATAATAAAACTAAATGTAAAGTGTAAAATTTAATTGTTTATTGTGTTTAATGCGCGGTTAAATGTTTTTCTATTTGCGGTGTATGCGCTTTTTGTGTGTTTGTTAATCTAATACCATATTCCTGTTCATATCATAAATATTTATAGGAAGCAATTCATTTCGTCTCGGTTATTGTATAAATTTAGATATATATAGACTTGAGATGAGATACATTTATATTATATATTGACATACAACCAAAAATAAATAAATTCTTGGTACACATTAATTGGATTCGTTTATTTTATATGCTATATATGCAATGTATATACAAACATATCTATTGATTCTCTATAGTTTTTGTATTAATAGATATTTGCACCTTCACTTTTGTTTGTACATATTTTTAAATTAATGATTCCATAGAGATGATTGATTATATATAGTTATTATACGCAGATTCTATATATTAGCTGCGAATCGCAAAAACTATATATTCTTTTAAATATACATAAATTGGTGTCTGTGAGATACATTTGATTGTTTCGAAATCGATTGTTTGTTTTGATGATTATTGGAAATAGAATTTTTTCGTTTGATTATAAAAACCCAAATTACAAATAATACTTACATTTTCTTTTAGGATATGTGTTTATTTAAAGATAAATGCAGTTTAAGACGGAAACTGATTATTACGCGTTACAATATGGTTAATGTATGCGCTTATTTTGTTTTATGTAAATCACTGCCTTTGAATTTTGATAAAAACACTTTTCTGGGATAGCAATTTTAATTGGTTCGCCCTATATACATAACTTAATATAATTCAACTAATAAATGTGATTTAATTAAAATAAAAAATCCTCTGCAATGGACATGTTTGTGTTCCAAATGTCTATAAATAGATAATGGTGTAGTGCGTTATAATGTTTATAATTCGTTGAAAATTTTAAATGTACTGCTCAAAATATTCAGTTTTTAAGTTGGCTTCGCTTTTGAAGTTTTTGGAGCAAACAGACATCCATTCTATGCGTAATAGGGCGGCATTGTGTGTTAGACAGGCAAAGGTTGCATACTACTCTAGGACATTTCGGGCCGGCCTCTCATCTAAAAATTTATGGAAAAATCTTACGTCGTATGGCATTATTGATGGTCCCAAGTTGGGAAACATCACATTCACACCGGATGTCATTCACATTCACACAATTTCCTCTGATGATGGCATATTCTATTTTCATAATGTATCTGGGATGGAGGTATTTGTAATTATTTCTTCCTTAAAATCAAATTCAATTGGTCGCGATGGTATTGGTCTAAAATTTTTCCCATAATCTTACCTGTCGCTACTCACATATTCAATACTTGCCCGACTTCTTCTAAATTTCCCTCTGCCTGGAAAATGGTCAAAATTATTCCAATACCCAAGATGGGAGTTATTTGGCCCATCAGTATTCTTTCTCTCTTGTCCAAGGCACTGGAAAGGATGAGGAAGATTCAACTCTCTTTGCATATTTCACGTAATAATTTTCTCTACGAATATCAGTCGGGGCTTAGACCGGGGCATGGCACTTCTCCGGCTTTGCTTAAAATAGTCGATGATATGCCCGTTTCTATTGATTCTGGAATGTGCTGGGTTCTGGTTCAGCTCGACTTCTCTAGGGCATCTATTTATTAATGATTTGCCTAAATGTCTTCCGTCCTTGAATTGTCACGTATTTGCCGACGATGTACAATTATATACTGCTTGTCCTATAAACAAAATCGATCATTGTATTGCAATTATCAATGATGGACCTGAATGGTGTGTTTCGTTGGGGGTCCTGAATTGTTTAATGCGTCAAAATCTAATGCCTGATGTTCGGGCAGTGCCAACTAACGATCTTCTCGCGGTCCAGTCGGGTCCATCAATTATTCAATATCAGGAACGGGTGAAAAGTCTGGGTTTGATATTTAACAATACCCTCACTTGGGATGATCATATGGACGTCTTGGCCGGTAAAATATATGGTGGCTTTCGTAAACTTTGGTGCACTGCTTATGTGACGCCAATTTCGGTTCGCCGTAGGCTGGTGGTGGCACTGTTAATTCCTGTATTCCTGTATTACGATGTTGTGTTATCCTCTATGAGTGCTGGGGATTGACCAGGCTGCATGTTTTATTTAATAATTGCACGCGATATATATTCGGTTTGCGCCGGTTCGATCACATTTCCAATTATAAAACGGCAGTCCTGGGTTGTTCACTTAATACATATCTCAATTATAGGTGTTTATTATTCGTCTTCAAATTATTGCGTTCGTCGGTGCTGTTATACCTGATGAGGAATATTCGGCCTGGTCAGGCTGCTAGATCTCGTAATTTAATTGTCCCAAAATGTCACAGGCATACCTGTCACAATTCATTTTCTGTACGTATTATTGTTATGAGGAAGAAATTGCCACTGCGTATTACATACTCTTCGAGTATAAATCGGTTTATATGTGCCTGTGTCGAGTTTTTGGAACGATAGGTGGGTGAACATGTGAAAAAATGAATAATTTTTGTTGGGTTTGAATTTTTGATTTGAAAACTATGTTATGAATTTTTTTGTTTTTTATTTTAAAATTTTTGTTTTTATTATTTTTGGAAAATCGTTTTTTATATTTATTTATTTTTCTCTGGGCCATAAGAAATTGTATAATGTAGAGACTCATGGTCTCAATTACAATTTTATATATGAATGAATAAATAAATAAATGAATAAAAATTATGAATGCCCTAAATTTAAACAACAATATTTGCTGGATAATGAAAAGTGGCCGCAACAATTATACAGGGTACCCCAGAACCCGACCACAATACTCCGGTGTAAAAATCTCCATAATTGTTTTTACTTTTTATCCGCGAATCCTCATGGGTTTTTGTGAATAACTTCGAAACTATTAGAGACCCAACACGCGCACAATCGCTCTAAAAACAAATCTTTTTATTTATCAACCATAAAGGGCATGCCTATTCAAGAATCACAATCGTACCAATGAATAAAATCAAGCACCCATGGCCATTATGGATCATAGAGTTCGCAAGAAGTGCGATAAATGAATCCCAAGATGCAATTGGCCCTGTTAACAATATATTCGTAGTGGGATTTAAAATTAAGTTCAAAATCCCAAAAAAAAAAAAAACTCCGTGGTCCAATGCTTTTACGGCCTTAGTGAAATCGCAGTACGCCTGGAGCGCCACAGTTAAATTGTGCAAAACAAAATGATACAAAGTAGATGTTTTGCGATTTTTCTATTGTTGTTTTAATAATGATATTATCTATTATACAAATAGAAAAATTATATGGGAAAATTTTAATACATTCATTAAAGTGTACTTAAATTTAAAGTAAATTAAATATTTTCCAATGCAATAATATTTAATTATATTTTATGTGAAATTTATTTATAAAATAAATTAACAATAATTTATGCGAATTTAAAGTTGAATAACCTTAACAAAACAAATATAAGTATAATTGAATCTACTTAAAATTTAAATTATAATATAAAAAATTGCATTTATACCTGTATAATTTGTAGCACCGAAATTAAAAATCATAAACTTAAAAATGTGATAATTTTTTTTTTTTCAAATTGTACATTATTTAAAAAATTTAATGCCTTTTAAATTATATACTAGAATCGTAACCAAAAAAAATTGTGTTTTTCTTCTCCTTGTTAATATACATGTAATAATAAGTGTGTTATAAATAAGTATAATAAGGTAATAATAATATAATTATAATAATTTAATGATATAAATTAAATTCTCCCATCTCCCATCTGAATATATGAACTTCACAGCATTATAAAGTGATAAAAATAAAAAAAAAAAAATAAAAAAAAAGAATAAAACACGTGCTTCATAAGTTTTTGTAGCAAATTTAAGGCATGAAAGATGACGGTGCGAGTTTTCAGTTTTACATGTAAAATACAACAACAAATACAACAACAAATTTGCGTATTTTCCCCGCGCTCAATAAAACATGTTAAATTAACTAAAATTAAATTCGCACAAAATCCCCTCATGTGTGAAACGTCTCAGGGGTTTTCTAGAAATTTTCACTTGAACCCGGGGGTTCTTTCTTCATGTGAGAATTGGCCTTCAATTTCATATAGTAAATTTATTAATTGTTGGATTTTTTTTCTCAATAATCTAAGATATTCAACAAACCAAAAAAAATATCAACAAATTGATAACAGTTCATTAGATCTTCAATTTTTCGCAGAACGTTCTTTATAGTGCTCATCACTGTACCTGATGGATAATGTTTAAATCAACTTCTTATCATTTTCGTTTGATACACATTTATTCTTTAGTTTGAGCATTTTTATGTTTTAACGGCGAGTTGTGACGTACCAACTGCATTTTTGATGACTTTAGTCTGGGTTTTAAGATCCAATTTCAAAGATCGGTCACCTTTTGTTTTTATTAACACCAGGGGGCGAATCGTGTAAGGCGATAACTGTCTGATTGTCAACATCATTTTCAGTAAAAGCGGTATCGGCTAAGACGATATGTGCTGATTAATTCACGGTGACAAATCTATTAGTATCACTTTTTATGTTAAGGGCTGCACATACTGACGGAAGCTACGGTCCATTTTTGGTTTTCAAAAGAGTTTAACACATACTGACGGCAGCTACGGTCCACAAATTCCACAAAATCTCACAAATTCTCAAATTCACACCATAACAATAATAATACTAATAATTTTCTGAAAAAAAAATCTTTATGTTAAAAAACGGATGAAAAATAGAATCATTTATATTATCTTCCGTTTTTTAACGAAACAAATACTGAGCGATTTGTTGGAGAGTAAAAGACGGATAGAAATAGAAAAAATCGGACCGTAGCTTCCGTCAGTATGTGCGGCCCTTTATTCTCGAACATTTGTTATTTGTTTGTTCAAACTAACAAATATACATACATAAGTGAACATATCATTCAACATAAACTATAAATAATAATACCGATTTAAGCAAAATGATTTATCAAAATCAAAATACCTACATGGTATATTTAGTATATTCGAATGGACAAATCTCTTAAATTACGCCGTACAATTTTGAAATTGATTATATTTCTTTCAGTTCATCAATATCCATTTTTAAATGCGGTAGCATTATGATGATTACTACGACTATTTATCGTTTTCATGTTCGATTGGAAAGCAAAAATATGAATCGGAAATGTCCAATCGAAAACGACATAAAAAAAAAGTAAATAGTAATGAAGTTAGTTGAATTCAGATCATAAAGCGTGATCACTTTACATGCGATATCAATAATTTAGGTGGTTAAATAATAAAAATAAATTTTTCGCTATACAACCAACAATCTGGTTTTAGCGTCCAACAACAGCCTTCTGTTATTAGTTTCTTAATTTGTGGATTTTACGGTGTCGGTAATTAACCGTACGACCAACCGCAGGCGTAATCCAATCTGTGTTAAAATTCAGATTCGAAAAATAACCGAAAACACAAAACATATTTTATGCATTCAGTAGCATTCGAACCCACGACCCCAAAATTTCGTTAGAATTTTTAGGTTGGCATTTTTAACATTTACACCACAGAGTTAATTTAGGTGGTTACTACTTTTATTTATCACCACGATGACTATCACCAGACGCGTTACGCGATTCGCGTCCCCTTTAATATGCCTATTGCCAGCAAATCTATATATATGGATTTTCGGAATTCTAAATTACACAACATAATTTCGATTACCGGACAATTTTTTAAATTTGTTGGAACAATGTTTGCAAATTTTGCAAGCTAAAACATGAAAAATTGGCTTCAATTTTTACTGCACAGAAACTTATGAAACACGTGTTATAAAATATGATTGTTATTATTTTATTTTATTAGTTTTTTTTTTTTGATAATGACCGTGTAAAAGAAAAATAAAAAAATATTTGGTATATTAAAAAGGGAAATAAATACTATTAATTCTAAGAATTGAATGTGTTTGTGTTTTATTTCTTTCAGTTTTATTATTCTAAAAATATCTTTAACAATTGTATTGCTATTTTACAGACATTATAATTTATAATAATTTTATATAATTTTGTCTACTTCAAGTTTTGATGATTTAATTATTTATTATTTTTAGCACTTTTTTATAAGAAATTGTGTATATATTTTGTATTAAGTCACATCTTTTTGATCTTTTTATCGTA
The DNA here is from genome assembly GCA_958336335.1 of Dilophus febrilis. Taxonomy (NCBI): domain Eukaryota; kingdom Metazoa; phylum Arthropoda; class Insecta; order Diptera; family Bibionidae; genus Dilophus; species Dilophus febrilis. Next base: position 37,198,126 of record OY284470.1, read on the forward strand.
AGATCGTCCAATGATTCTTTTTTTTATAAAATTGTGGTCAATGTATTTGGTCACTGTTCTGCACTATACTATGTCCTTGTTTATGCGTATAAATTAAACCCGGATTAAATTTTTAAGCCAGGTTAAATTACCGGTATAAATTCCCTGGACTACCGAATCTAGACTAAATTTTAATCCAGCCTACGTAGGTCGGATTACTTTAAACCAATTTAAAGTAATCTGGCATAAACAGTGTAGACCGTATCAAAACATTCCTTCTTTGTGTTTTTATTTATGTTTTTGTTTTTTTTTTTTATGGTTATCACTAATGTTGCATTTAGTTTACAAAAATTAAAAAATTAATAAAAAAATGTAATAAAAATTATATTTTCATAAACAACAGAATGTAATATTGATTATATTTATTATTATAATTTAGTCTAGTCTTCTAAAAATATGCATATAAACAGGTCGGATTAAATTTGCAAATATGAACATTATAAAACGCACGCATAAACGGCTTGAATTAAATTAGACTAGTTTAAATTAGTCTAGCCTAAATGGCGGCGTAAACAAATCCTTTGCAATTCAAATAATATTAGTAGTACTCGATCATTTCAAATTATAATTCGATGTCAATTTATTCTTTAATTTATAATTAGCTATTTTTTTTAAAATTATATCTGTAAAGTTTAATTTAACGCATACCACAATAATAAACATCCCTAATTTTCGACCAATCCATAAAATTCTCTCATTTTTATCGCCCTCCTTTTTATCGGTGGTTTGGCGTTTTCAATCTTCAATTTTGTAGGCACTTACGTTAAATCTCTATATGGTTTTTTAAACTCCTTCGAAATTAAGAACTAAACAAATGCTATGTTTCAACGGAATTTTAGTTCAAAATTATTTACATTATAGGGCAGGGCATACAATGTGATATGTTTAAAACAGTATACGTCACTTTACCGGTAACAGGTACTATTGTAATTTGGTACAATTTTTATAAAAAAAAAACAGCAAAACTATTATGCCTTATACTTATTATAATATGTATATAGTAATATGATTGGCTCGCTTACGGAGTATTTATTTATTTTATTTATTCCGTTTAATTGATATAATATACATTTGAGCATGAAGCTCTTTACAATTTATGTATATTAGTAGTGTTTTAAGTTAGCTAAATATCAACGCTGTTGTGTAAATGTTAAAAATGCCAACCTAAAATTCTAACGAAATTTTGGGGTCGTAGGTTCGAATCCTACTGAATGCATAAAATATGTTTTGTGTTTTCGGTTATTTTTTGAATCTGAATTTTAACACAGAGTTGTATTTTCCGCTTGCGGTTGGTCGTACGACTAATTACCAACACCGTAAAACACACAAATTAAGAAACTAACAACAGAAGGCTGTTGTTGGACGCTAAAACCAGATTGTTGGTTGTATAGCGAGAAATTAATTATTTTATTTTTTAAATAACAATGCGAATAATAGCAAAATAATACAATAATTATAAGAATAAGCAAAGGTTTTAATGAGTGGAGATTAAGGAATTCATTGGATAACGTCAATATTCAAATCGAGAAAAGAAAAAGTTAGTTATATGTATTTCACTTCAACCAAATATAATAATTTAAATAGGCATATAAAGAGAAATAATAAAAAAGAGAAAAAAGGGTTTCCGAAACGGATCACGTCTAAAAATAAGCACAGGTCCTTTTAAAATGGCCAATATTATTGGACAATTTAGCTTGTTTAGGGAATGCATTTCACAGATTAACAACATATATACGAATAAGGATAAGGAATCGCGACGGGAAAAATGACTAATGAGGATAAGGTTGCTAGTTCTGCCAGTAGACGAAAATCGTAATTATTCTAACAAATACCTTGGTTCACCGTTTTTTATTAATTTAAATATGAAAAGCAAACATCTATAATTATAAAATTGAGTAAGCGAACAACCGAATAAACTATTGGCATACTCAGACACATGATCATATTTGCGCAAACAATAGATTTAACGAATACAAGAATATTAAACATAAGGTGTAATTTGATCCGACAGGCGGCATCGAAAGCAGCCAAGTCAACGTCACAATAAAGGAAGTGGGCAAGTTTAAGAATTTTACTAACAACGAACGTAATTTAATAGTAGTAATTTCGTAAAACTTCAACAATCGCTGGAGCCAACCATAGACCCTCCTTGAAACCAAATTGGCATGATCGTTCCACGTTAACATTTTATTAAAAATAACACCGTGATATCTAACTCTCGCGAGAAATGGCATTTATTGATGATAAACACAATGACACATTGGCCAAAGTGCTATGCCGGTATATTTGCACATCGTCTGCAAACATGTGCAAGTTGGATGATGACACCGATGCATGCAGGTCATTAATGTATAGGCGCAATAACAGCGGCCCGAGTATTGAACCCTGAGGAACACGCGATACGACGAATGCCGGCCGGGCATTGGAAAAGACAATCTGTGAGCGGTTTGCAAAATAACTCTTGATAAGGTACATAGCCCCAGACGAGAAAACGAACAGGTCAACAATCTTTTTATATAAGATGACATGATCAATGGTATCGAATGACTTTGAAAAATCGAGCAACACCAAAACTGACAGGAGATTATAATTCATTGCACCACCCATATCGTTAGTAATTTTAGGGAGGCCCTTGAAGTGCTATGTCCCCGGGCGAAATCCAGATTGAGATTCTGAAAGAAGCAATCTATCGTGAATGAATGAACAAATTTGAATTTTCATAAGGCGAACCCACAGCTTGGAACAGCACGATAATAAGTTAATTGGTCGGAAGTCAGAAATGTCATGAGATGAGGCATTCCTTCTGGGAATGGGAACAACTTTAGAAATCTTCCAGTAACAGTATATAACACGCGTCGGAGAAGTGAACGAGCCCGAAAAATGATCATTGAACTCATCAGGGATATGATTCACATAATCAACATCATCGGCCGATAAAATATCCAGACTTTTTACATTACGCCACAAGGAACCAATTGATCGATCAGAGGCAATACCGTAGAAAAATATGCGCGCTTAGCATTTCGAATGAGAAAGGTAACGGGATTTCTTAAAAAAGTAAAAATCACACCAGAAGCCATCGTGCGATAACGCCTCTCCGGCCCCATAGCCAACATCCTGCACGAGTATCCGAAAGAGCCGACATAAATGGTAACGGTTTCGAATGAAAATTTGTGTGTGAAAGTGTTGACTTTATATCTTTATCATTTGATATTTGTGCTACGTTCTAAAAGCTTAAACACGTTTGTTGAAAACGTCGTTTTTTGTACCAACCAGAAAAATCTGATTTGGGGGTAAGGTTTGTTGTTATTGTTTCATTTGAAAAAAACTGCAGCTGAAAGCCATCAAGTTCTTGTTGAAGCATATGGTGAACCTGCTTTGCATGAAAGTGATTCTAAACATTAGACTGTTCCAGGTCAACCAGTAAAATTGACGTGAAAAAAAACACCATATCCGCATGTCAAGAATGCTTTACTGTTTCTGTTTCTAATGCTTTCGTGGGGAGCTGAAGTCCGTTGTATTATTATGTATTGTGGAAACCTGGTCAAACTGTTATTGTCTGGTGAATGCTACAAAAAACAACAATTTCTCAGGCATTTAATAAACAACGACCGCAGAATGGGCCAATATAGACATGAACAAGTTTATTTGAACGACACGAAATCGTCCTCATATTGCAAAACGGTAGGATTTACAGATAAAAGGATGGATAAAAGGAGCAATAATATACCAAAGCTTTATATATAGCCTAAAATTTTATCAGATCTATAATTTTATCTATGATTTGCCTCGCTATATATTCTCTTTATCTCTCTATATATATAGATCATGTATATAGATCTTTATAACATTCAAGAATTAGTGCATCCCATATTGTGCCAACGGTGACGATTCACTTTTTTTTGTAATTTATTTAGTGATACTCCATTGTTTAAAAGTATATTAAAATCTTTGAAATGGTGGATAAATCATACCATTCATATTAATCGCTATCTAGGTGGGTGACTCACAAATGATACGGGAGTGACAAATCACTTGTAACATCTCACAGTCATTAGTGATGCATAAGTGATAGGCCTGTGATATCGCACCTGGTATACAATGGGTTATAATAAATATCGTTGTTTATATGGGAATTAATAAAAGAGGTTCATGACATATTAAATTATGACTTTGTCTTCATTTTCAACGGGTATTCTACATTTTTTTTATTTTGATTATAGTTTTGCCGATCCATACACAATAGAATGTATTTTTTATCTAGAAATTCTATTTATACCAATCATTTAAATTTAATGTAAACAAATTTATAGAATAAACACAGAGTTTTTAATGTAAAATTTTTTTTTTTTCACTAATATAAATTTAATAATTATAATTAGGGGACATAAATATTAGTTGTCATGAAATATTATACTATTGTTATTAAAATATAATTTTTTTTTAAATTTAAACTACTTTTACATAAATTATATGTACTTGGGATGATATGAACTTAAATATTTAAAGTATATTTTTAAAAAATTATTTATTTCTTTTTTTTTATTATTATATACGATATGGACATACATTTTTTTGGAAATTTAAATTACACGTCCATGACGGTCACAAGTGAATGACATTTTGCATATGATCATGTGTTGATTGGAGCATTCATATATTGTACATATTATAGATATTTGTATATGTAATTATATAAACTGGACATTTACATTTTAAAACCAAAAGTCTAATATTGACCGTTTAATTGTTGAACCAAAAAACGAACGAAATCTACAACACAATTGATATATAAATAAAATAAATAAAACTTCTTTCAATCCTTTCAACGTTAAAAAAAAACAATATAATAATTTACAACACGATATTCAACTATCACCCGCAACATCATAATTTTATATATAGTATACAGTGTCGGCGGTATGAATTGCTTTTTAAAAACAACAGTGTTTAATTCCGTTTGGTATATGATTGTGATATTTATTTATTTATTCAATTGATAATGTACATATGAGCAAATTGCTCCTTACAAATTATGCACAAGAAAGTTATGGAAATCGCGATAGGGTAGAAATTAGGATATAGGATGTAACACTATACTACTTAGACGACCGATTCCCACAATTACCCAATTAAAAGTAACCGCTGGTCGCTTTAAAACCATCAATGCGCTTATCAGTTTTGGCCAAAATGGGTAAGGAGTTCCACAAATTCAAGCCGTACACGAAAAGGGATGCAGACGAGTGCCAAGACAGGTGTTTAGGGACGATGATATTTAATTTTCTTCTCAGAAGTACAGAACCGAATCAAGTTGAACAAGTAACCTGGTTATTTATTTTAAAGTAGTCTATATACATATAAAGATCACACATCTATAATTATAAAAATTTAGGAGAGAACAACCAAAAATACGATCTCTATATGCCGATATATCGTCATACTGACGCATGCCGAAAATAAAACGGATGCACGAATGAAATCTAGCATTTAATTTAGTAGGACACATAAATTCAAAAGGAATCAACACTACGTCACAGTACATGCAATACGAGAGAAGCAGAGTTTTTATCGCCAAAAATAAACGCGCATCACGAGACATGATTCCCGCAAACTTCCAAAGCCTACGAAGGCAAACATAAGCACATCCAACAATTGTATTAATGTACTCGCCCCAAGTAAACGTCCTATTAAGAGTAACCCCCAGATTTTTCACGGAGGACAAAAAAGGAATGCAAGTGGCATCCAGGAAGATTTCAGGAAATGAATCCGTATTTATGTCCCTTTTATGAATGATAATACTTTTCGACTTCTTAACGTTCAATTTCAGCCCAATCCCAGTAGACCCAATCAGAGATTATCTTAAGTTCAATATTAAGTGATGAAATACAGAGGGAAATATCAGATAAAGAACAATGACGGAACAATTGGACATCATCAGCAAACATGTGCACATTTGACAAGATAACAGAAGAAGGAAGGTCATTAATAAACAAACAAAACAGAAGTGGACCAAGTATTGATCCCTGAAGGACACCAGAACTTATTGAGACCGGCAGCGAGTATGAATTAAACAGAGATAAACAACCTGCGAACGGTCAATAAGGTAACTAACTATTGATTAGATTCACAGCGGTTGATGAAAAATGATAACCGGATGCAAGCTTATAACACATGATTCCGTGATCAATGGGATCAAAAGTTTTGGAAAAATCCATAAGAGTATTAGTATAGTTGCAAGTTTTGAAGCCATCGCCAATCTTATGTCATTTGTAATTTTTAAAAGTGCTGTTGTTGTACTGTGCCCGGTACGGAATCCAGATTGCAATGTAGATAACATTTTATGGCGGTGAATATAATGGCATATTTGCGTTTTCATAATAGGTTTCAAAACCTTAGAGCAACATGAGAGAATAATAATATGCCGAAAGTCACCAATGGAGCACGAAGCGACCTTTTTATGGATGGGAATCCACCTTCCACCTTGCCACCTTCCAATGCAATAGTTAAACCGAGCAAGTTTAAATAGTATTAAAAATATATGTAATATGGAGAAGTATACTGTGTAAGATTAATTTAATAAATCTCATCAGAGAGATACCATCCATGCCGACCGAGTTCGATTTAATATAACATTTGGGTTGAAAATTTCGTATGTTAACATAGAAAAAAACTGGGGTGGCATTATGGGAGTCGATACCATCGTCTATCGCCTATCGTCTAAAATTACGATACTCAATTATTTTGATATTATCGTAGTCGATTTTGTGGGTATCGATATTATTTGTATATCGTCTCCGTGGATATTGTTGTGGCAAATGATTTTCATATAGAAAAACAAAAAGTTTATTATTTCTATGAGAATGAGATTGAAAGTATTATTTTTATGAGAATTGCGTTTGTACTTTTTATGAATATTAAAATTGAATAAATGAACAAAAACAAAAGAAAGCAATACAAACGACAATCGTAACGATAGCTACTACCCTATCGTCAAAAATTATCGTCTTAAACCGACGATATCGTCTGCCATAATTACAAAAATGAAAAAATCGTATGTTTGACGACAATCGTCTATCGTAATCGAATGCGATAATTCCACCTCTCGTTTTTTTCGATAAAATTTGATTTTATTATATTTTATTATTACCTCTTCATCGGCGCTAGAACTTCTTTCCAACGAGTAATCTATTGAAGTTCGAGAACAGAAAAACATGTCGCTGGGGCCAGATCTGGAGAACACGGTGGATGTGGAAGCAATTTGAAGCCCAAATCATGCAATTTTGCCATCGTGTTCATTGTTTTTTTTGTGGATTGTGGGCTCGCGCGGAACCCACTTTATACAGACCTTGCGCATACCCAAATATGCATTCACAATATGTCCAATACGTTCCTTTGATATCTTTAGAGTATCAGCTATCTCGATCAACTTCACTGTACCGTTATCCAAAATCATTTTGTCGACTTTTTTAATGTTTTCGTCGGTAACAGCCTCTTCGGTAACTGCGTGTATCGTCCCCGGTGCTCATTACGCCTCGTTTAAACTTAACAAACCACTCAACTTAACGGTTGATTTCCCTGGTGCAAAGTCCGAATACTGTTTATCAAGCCAAAAGCCTTGGCTACGATCGTCAAAATGCTTTATTAACACACGAAATTCCTTTTATCCATTTTTTTAAACTAACACAAGTTTTGCTTCCCCCAAAATGCTATATCTCTTATAAACTAATAGTTCAACAGCGGTCAAAAGTTATACACGTATATTTTGAAGGTTAGAGTTCAAACTAAAAATCATATGGATTTGATGCTTATAGCGTCATTTATGTATCATCCTACGAACTATATTCAGCCCACCTATGTGTTATTATATGCAATATAAAGAATAAAAAAAAATGTTTCCGTATTATTTTCTTTATTCTTTAAATTGAACCAACTTTTTTGATTATCTTATTGCCCGATTGTACCATTTAGCTCATCTTCGAACCTGAACTCATTTTTCCGATCGTTTTTGATGATCCCAACATCCCTTATAAATCCTGTAAACCCCGTTAAACCCTCTCCACCCAACCCCGAGTTCCCAAATTCAAACATTACAAACGAAAGACTAAAGGCTATGCCCCATAGTAATTCGTTTGGCGATGAATGCAATTAAATGGCATTTGAATCATAAAAGGTACCATAAGGAATAATTCAATTTGTAAAAATGACTACACATTGCAATTCATAACGCGGACGACATATAAACAGATATAGAGTCTGTTGAACTGTTCGAAAAAAATAATAAAATTACAGACTTTTTTTCTTTTTTTTTTATTAATAATACTTTGAGTTGATAATATAATAATTATATTTAATTAATCATAAAATATAAATGAAATTTATGAAAATTAGTATATGGATATGCATAGTTAATGAATATCATAAATATATATATATAAAGGGTGTCCCAGTACCACCCCACACAGAGCCAAATACCGCATGTTCCGGGGATTATTTCCAGCAAAAAATCGGCCCCCAACGGGAGGGGAGTTTAACTTCAACGCCTACCGAGTTATAGGGGGTTGAAAAAATGGTATTCCTTGAAAAACATGGGTACATTTATTAACTCATAATTTCTAAACCGTTCAAGCTAAAATAATAAATAAATACTCTACATATAGGTAAATGAATTACCTTTAATTATGCTCGGGATTCATTTTTTGCTGCAATAACTCCAAACGAGAACTACATAGCAAAAAATGTATCTCGAGCAAAATTAATGGTAATTCATTTACCTATAAATAGAGTATCTAATTTTTATTCTAATTTGAACGGTTTGGAAATTATGAGTTACCACCATTTTTTCAACATCCTGTAACTCGACAGGGCTTGTAGTTAGTTCCCCTTTCCCAGAACGATTTTATGCTGGAAATAGTCCAGGAATACGTGGTATTCGGCTTTATAAGTCGGTACTGGGACACACTGTATATATACTATACTATAATAGCTGTTGCTAAAGGTTTAGAAATAAGTAATTACCGTTGTTTTTTTTGTTAAAGAAATGTGTACTTAAAAATTTGTAATTCAATGTTTATAATAAAATGTTTAAGATAAAAATGCTCAAACAGTCATTTTTGAATCGGTTCGAGAATACTGAAGTGCTGTGCTTCAAATACGTGTCCCATTGCAAAAAAGTGATAGTCGGACGGAGCAAGGTCCGGATAAAGCGACAGGTGCGATAATGTGTTCCATACAAGCGATTTTAATGCGTCTTTGACCGGTTTTGATGAATCAGACGGGAAGTTATCGTGCTTTAAAATCACTTTACCTTGTCCTTTTCGGGCCATTCTGGATGTTTTTGGATCAAACCATGATTTAAATTTTTCATTTGTTGCCGGTAGCGTTTTCACTATTAACCGTTTCACTGGGGTTTTAACAGCTCATGATGTACAATCCCAATCTGGTGTCCTACAAAACACAGATCATTGGCTTTTCGATCAAAGCGATTTGGTTTTGCGGTCGATGGGCCAGCTTCGCCAGGTGATAGCCACGCTTTTTTCCGTTTTGCATTTTTAAAATAAATCCATTTTTCATCTCTCCTTACGATTCGATGAAAAAATGAATTCCTTTGGGGTTTTGCGTTGAAGCTGCATTTCTAGTGTGACTTTTATCGTCTTTCCATTTGTCTTTCATTCAATACATGATGTGGTACCCATCAGTTTCCCATATCTTCTAAATTTTTCCCATTACTTTTAAGCAAATGCTAATACATTTTTGTGGCACACATTTAAAACTTCTGCCAATTTGTGTTGCGTCTTCATCCAGTAACTCCCGTAGCTCCGCGTCTTCAAATTTTATTTACCGTCTACCAGAACGTTTATGGAGTATATTCAGCATAAACATAAACAGTTGCATAAACAGTTGCAATGCAATGGCGCAAATGATCTTTTTCTGCGGTACGTATTTTGGCATTTCTATGGGGCATATAAAACTATGATACTATTATTTTTTTTGACGAAATTTAATTTGTTGGCTTTTTTGCCTTTTTATTGAATATAGAAAAAATAAAAACGCAAATCATAAAAGATGTTTCTGTTTTGTAAGCGAGTAGCTGCCAACTCTAATACCGGTAATTACTTATTTCTGTACACCTAGTCCTCATTTCTACTAATTATTACTATTAATATTAATTAACATATTGTATTATTAAAAAATTCATAACAATTTTTAACCGTATCAATCGCATTTAAACGATTTTTTATTAGATCTTGTGTCAATTCTTCTAATAACTGTAAATATTTTAGTGGACCAATCGGTTGATATTCTTTAAAACCCGTTATACCCGATCGGGCCTCTTCAATTTGTGTACCTAATGGCCAATCATTGTAGCTGGCAATTGATATAAATTGTGCATTACAGCTAACTGCTGTACGCCAACCAACGCCAAAATATTGTCCATCTAAACGATTCCTTTGCAATGATGTTGTTAATGGTTTTTGTTGAACCATATCATTATTAGGATTAATGACTATTTCACGACGACGACGTCGACGGCGACGCCGACGACTACGATGATGATGTGGTTGTTGAAGATTTGAACGATGTTGATTTTGTTGTTGATGTTGATGTAGATGATGTGGTCGTTCATCGTAACCAGGTCCAACAGTTGGTACAAATAATAATTTATATTTATCAGCCATTTTTTTCAAACGTATCCAATTTTTCCATGTACTGGCGTACGTTGCCCCATTACTTGGTAAACGTGTATAGAATCCATCAAATGATGCGGTCCGTATCATTGACACATGCTCTTTGGTGCTGTCAAAAATAATTAAATTTATAATTAATTATTTAATTAATTTTTATTTATTAAAATTATTTTGAAAATTTATTTTTTAAACTTGAAAATATATGACTTTTAATTTCCAGAAGAAAAAATATGACTTTTCTAGGATTCTTTAATTGAATCATAATTGACTTTCGTAAAAAATGTATACCCATATATATATATATTTAATGCATTTACTAAGAGTCCTAAGCATTTTGAGCGTATTATTACAAAAGTTCTCACTTTTAACCAAAGATATCTGTTATATTTGTCCAAACCAACATGGATTTATCTGTAGTAGAGTTAAATCACACATAGATTATGTGGTAAATAAAACAAATCCTGCATTTGGTTTTTTTTATGCGTATAAATATAGGGAACTTTCCAATTCACATTGTTTATGGATATTATTTCACTTAATGATTCGATTAATTCTTGAATATGCCTGTTCGGTTTGGTCACCGGTCGCACCGTGCAATTCAAATGCAAAGAACAGATTGGAATATAAACCAAATATTGCTGTTGGTTTTTGATCAACAAATTAAAAAACCTAATGATCGTCTGTTGGTAGAAACTGGTATATGCGTTCAGTGGAGCGTGTTCAACGCTCCATATATTAAAACATGTGATTTAAAAATACAAAATTACGATTTGGAAAACAATGAACTTACTTCTGGTAGACTAAAAAAAAATTTGAAGATGCAGAATTGCAGCAGTAAATTCGCTTAAAAGCAATGGGAAATATTCAGAAGATACCGGAAACTGATGGGTACCACATGAATTGAAAGAAAGACAAACGGAAAAACAAAAAGTCACTTGTCAAAAATGCTGCTACATCAACGACGTCAAGAAAGGTTGTAATTTATTCATCGAATCATAACGGGTGATGAAAAGTGAAAATCCAAAACACAAAAAAGCATGATTATCACCTGACCCATGTACCGCAAAATCCAATCACTTTAGTCATATAGGCAATGCTCTGTGTTCTGTGTGGAACCAGATTGCATCCTATATCCTAAGCGACATCATGAGTCGGCCCAAAATCACGTTACAGTGATTTTACAACACGATAACGTGGCGTCTGAGTTCACAAACAATTCTATTGTGAGTGTATTCATATATTGCCCGAAAGGTTGGTAAGATGTGTAAAATCAAATGGACAATTATAATATAAATCGACTTGAGTTCTAAGTCCCCCCCCCCCCCAAGTCCTTGACCCCCTGAGATTATTGTGCTATACACTTAATCTATTTCATATCCATACATTCATTGGCCCTGCCCAAGAACCTGCCCAATTGCATACGGGTATGGACATAACTCCCTCAGTAATTGGAAATAATTTGCCAATGGTCCTGGGTCTAATACGTACTATTGCTTCGCATTCACATAGAATGTGCTGTCCGTAGTTTTCTCATCCATGCGGCAACAACCAAGCAAAAGAATAGTCTTTTCCGATTTTTGTCCCTTTTTAGATAAGCTCTTACAATTTACTATTATGGTTTTCGGTTAAGTATCAAATCACTACTCTAGTGGTCTGTTTTTATCTTGACTGACTTGATTTGATTTGTTTCGTCAATAAAGAATTTCGAGTGCCTGCGATGTCTCGAGTTCTCTTAACCTTGCCTTAATCACTGCATTAGCCAAACCATAAATTGGTCTGGGTGTTGAATGTTTGGACGAGCAGAGCTCTTTCTTGCAATAGCGTATGCTCTCTCATCCAGTATTCATATTAATGTGAATTTCTTTACCTCTCACAGTGTTCAGTATCCCTAGACGCGTTATCGCACCCGGTATTCTCCCCGCCCGGCTATCATTGTTTTACATCATTGGGACACGCACTTGGAGCACAGTATTTCGCACATTACGACTCTATCTCTCTTGGGAGTAGATGATCATAAGTGGCACTTTTCTGTCAGATAGTATATAGATCTGTCTGTCGGTATTTATATCCCTTATCCCTAGGCTATCTGACGCAAGGTTTTATAGCATAAATTACTACCCGTAAAACTGTGCTGTAGCAATTTAAAGTGTCCTCAAGTTCTACCTTAGGATTGGCTCCATATATTGGCTCCTTGATCCCGAACATAGGTTGGGGTTTGCTAAATCCATATAAAATACGCTGCCAGGAAAACACCTGTAACTAGAAGTACGTATTTGTGGCCAGGTGGTAAAGGAGGCTTAAATTTATCATCATTCAACTCCTCATAAGATTGTAACACAAAATGATGTTCAAATTAATTCCCAAGAACACGATTAGATTTGTATGGGTGCTCCTCGGAGGAATGGGATTAGAAAAAATGTAACGATGTAATTTTGTAGAGCATACCTTGTAGAAGAAATTTTTGACCTAACAGTAACCATTTCCGTGTAAATCCCAACGGAATTTATGACAATGGATGAGATGGGATGAGAAAAAATTGCCCGAAATAAATTTTTTTCCATTTTGCATCAAACTTCCAGACCCAAAAATTCTATTCAATTGGTTAGAAACAGAACGAGATATCTCTTATAATCCCTTGGATTTGTATGGGAGACACTGAATGGGATCAGAAACATTTTCCGGGAACCAAACCCGGATTTGCATTTGGTACCAAATCCCTAAATCAAAAATTTCAAGCAAATATCTTCAAAACTCATTGAGATATACAAAAAACAAAAAAGTCGGAAAATTCGGAAAATATGCAAGGAAGGGGGTAGAAGGGAAGCGGTGACATACCCCATCTTCGAACTTGTAAAATTTTATGCAAAAAAAGCTTATGCGTTTATGGAAGGAAAATACCTAGAGTGTCAAACACCGAGTGAGCAAGGGAGCGAGCTAGCGAGCGGACGACATTTTTGCGGAAATTTTTTTTTCCCATTTATTTCCATATAAAGTTTCAATTCCTGGAGAAAAGTAATACGTACTTAATATTTGGGAACTATTCGTGAACTTAAATCTGTTTTCTGTCCACAACAGGCTGAGAATTACCCGATTACTGATTTCTTCACCCACGCTCCCGGTATTTGACACTCTAGATATTTTCCTTTCCTAAGTACAATTTCGTGTACAGTCTTCCGAGCCACAGTTTTTATAAATATATGTTGTGGCGATTCAGTATTACTTCCAGAGCGGCTCTGAGAGTTCTGCTCATTGCTCCTGTTGTATAATCCCGATACACGCCATTCTCTAACTAACGTATTTTCTTTACCAAGAAAAAAAACCGCTAATAACTTATTTTTGCACTTAGAATATCGATTTGATTTCATTACCGTACATTTTACTAATCAATCCTCTATTTATTTAAAATTAAAATTAATTTAAAAATATAAACAAAACACTCACTTTATTTGTCCAATTAAAACAGCATCGTAAATTGTATTACGTATGGAAATTTTCGAATGTATCGATAATATTTTATTCCAATCGATCAGTGGAATTTCATAAAATGCATTCACATAAAATACCGGACAATATCGTTGTTTTGATTGAACAAATACTTTATAATATCCGGGATGTAACCAAAAATTATTAAAAAATAATTTAATATCATGTAAAATTGTATTTGATGAACGTTTTGTGAACGTTTCCAATTCAATGGCAATTTGTAATTCAAAACGTTCGGCCATATCCAATAGGATTTTCATTTGTGTTAAACGAAAATGTTTATCCGATGATTGCCATGGAACAATTAATACACTAATACCTATATCTTTTATATTCCTGAAATGATGTTCTAACACAAATAGATAATTATTAATATGCTTATCATAATTATAAAGTCCGAATAATGGATAAAACACTATATTTAATGGTTTATCCATTTTTGTATTATTACTACTATTATTTTGTTTACGTGAAAATGTTAAATTTTTTTTGTTGCTTTTTTTTGAATCTTTTATAACATCATCATTATCATCATCATCGTTATCCGTTTCAAAATACCATTTGATATACATATGATAAAATATATGTACATTTTTTGTTAAATTATTATGATTATGATTATGATAATTATTATTTAATTTTAATTTCATATTAATTAATTGTAAATCAGGTTCTTTTTTCCAATCGGCATCATCATCATTTACATTTCCATTTCCATTTTGATTATTCTGTAATACTTTCTTTGAAGAAGATGTTAATTGTTCAATACGTTCACGTATTAAACGACTTTTAACATTAAATTCATTATATTTTTCGGGTATTATAATTTGATGGGTATTTTGTTCAGCAGCAGCCGCAGCAGCTACTTGTTGTGAATTGTGATTATATGACGATGCTGGCAATGTCAAAGAATTCATTGATACTAATGCAGATGATGATGATGATGTCGATTCCACTAATGTAAATGATAATTGATTTTTTCCATTACGATCTAAATTTTTTTTTATAAAAACTCTTGGTTTTTCCAATGGTTTTGATAAAATATGATAAGCATTTTCATTATATACATCTCCATCTATACGTTTATGATTATATGGTTTTTTATTTGATATTTTCATCCCCATTGATGTTGTTGTTGTTTGTGTTGTTGGTGGTGGTATTAACGTTGTTAAATAATAAATTGTATAAATTATAATTGTTGAAAAACTACAAATTAATACTAATAATTTATACATATTTGGATCACGTGAATAGATTCTGAATGTCCTCATATTTATTATTGTTTTGTTTTTTTATTTTTAATTCTGAATTATTGCAAAATTTATTATTATTAAATTAAAACATAAAAAATCACATCACAAAACAGTATAACTTTGGTTATGCAAAATTGTAAAGAAAAAAAAAACTCTTAATGCGAAAACTGAAATTTATAACCCACCCAGGTATTTCTATTTCATTTGTAAAATAGATTATAGGAAGATTTTATTATCTGACAATTTTATTCATACTGAATTGTTTTAGATAAAAAATAAAATAAAATAAAATAGGATTTATGAGAAAAACATTTGCAAAACCAAAATATACTAAAAAAACAAAAAAAAAAGATGTAATTTTGTATGGTGCGCATGTTTTTTATTGTTATAGAATTTTCCTCTTTTTGAGTTTTTTTCATCCAGTTTTTCATTTTCTTATATACAATATATGAATATTTATATATATATATATATGGATTTGTATATAATATAATGTTTTTGATATATAGATACAGTACAGTACAATCTCGAAAATTGCACTGCATTTAAACCCAAATCGCATGTGCAAATATTAGCCGTTTTTGTGTAACTATCAAAATAAATAAAAAAAAGAACTATTATAAGAACAATGATATAAGAATACATACTTTATTAAATAATTTTTTGTACCTCGTGTCTTGAATGGAACGGTAAAGTACCGCCCGCCATCGCCAGTCAGAGCCAGTTGGATTAAAATTTCCGCAATGCGGAAGTGCGGCTACCAAAAGTGCGGTTTAATGCATTTTAAATACATGTGTTTTTTAGATAAGCAAAAACTGACATCCGCAAAATGTTTTAATATCTGTATGCGAATGTCAAAATCAATATAATTTCATTTAAAAAGTATATATACAGTGCACGGACACATCGTTTTTAGGGAAAGAACACTTTTGCGGCGGCCCGCACAATATATTTTAAAATTCGGACTATATTTTTTGTTTTGCGGTTTGCATGTTCAGAAAAAACGTACCTTTAAGGTGCACATCATAATCTTCGGATTTTTATTTGGTCGGAGTCCATTTACTGTTAGACTTGTAGTTGAGGATTGGTTCTTTGTGCATTGCTCCCCTTAGATCTTTCTGATATAGGTGTGCCTATTGAAATTTGAAAAATTATCGACAATCATATTGAATTTTGCAATTACCGAAATGTGCAATTATACTGAGATTGTACTGTATTGTTTACATATTCTCTGGTATTTATATTATACATACAATATTCGGAGGACAAAGAAGATGCAATTATTTTTAGTTATAGAGTGAAATGTTTATTTAATATACTACTCAAACTATATATATATATAATTCGAAAAAAATAATATAATTAAAAATTATATATAAAAAATAAATTTTTTTTTAATTGTTCAATTCGAGAATTTTTCCTGTTTCCCCATTACAAATCATGTTATAACTCCAAATTTATAAGTCGTAGCACTTAACTTTGTATGGTGGACTTTAAGGGAATTTTATAGTGCACAAAAGTTTCTTATGTAAAAAAATTTTTCAAGACGGAAAATTTTGAGAAAAATCAATTTTTCTGAAAAAGTTGACGGAAAAATGTGAAATTTTTCCACTTTGAGCATCAATAACTCCAAACGAGGACTAGATAGCAAAAAATGTATCCGAGCAAAATTAAAGGTGTTTCATTTACCTATACATAGAGTATCTATTTTTTATTCTGGCTTGAACGGTTTGAAAATTATGAGTCAATCAGTGAACCCATGTTTTTCCAGGAACACCATTTTTTCAACACCCTGTAACTCGGTAGGGGTTGAAGTTAGACCCCCCCCCCCTTACCTCCCAGAATGATTTTTTGCTGAAAATAGTCCCAGGAACACGGCTTTGGCTTTGTGGGGTTGTATTTTGACAACCCTGTATATATAAAATCAGCGAGAACGTGAATGAACCAGAATGTGTCACAATTCGATCATAGTGGAATATTTTATGGCGAAGTTTGAAACTGATTTACAAACACAGGCTATGGTTGTTACCTAGAGTAGTTGGTGTACGATGTCGATGTGTTTTCAATAGTACATATAAAGGGAAAATTTGGAAGAGTTGCTCAATACAATCAATAACCAATATCCGAGTATTCAATTTAGGACAGAAGTGGAGGAGGGAGGTAAGTTAGAAGGTAGAATTAGGGAGGTAGAATTTTTTTATTTGATGGTAACCAAGACAAACAAAAAAATTGGAAATTGCCATTAATCATACCGAGTCAATCACATTTAAATAATACAGCACAAATTCGCAGTTTTTCACAGTATGCTGATATGTCATGAAAGTTACCACGCTCAGTTAAGAACTACATATAAAAAAAAAGTTGCATTGGTGAATGGATACAACCAATGGTATCTCATTGAGTACAAATATTTAGGTTACTTGATTGACCGCCACAGTCTCCATATCTAAACCCGATCGAACCTTTGGGATGAGCTAAAACGTGCCAATTGTTTATCTCTCTTATTTTTGTACCATCGTAATCGTGAAATTAACAAAAATTTTTCATAAACATGATATGAAACAGATTTTCACATCGCCGGTCAAATTGAAAGACATGATAGGATCCAGAAGATTCTGTCTCGACAATTATTTAACTAAAACCATCATTTCATGAAATAAAATTAGTAGGATTAAGAATTTATTGTTTAAAGTACTTCTACTCGACATCTCAAAATCGAGCATATACGGATAAAATAGTTGGGTGTCCGAATTATATATGGTTAGAGTAGTATATAGATATGCAATCAGTCTTTATATATTATATATATATATATATGTAAAAATATCATTAAAGAAACTCTTATATCAAATATATCCAATATAGTAGATGATTCAAATTGACATATTTTTATATAAATGAGTGGGAGAATACTATACGGTCCGTATATCTGGACTCAAATGATATATAAAACATTCATCAAATCAAATGAATAACATCCATCAATGACCCTATTTAAGACGTGATACAACATAACTTATATATACACCCTTGTACTGTTTGTATGTTTATATAGTCAATTATTAAAATAATCTAAATACCTTGACAATGAAAAAAAGGGAGATTTTATTTACACATCTGTATATTTATTTATTTATTTTACCATTTTTTGCATTATAAAATAAATATTTATATATAAATGAAAGGGAAAGTTGCATTTACAATAAAAAACAATTTTTTTGATCCTATTCATGAATTTGTATTTTACTTACAATTATAGATTCCATTTTAATTTTTTGTGAATGTGAATGTGAAATTATTGCATTGTAAAGTTCTGCTTTAAAACTATTTGGATTCCATTGTGTTATTGACAGCAGGACACACTGCCAAAAGGCGGATATCAGATTTAATGAATTATCCCATCAACTAAGCCTATATATAGATATTATATTGTCAATTCTTAAAAAAACTTCGTCAATTAATCCTAATATTTAATACACTTGTCGCCGTTAGTCTAATTTGTGTTGTGTTCGTGGTTGTGCGTTGATCGCGCAATTTTTTTTTTTGGAAAAATTGAAAATTAATGGTCCTGCTACAGGGTTAAGATACATTTGTCTTTCCAAATTGGCCAGTTTAGGAGTAATAATAATAATGCAAAATTCATGGAATATATTCCATAAAAAGCATTTCAAAACGAAATTAAGTATATTGTATTGTTTTATTCAGAAGCCTACATACAAATATTTTTTGTGTTAAATATGTATAATAGTTAAGAACCTCACACAAATGAAAAAACACACCCGTACACAAAGTGGCTGTGAAAATGTGTGGAAGGATAACAAAGTTTGAAATTCAGTTTGGCGTTCATTGGACGCAATTACTATTGCTGTTACGTTATACTTTAGTGTCAAATAAATGTGAAAATCTCTTATAAATTTTGCTGTGTTGTATAAATCTGTCTAAATTTTGCAAATTAATTTTTTATGTGATTCATCATTCATATAAATATTAGGTGTAGGAATTAATAATGCGGGCTTTTTGGCTTTAAAATGGCATTTATTTGTATAACAAAATGTAAACGTTTGCCAATGGTTGTTTGGTCGACATTCAACTCTAATGCAAGCTCATGTTGCGTTCCACACGAATTTTCATCCAACAATGCCTGCAATTCTTCGTCTTCAAATTTTTTTGGCTGACCTGGCCGTTCTTTGTCTTCCACTTCAAAATCACCACTTCTGAAGCGTGCAAACCTCCGTTCACAAGTTTTTTGAGTTGGAGCATGTTCACCGTAAGTTTCTACCAACAAACCATAGCTATAAGCAGCTGTTTTCTTCAAATTAAAGAAAGTTATTAAACTTCCCGCCAAAACAACTTTTTCAGGCATGTGTTTCGACATATTCGAAGCAAAAAAAAGCTTTGTTGTTTACACTTCAATGAAATGACATATACTGAAATTTATAGCCTAATGACAGACAAAAAAAAAGAAAATGGCCGCGGTGTGTTGCGATACACTCAACGCTAGTTGTGCCATCTGTTATCTAAATCCGCGTTTTTAATTCCTACACGTAATATTTGTATGTAAAATATTATTTTTCGAGTTTTAAAATTTTGTGTTATTATCATTACTTAAAGCTTAAAATTAAATTACGTCTAAGAATAATTTAATTTAATAAACAGATCATTTAAATCCCAACTGGACACCAACCCTGAATTTAGGTTATAGTATCACCAAAAATGATTCGGAATCAAAAGCACATCGCAAGCAACAAAGGTATGATCTTACCATCTAAAAGAGTATTTATCCATACTTGAAGTGGAATTATCATTCAAAGATACCTGATACCTGAAATAAACATAGATGTATATTTTAATATTCGTGCAGAAGGTAAACCCGAACTTATTTTTAGAATGATTTTATAACTTCACTAATACTAAAAATCCCTTTTACGTTTCTTGCCAGCCATATATTGAACCGCACCGCCCTCATAATATTTCAATGCCATAGTAAAGATTTATGATTCTTGAATTCATTTTTCGTATAAAATGATTTGCTGCCATGAACCAGATAATCATAAATTTCGACCGTACTTACATTAAACGGCAAATAATTATCATTATAAGTAGCCAAAAATATGGATCCACTTTGAATGCACTGATTTTTTCAAAATATCACTGCCTTTCAGTTCCTTGTAAAGTAGCCGGATACGAGGATAACAGTATGTTGTTAGACATATCTCAAATATGCCACCATTTTCAGCAAAAAAAACAAGATTTTTGAATTAATTTAGTTTGCAATCAAATAATAAATAATTTAATTTAATAATAATACTTACGGAAATATTGTCATATTAATATTTTGAGTACCTTTTTTTTTTTAATTATTATTTAACAATTATAAAAATATTATATTAATAACAATTATTAATATTATTTATTATTATTAAATTATTTTATTATAAAGAATAGAATTGGAAAAAAAAACAAGAATTAAATTTATTTATCACTTCACAAATTTTGTTTTGTTTGGCACACAGTAAATAAATGAGCAGATTTTATCTGTCAAATTTTTGTTGGTGTAAGGTATTTGTTGGTGTTTTCACTCGTGCAATTTTCTGAATGTGTACATACTTGTATAGATGCGAAATAAAAAAAAAAAAACAACAACCAATGAATGAACGAGTTGCACGTAAAAAGTAGAATATTATGTGAAACTGATCCCGTTTCTCTTTTCATTCCCCCTGCCTATACATTATTAAAGTTGCATGCAAGTTTCATGCATGGGCAATACAATGTAAATTCTGATTAATGTTCTATTGAACCAGGCGAGCTTACAGCATCTATCTAAATGGTTGCCGAACGCACACACACGCTCATCAAAAAGAAATCGAGATTGGGGGGCAACAGAATGAAATTATTATTACTTTCATTTTTACTTTTTACTTGGGCATTATAGGTATTATTATATTATATTATTATAGGTAGCGTGTAACGTGTATCGTTGGAAAAAGAAAATATTTTCTTGACGAATGAAGAGTTTTTATCGACAAAAATGTAAACAACCCCACAAAAATGTCATCCGTTTACTCTCTCGGTTAGACAACTGAGATCCAGTTTTTATTGATGGAAACTACTCGACCAGTTTTAATGAGGTTTTTTTTCAACATAGGCTTTTTGTGTCTGTGTGTTTTGGTTAAGTTCGAAGATATAGAGGGGTATTTCAAATATTTCCTTCTATCACATCTCTTGCATATATTATGATTTTTTTTTGTTTCTCGTATGGGTATCTCAAAGAGCTTTAAGATATTATATACCTTATATGACTTGTAGTGTAGTTGATAAAATTGGCAAAACCTAAGATTCTTCCAAACTGAAGTGCTATAGACATAAAATGAATTTTGATTTTTTTCGGTTATTTTACGAATGTGAATTTTCATACCACGATGCATATTTCGCATATAGTTGGTCGTGCCCGTGTAATTACACACACTTTATGAAAGCAACAAATTATGAAACCTAGACAACATAGTACTGTTGTCGGAAGATAAAAGCAATCGTCGGTATAGTAAGCGAAAATTTACTTATTATTATTATACCTTATGCTTTTAATATATGTGATTTGGGTAGCAAGTGTATAAAATTACATTTAGATGGATATTTATTCTGATCCCACTAATCCCACTGGATTATTATAGATATTTTTTTTCTGTTTCTATCCAATCGGAACTTGAATTTTAAATCTGGAGTTTTTAGCAAAAGATTTGAATCAGACAATTTTTTCTTTTCCTTTCAATAGAATACACTATAAAGCGATGCACTTATAAAAAGCCAGTTTAGGGTTAAGGGCAAGCCCGGTTTAGCCCATGTATGCGCCTATATGCTCAATTGCCGGTATTAAAATCCGTCCATTTCCATTTTAAAATGCATGCGCATATAATTTTAAAGTGAAAAAGAGCGAAAGAGGTCGAAATATTTATTTATACACTCGGCTAATTTGAGTGTCAAATCTTTAATATCAAAAAAAAAATATTTTTTTAGCTTCATTTGTGTTGTGAAATTACAATTTTGTGACAAAAAAACAATAAAAATGTCGAGCAAGTCAATTAATTTTGGTTGTTTACGGAATTTTTTCTTTTAGGATTTCGAAATACTTCTTCTAAACCTGTTTATTTAGATTTAGTGTTAGTTTGGTATCGATAGATTTGTATTTTGTATAATTTTATTAATATTATGTTCTATGGCTTTTTTAAAGGCGTCCATGCACCAGACACCTTCTATACCAATTAATTACCAATTTATTAGAACACGAACAAGTCGACGCAAATGGTATTGCGCCAATTTTCTCATGTCTGTTGGACGTATCCATATAATAAATGCTTGGAACTTGATAACAAAAATGGTTAAGCCAAACGAACCAAAATGTGCCAATTTACTAAATTTTCGGAAAGGTTTGTGTAAAGTTATTTTAGAAAAATGCGGAACGGAAAAGCGGAACGCGATTGCACACGAGCAGTGACTATTACCACAGATACTAGACATGATCAATATAATCATTGGATTGATTCAATTACAAATCAAACTAAGACCATTGTGGTCTGAAATTAAAATGTATATGCGTAAAATGCCAACGACCACTTCACCCTAAGGTCTGCTTCATTGTTTATACCGCAAGATATAATAATTAGCAATAAGTTAAATTTCCCTAAAAGTCCTGCAAAAAAACGAATTTGATGTTGTTTTGTAATAAAAAAAAGGGTACTGGTGTAGTATATGATCTGGCAGGGGAAATTTATCTGAGATAACTTTTGTTTTTTGCGAATTTTATGAGGAAAAAGGAATTTTCCTTTTAAAAATATATTTTATTTAATTATTTATTAGTTTTAGCATTCGATTAGAAATAATTTTTAAAAGGAAAATTCCTTTTTTCCCCTTTTACTCTATAAAAAATAAAATATTCTTCAATGAGCTTAGGAAAATCTGACAAAAGCGTCCTGTTTAAGGGTAAATTGACATAATTAGAAATACAAAATAAACCCAATAAAATGCTATATTTTATATACTTAATTGATATGATAATAAATACTTCAATATATCTAATAAATTATCGCGCCTTTTCTATTTCTATTTACTTTTTGTTATTATTTTATTATTTATTACCGCATATACAAACAATAAAAAAAACATATAAAATGAAAATATATTTGATAAATAATACAGAAGAATCATATGTGATTCAAAAAAAATATAAACACAATATACATTTATACATTTATTTAATATTTTTATTTTTATTTTTATTTTTATATTTTATTTTTTAACAGACCACCTATTGAAGATTCAAATCATACAAATCATTCAACCAGTTATTGTAGCAGTAATTCAACCACGCCTATATTAAATAATAATAATAAAAAATCGACATCATGTCGAAATAATCGTATAACTCAACCACTATTATCGTCGTTACCACATTTATTGCAGCAACAGCAACAATCGTCGTTGACGTCGACATCGACAACGACTACAACGAATACAACAGCAACATCATCATCATCAAATTCATCAATACCATCAACACCATCACAAAAACAACCATCAACACCTGAAACATTACCATCATCGCCAATTTTACAAATTGCCAAAAAAAATGAAAATTATGGTAAATTTTCACCGTCAAATCATAGCAATGATATACATACAACAAATATCAGAAATATATCATCACTATATCAAAATCAAAATGTAAATGATGCTATTGAAGTAGAACCATTTGATTCAAATTTAATTGCAGAAGTAACAGGCGACGCCGCAACACCATTTACCACCAAAAATTCTAAATCTCAAAAGGGTACAACGACAATTATAACGACAACTCCATTGAAAACTAGTCCAACCCTGAAAAAACGTAATAAATTAAAACATCGATTTAGTGATGTTGGTAGTTGGGGTAAATTTCGTAAAGGTAAACGTAATAATACAGTTGACGGTAGTTCGATAACGGATAGTGGACATCGACCATATCATTCAATGAATGAAACAATTGAATTATTGGCTGATCCAGTTATTGAAGATGATTTTTTTGTAAGTACATAAACTATTTTTTTTATTTAATTTAATTTAATTATTTATTGAATTTGATTGATTTTAAAACGGCTTTCATTGTTTTTAAAATATCAATTGGATCAGTATAATAATATTCGTATTGTTTTAATTTATTACTTGGATTTTTAAATTCTTTTAATATTTTACCCGCTGATGAGGCAAATATTATTCTATAAACAATAAGAAAATAAAACAAGTTTAAGAAAATTCCTTAAGAATATATATTTTGATGAATGTCAGTGGCGGAATTGGACTTTTTTTTTGCCATATTACCAAAAGGATATGCTACGTTGAAAGGCGCATGCCTAGCAAAAATTATTTTCCTCAATTTTCCTTCATTAAATTGAAAATTCAATCAATTTCTGATATTTCATAGAAGAAATATTTGAAAATCGCCCCATTGGTTCAAAAGTCAATAGTCGATTTTCCAAGAAGAGTTCATAAAATTTGTTCTCATTTTTGTAATGTACTGTATAAAACATTTGTTTGCTTTAACAGTACCGTTATTTTCTTTGATTTTTCACTGCACTCGAATGGAAAATCTTCTATTACTTTTGAATCCGCAAGGCGATTTTCAAATTTTCTTCTATGAAACATCAGAAATTGATTGAATTTTTAAATTATCCGAAGAAAAACGAAAATTTAAGAAACACCCCAGGGTTGTAATTAGACATGCGCCGTTCAAAATATCCTATCCTTTTTGGAAACCAATGCCTAAAAATTTCCAAATCCGCGTATGACAAATGTATTCTTTTATATATAGAGTTCGAATACCTTGGAACATAATCACCATCTAATTGTAATTCATTTATAATTTTTTTATTATTTATTGTATTTTGTTGATCATCCACTTTTTCTGTTGTGTTAATATCATCATCGGTGACTATATTAACCATAATAAATTTAGGACTTAACGTAAATAGTTCTTCATTTTTTGAAAATTTATATCCTAATTGTGTACATGTTAAACACCATGTTTTATGTATTACAAACATTATTGGTTTTTGTTGATCTTTAGCCATTCGAAATGCATTTCCGATATTATCTGATCCGATCCATTCATATTGATTTCCAAAACCACGACCAGATTCGTTGTTGTTATCGTTAAATTTAGGTATTATAATATTGGGCGTCTTCGTCGGCGTTGTGTTTTTACATGAATTTGATCTATATTTTTATAAATATTCTACTTTAATAGAGAAATTTAATAGAGAAATTTAATTGGAATATTTAAATATTTACTGATAAAAGTTGCGATTAATTTGAGATAAATATTGTTTTTGCCATGAATTTGATTTTATTAAAATATTTTTTAACATTATTTTCTATTTTTTTATTGTTATACTATAAAATTTTCATTTAATTTTGATGGTTTTTTTTTTAATTTAAATTTTATTTCTGTATGTCATTCATTAATTTTACGTTACTACGTTTTATTGTTATTAGAAATCTCTTATATATATAATTCAAGACAGACTATGCCATATACTAGTAAATATGGGGGTCAAATCACACATAATTCATTAATGAGAGATTCAAAAAGATTTCTGATTTGCCGCATTAAACCCAAACTTAATATTCCTTTGCGCAAGTAATGTTCTCATTGCAATATGATGATTAATTTTTAAATAACAATCGCATTTCGTTTCTAACCATATATAGTTTTTGACCGACTAATATGTCTCCCTCGGAGTTGGAGTCAGCGATACCCCCTCGCACCGCGAACCTTATGATCTATTGGGCCCCCCTTTTCTTTATTCCTTTTACTCATGAGCCACCAATTGGGAAATTGATGGCCGGGTTCACCGCAAGGTTTTTATATTCAATTTCACTAAGAAAGTCTTTTCCTAGATATATCCTTCTTTTTTTTTACAGATATCTTGACATTTTCCGAGTATGTGTTCCAAAGTCATACTATCCTTATATCAAAATCTGCAATTGCACATTTGGAGATGGAGTTACACGGCGCATGTCCCGTGAGAGCCCAGCACAGAACCTTAAGATGCTCTCTCGATAAGTTCAGAACTTCGTCAGCTCTCTTTGAATGATTATACAAATGATTTTTTTTGAATGCCCAAGGGCCCCCTGATATTATCCCAGTTTCCGTTAGTCTTTTCACATTTGACCACAATTCAATTGTTTCCACTTTATCTTTCCTGGTAAACCAACAGAAGGGCAAGGGACCAACATACGATACCCCTCTGCCTTAATTTATAGCCACTTTTCGGGCGTCGTCTCCACCTCTATGAGGTTCATTGGAGCCGGCGGTCCAAATGACTCTTAACATCACCATTGTTCGCCAACTCATTTAGGACTTCGTGACATTCGAAAACTAATTGGGAGTTGAAACTGTTTTGCTGGAGTGCCATCAAAGCCGCCGAACTATCAGAGAGTATATTGATACGAATACCATTCTATGTCATTCGCTTGTAATACAGGTGCATCTCCGCACTTTAAGATATGCTATGAGAAAATTTAGGGCCATAGATTGCGGCACCAACGCCCATGCATTCCCTTGACCCAACCGTGAAAAAATTTTGGACATCATCACTTAGTCATTTGCATGGTCCGGGTCCAATTCCCCCATTTTTGGGATATATGTACCATATTTTTCCTTTTAATTGGTCACTATATAGGACATCATAGGCATCAATATATCTATCCCTTTTGATTAACTCTAGATGACCCCTTAGATTTCCTTCCATAAAGTCCAAGGCTTCATGTAACGCGACTAATTCTTTCATAAACGTGGTATGTGCTATCTTTTTGTCTTTTTGCATTCATCCGATGATGTTGAGTTCCATGTTTCAATGATTTTTCCTTTCAATTGTAAATTTCGGATAGTTTTTTAACTTTGTATTATTAATGCCCACAATGATAGTAAGAGAACGGAGGCTGCCATAAATACCAAAGGTAAAGACGTTACTCAATATTATTGTTGTATAATAACTGTATCATTTTGAATTAAATCCAATTGGCCGTATTGAATTTAAAAGGTTTTTTTTTTCTTTCTGTCTGCGCAATTATTGAACTTAACCACAATTTTATTAAATAAAATTAGAAAAATTATTGTTTAAAGTTCTTTCTCGGCATCGCAAAATCGAGCATACGGATAAAATAGCAGGTGTCCAAATAATATATTAGGTGCAGGAATTAATAATGCGGACTTTTTGGCTTTAAAATGGCATTTATTTGTATAACAAAATGTAAACGTTTGCCAATGGTTGTTTGGTCGACATTCAACGCCATTGCAAGTTCATGTTGCGTTCTACATGAATTTTCATTCAACAACGCTTTTGTCTTCAAATTTTTTTGGCTGACCTGGCCGTTCTTTGTCTTCCAAGTCAAAATCACCATTTCGGAAGCGTACAAACCATCGTTCACAAGTTGCTTGAGCTGAAGCATGTCCACCATTAGCTTCAACCAACAAACGATAACTTTCAGCCGCGGTTTTCTTCAAATTAAAGAAAGTTATTAAACTCTCCCCCCCCCCCCCCCCCCAAAATACGTTTTCAGGCATATGTTTCGACATATTCGAAGCAAAAAAAAGCTTTGTTGTTTACACTTCAATGCAATGACATATACTGAAATTTATAGCCTAATGACAGACAAAAAAAAAGAAAATGGCCGCGGTGTGTTGCGATACACTCAACGCTAGTTGCGCCATCTGTTATCCGAATCCGCATTATTAATTCCTACACCTAATATATGGTTTGGGTATCATCATTCCATTTATTTCACTTGCGAATGCGATAATTTGTATGTTAGTTCGTTCAGTATAATTTTATTATCTGAATTAAAATAAATCTTAAAATGTAGGTTAATGAAAAATTGAAAATGTATAATATTCATAATTAATTCGATAATATTAAATAAATTAAAAATATATTTTTAATTCATTTAATTTTGATGGGCCTGCGGTTTAAAAACAAATTTCTATAGATATATATTTATAATTTATACATCGCATTAAAATTGAATGAATTTAAAATTTTATCATATACACATTTGTATATTTTTAATATATTATACAATTATTAAAAACAAAAAAAAATGTTATCATCTCTCCTAAGAGAGAATTTTTTATATACCGGGTGTCCAATATAATAAATGCTAGGCCCTTTTTCTCAAACACAAACGATCATTGTCCTGTGCGGTCAAGGGGTCAAGGAGGACTTGAAGTCATGTGGTTAAGGAGTTAAGGATACCAAATTAACCTGTTTGTTGAATAGGACGGCCTAATTTGGAATACATTAAGGAGATTAAGGAGCGAAAAATAAACACTTTTTTGTTAATTGAATTAAAAAGGCCCGGCATTTATTATACACCCGGTATATATAGCGTTTATATCTAATAAATTTACATTGAATTTTTACTAATTATTTAATTTATCTTTATATAAATATAATGCGGATTTTTGTGGATGGTATTATTTATATATGTATATGACTTATGAACGGGGGCGTTTTAATGATGGTCACGTATAAGAATATTTTTTAAATTTGTTTTTCCAATTTGAATTGATATTGATAAGCATTTTAAAGTATATATATTATGCATATATAGACACGGAATTTACTTATTGCTATATGATAATTTCGTAAATATTTTTACATTTTTAATTGATTTATTATATAAATTAAGTTCATCAATAAAGAATTGTATATAAAAATATTTCCAACAGTTCTTATTAGTTCCGTTTCATTCATTTACCAGGAGTAGGTAAGGGTAGAAAAAAATAGATATTTTCTTCTCCGAACTACTCTTTGCTATATATTACGGTGTAGTTCAGCCTAGAAAAATCTATTGTTTTCTACTCTTAACTACTCCTGGTAAACGAATGGAACTCACCTATATTACATATATATTGCGTTAAATGCATTTAGTATTATCGGACAGCGAGAACATTAATTATATAGAGATGTTTTGTTCCCAAAGTTAGTGATTTTTTTAAATTTACATTATTTTTTGATATGAAAATGAAACAAAAAACAATTAGATTATGAAATGAAATAAAGCTTTCAATAAAGATTATGTAGAGTTGATTTTTTTTACGGAATATTTCTATATATAAGTATATAAAATTTATTTAAAAATATAAATAGTTTTATAGGTCTTCATAATAAATACAATACAATAACGATACCACATATAAAAATTATATTACAATTTACTTATAAATGTATTTTGTGTTTACGGATTGTGATGAATTTGATTTATATTCTGAGTGTTATACTGATTTTACGTACTAATTATCTATCCGTATATAATACGCAGACAGGGTAGTTTATTGTTAATTTTGTTTATTTTATGACTTGGTGGTGCCGGTGTAGGGCGCATCCACCCAAATTGCACGGCGGTCACGAGTTCAAATCCATGGCCGGAAATTTTTTCTGGGTTTTTTCTGTTTTGAATTCATGCGAACTAAGAGTCATCATTTATGCATGTCGATCAAATTAATGAATATCTTCAGTATATTATGTGTTGGACGCATTCAAAGATTAACAGACAGTCTATTTAAACATACACAAATATATATCAAAGTATATAATAAAACTCGGAATATATTGGCAAATTATTTCCATTCACTATGAGGAATGTTCAGGGTACAATGAATTCCCATTAAATACACAATAAACTCCCTTCATCCAGATATACCTCTGATACCCTTAGGAGCGAAATATATTTATCGTATATATTTGGAAGAGATCCCAAATGTATATGCCATGAAAAAATACTACCATCATTTTTCTTAACACCATGTGTGATTTATCAAAAATGATTACGTTCACAAAAATAAAAACATTTCCAAATATCATATAACGCCCCTATAATTAAATCAATTACGCGATTGTTTCAATTCATTTATGTATGTATATATCAAAATTAAATTCCACATGTTTAAATTATAATCTGTGTATATTATATTACTAATGCCAATGAAATTATCGCATAAGGATTCATTTTTTTTAACTCATATATAGTATTGGTTTATGGTTTATTGTTTATGAATCACAAAGAATTTATGAAAGAACAAAAGAATAGAAAAATAAAAACTACCTTGTACTAAATTTATATATTATTGTGATAATTATTGATTGCATTAAAACAGATTTATGTTAATTCTTTTTTTTTTGTTCGTTACTACGGCAGAATTGGTTTAGCGCCCGTAAAACCTCGGAATTCTATTGCCGTGAGCCCGTAACGAAATCACTTAATCAGGTGATGAACCTTAGATGCATTGAATACACTTAAGTGATTTTGGGTGGTAAATCTATTATAATATGTGGATTAATTTATGAAATTTTGAAAATCAATCAAACATATGAGATAAAAAAAACTTTTACTAAAACAAAATAAAAAAAAATCACTCATATATTTTCAAACAAATGTCCAAGTTGTCTATGTTTAGTTTTCTGTTTGATCTAATTTCAACTTGATCTAATTTTAATCAATATAATGTTTAATAATGTTTTCATTTATATAATAAAGGTTACACATATATTCTTCGAATTTTATACATTGAAATCGATACTTTTCTATGAATCCTTTTAATAATAATTTAGACCTACAAATTTGTTATAGAGGATCTTATCCTGACATCAAATTTTGTTCTAGAGTTCGTAAGAACATTCTTAATTTCCCCTACAGAAGAGAAAACAAGTGCGAAAGTGGTTAAGGGTCTTGCTAATCTAAACTTTTATTCTGGGGCTCCAACTTCGCCTCCCCGTCCAGGAAAAAGGAGTAAATATTTGAAATATTCCAAAAATAAGTTTGCATAAGTTCAAATATCATTTTTATAATAGAATAATACACAAATATTAGTCATCAAATGATTATTTCAAAATTCATGTAAAAAAAAACGAATTGATAAGTTTATCCCCGGATAAACGTTTTTGATACTTGTCCCCGTAAAATGTACCAATCAGTGTCAAGTGACAGGTGCCCGACCAGGTCAAACTCCAGTTAGCAAGAAGTGCGACACGCGCAGGTTAGATGCACATTTATCAGTAAATAACTCTACCCTTTATCCAAAATGTGTTTTGAAATCATTCCACCGCATTTCCGAAATTTAGCTCATCTTGGGTGACGGCCAAGAGACGGCCGCAAAATGGTTTTGGAAATCGGATATAGAATCTTAGTTGGTGAACTTATCGTATGTAATTAGAATTTAATTTTACTTAAATAAGTCACATACATATATGTGATGGGTTTGGCGAAAGATAACTATAGAGACTAGTTATCTGTCCAACCCATCAGTTTACTATTCCTTTATCTATGGTCTAAACTCTAAAGAGTGTCTCGTTTGTAAGAGTGTCGATAGTGTCTCTTTTAAAACATGAAAAATTTTATAAAACAAAAAACGAGCACAAATGTAAGTGAGGTTTATCTACTATACAGGGTGTCCCAGTACAGGGTGCGAACCCGAAACAGGCAGGTTCTACACCTGTTTAAAATTTTTGAAAAATTTGCATTATTTTCGTCATATTTCAATATTATTTTCGTCATATCTCTAAGACGAGTTGACATATTTTAAAAGTTTGTACAGCAAATTAAAGCAAAAACATCAAAGAAGTTTTTCTAAAGACCGACAGCTCATAAACATAAAAGTTCTATAGTTCTCGGCTTGCAAAATAACAAAAATATTTGAGGTCGTTGAAATTTCTTGTGTTTGACTAGCTATAGCATGAAAACGGGCTGTCGCCGATGTTTGTATTATTCGAAAGAATTAAAGATAGTTAAAATACCTTTACAACAAGGTTATAATTATTGGATTCCGATAAGTGGTTGCTGAGATATGGTAAATAACATCTACGTACTACCTTGAACTTCAACGAAATAGTTTTTTCGGGCTAGCTCGAAAACCAAGGGAGATAGACATGGGGTCGCCATACATTTTTTGATTGGAAATGAGGTGTAGAACCTGCCTGTTTCATGTTGGCACCCTGTATAATTATTATATATATTTGTAAAATTTTTGTAAACAAGGTCATATCACGTGATTTATAAAGCGCCATTTTTGATATTTTACATGGAATTACAATAATAAAATCGTAACGCAGCACATCGAATTTTAAAAATGAGAAAATTTTGTAATTTTTCAAATTTGGAATCGCCTCACGCATATCCGTTAGTAGGGGAAGTTGGGACGACTAAGTTCGGAAGAATAAAAGATTTTATATTCCTGTAATTCTGAACCGCACTGATATTTCCTTACTGGAAAGAAAATTAAAATTTTTCTTATACAAACTTTTTTTGACGCGTTCCCCCGGGGCCAAAGATGTAGAGCCCGCCCCGGCACTAACTCTATAGAACAAAGAGAATTGCGGACCCTCTAGTTCACGTACAAATTTTTTTTTTTTTTTAATTTGTGGGTTGAGGACATCCTTTTTACGGACATAGTGTCGGACTCTCGTTATCGACTAAGACCTCATCCGGAGGTTTAAGGGCACGTCAAGGTGACTCCCAAGATTATGTTGGTTTTGTTTATGATGATATCAAAATGTGATTGAGTTCACATTTTTTTTCCAATCACTGTGTATTTAATACAATTTTTCTTATCACAAATTTTTAAATAATTTTATTCTACAAAAAATAATTCTACAAAAAACAGTTGGTTTAAAAAACAACGATTGTTCATTTCTGTTTGATTGTTGACGACTTGAAGATATACATATATATATATAATATCATATAATCATCCGTGAATTTTTATATAATAGTACATATATAAATATTTTATTCTATAATAACGAAAACGCAAATCAATCCTTATATACCATATACATATCATATTTATAATATTACATATGTTTTGTTTTTTTTGTGTGTGTAGTATTTAGTCTGTTTTCTCTAAAATGGAAATTCAAATTGTCTTTATAATACTGTAAAAGATATTATATACAATTGAGTGCAAGTGAATATATAAAATAAAGGTGTATAAAGTGCAGTGTATGTATACAAATTATATATATATATATATATAGAGGTTAATTGTTTGTTTACATTACTATAATATATAAAACTTTACAACAATAAAAAAAAAAGTTACAATAGTGATAAAAGATTTTAAAAATATTGTAATATAATTGTTATATAATAATTGTAAAATTGTATATATGTATATTAATAATCTCGGGTTTTCACACATATGTATGGATATTTTATGTATATATTAATCAGTGGCGGTGCTACAAATTTTCTTTGCCGTATTACTAAAGGGATTATGATATTTTGAAAGGCACATATCTAGTAAATTAATTATTCTATAAAACAAAATTTTTCGGCAAGTTCAATTTTTCAAATTTTGAATTTTTCTAATTACAACCAAAGTTTTCCGTTGGTTCGCTTTTACACCATTGCTATTTTCTTTGATTTTTAGAAACCTTAGAAAAGTTGATTTTCCGGCAAATTTAGTTTGGGGCACGATTAATTTTTTTTATAATTAATCAGCTAATAAAACATGTCCGCCTTCAGGAGATTCTATCCTCTTTCCAAACATGACCAGCAATTTCCCATAACCGCCGCCCATGATACATAATTATACAATATAGACTTTTGAACTGAAAAACTGAATGTATTGTAATGTAAGAATCCATAAAATCAATTTTAAATTTAAAACAATAAATGAAAAAAAATGCAAAATGCATATATAATCAATATATCTGATTTGTTTATAAATATGAAATGGATATAGAAATGGCGCGCAATAAGTTAAAACACGTTTTATTATGGAAAATTTTATTATGGAAAACGGAAAAATAAAACATATTATGGTTTCCATTATATATTAATATAACAATAAAAAATTTTCTTTTTTTTTTTGTTTAAAAAAATCCATATATTTATTATTAAATTTTTTTCTATGGAAAATAATTTTTCTTTTATGTTTTGGATATTATATTGAATGTATCATAATTATACGTTTTGTTACACGCGACAAAATAAAAAAAATAATAATTAAATAATAATTAAAGTGCGCGGTAATCGAAGTGTTTATAATGAAGTTATATCGATATATAAATTGAATAATGTGTTGGATTAAAATGCTAATTGATATGTAAAGTGAATTGTGCCAATTGTTTTTGATTAAGATTTACTTATATATGTATTTTTTTAATTACTATAAAATTATTGCGCGTTTCCATTAAATGGAAAAACAAATATTTTTTAAGACCTTTTATATATTATACTTGTAATAATATATCGTAATCACCACATAAACAACACATATAATATATATTTATTTATAAAATAAATATTTAAATACTTTGACAAATGTTTTGCCTGTTTATATACAACACAAAACTATATATACACTAGAGTGGCCGTCAAATGTATGTGAAAAAATTTTTGGGACGCAGAATTTCAAATTTCATATAGACTAAAAACATTCGATTTGTTATGAAAACATAAAATATAAATGTTCACGATGATCGAAAAAAAGCTTAGAACTCACCTAAATTGCATTTTTTTTCATCCTTTCCTTAATATTTCGGCAAATCAGTTCAGTTGGAAATGTTAAACCCCTGGAAAAAATTTCAATGTGTTTATCGTAATGAAATTCTCAAACTGTTTTCC
Source organism: Dilophus febrilis (assembly GCA_958336335.1). Classification (NCBI taxonomy): domain Eukaryota; kingdom Metazoa; phylum Arthropoda; class Insecta; order Diptera; family Bibionidae; genus Dilophus; species Dilophus febrilis. Next base: position 37,233,245 of record OY284470.1, read on the forward strand.
TTAACATAACTGTATCTTTAGCCGGGTCTTCTGCTTCACGATTATTGTCGTTATGGACATCTTCATCTTCTCCACCAATTTTGGAAAGGTAAAATTGCATAGAAAACATTTACCGTTTCTATCTTTTAAATTACGGATGCCACATAGAAGAACTTTTTAGGTTTTCAATCAATCCATGAATCCACCCCTTTGTTTCTATCTTCCTATGAATTGAACCGCTGTGCGGAAAGGGCTGACTGAATCGACCCCAAACAAATAGTAGTCCGATGGACCAATGTCTGGTAAAGTTTGCGGGTGGGGTCGGACTTCCCAATCATGTGCTTCTAACGTTTCTTTGACCGGTCTTGTAACGTGCCGTCTAGCATTATCATACTGCAGAATCACACGTTCATCGGTCTTTTGCCATATTTTGGTCGTTTTTGATGCAATGCTCGACTCAATTATGGATTAATTGCTCTCGGTAGCTTTCAGCAGTGATGGTTTGTCCCGATTTAAGCGGCACTATACCAAGCTGGTCCCACCAGATACACAGCATAACCTTAAAACCATACGAATATTGCGTTTTTATTGTCGATGGACCCCGTTCACTTGTCATCACCCATGCTTTCAGATGTTTTGGTTCATCGTGTGGGATCCACTTTTCATCATCAGTCACAATTCGATGCATAATTGAATGTCTTTGAAGCAAAATTTCACTCGTGGTTTTTCGGTTTTCTTATTGGCCTTTAAATTTTTTTCGTGCGCCAAAGCGTTCATTATCACTACCATCAAAATCATTGTTTTTAAACAGTCTAAACCAATACGCACAAGTGTTTTGTGATGTGGAATGGTCACCATAAATTTACATAAACAAAAAGCTCCGCAAGTTCCTGCTTTCTTCAGAATAAAATTTTTTAACATGGGAAGCTATGTTGTTTTTCGGTACAAAATTTTCCTTTTTTATTTAACTAAAGCAAATACATGTTATTACACACTTCAACTGAATGTCACTGAATTGAATATGATGAAGGTGAATTAAACAAAGTATTGCCAATTCACATTCCATACAGCAATACTACTTACGGCACCTATCAGATTATCCCTAAAGCTTAGTTCTGCCGATGCCGAAATATAACGGGACATATGAAAAAAACATATTTTTTTCCACTTTCAACCTTGTGAGCAAATTCTAAACTTTCTTCAATTATGGTGAAAATTTATATTTTATAGTTTTGTAGCAAATTGAATGTTTTTAGGCTATGAAATTCAGAATTCGAAGACTTACTAAGGGCCACCCTAAAATACACTTATAATATATTTACAATAATAAATAAATAAATAATTTAATAATAAAAATTACATATATTTTATCTTATCATATAATGTAAAGACAAAAGAAAAAAAAATCTATATTATAAAAAATTAATGTCGAAATATTTATTTAGAAAATAACTTTTAAACTAATAAATAGTTAATTAAACAAAATTTTCTGAGAATAAAAAAATGCGATTTATAAAATGTGGCAAACGTAAATCGAAAAAAACTGATAATGGTGATTCGATTGAATATATTTCAACAACATCACAGCGTCGTTCATCACCAAAAAAACGTAAACGTTATCGTCATAATGATGGTACCATCATCGCAGCAGCAACAACACCAACATACATAGCACCATCGATAACAAAACGTTCAAATTTCTATCCATCTGAACTTTTTCCCACCGAACATTCATCATCCGTTAATCGTAATAACAGTATCATATCAATAAATTCTAATTATTTAAAATATAAATATTCCAATAATAACAGTGGTATTAATAAAGCGCCTAATAATCGTCAATTAAAAAATTTTTTTTCTAATAAACAACACCATCATCAACATCATCATCATCATCATCAACATCATAATAATAATCATCCTAATCGTCATCATAAAAAATCTACCCAAAAATTATTTTATAATCAACCTATTACATTTTCATGTGCATTACAAAATCAAACGGGATATGATTTATTGGGTATTCCATTATTAGAAGATAAAGAATATCAATTGCAACAGGAACGTATTGATTTGGAAAATTTTGAAAAACATCAACAATTTAGACAAATTCAACAAAAATCCTATACTATTGATGTACCACCACCGATAAATCAATTAGATGTATATCAAAAAGAACATCATAAAATTTATCATCAACAACCACCACCACCACCACCACCACCCCAAACATTTAATTCCTATGTTAATTTTGTCTATCCAAATAATTCCCATTCAACATATCCAAAACAAGAGATTTATTATACTGAAAATCAGCTACAACAACAACAACAACACCATCAGATTAATCCTCCCAATTTAAATGATTTGAATAATACTACAAATTATAATAGTAATAATAATAGTGTTTATTATAATAATATTGTTAAAATTAGTAATGATTATGGTGATGATGGTGCTGTAATTTCTAATGATTGTTTACCTAACAGCAATAGCAACAGTAATATTGATCATGATCATCAAAATCACGTGCAATTACACAAATATGGTGATTTTGGAATTTCATTGATTAATAAAGAAATTGAGAAAAATAAACGAAAGAAAAAGGTAAATTTTTAATTTTAATAATATAATGGCGTTCTTTATTCACGTTGCACCGAATCACACCAATACCACCTAACGAGAGTGTTGTTAAAAAGCTGTTCGTCTCCACCGTTATGTAACTGTTATTTTAATCACACCATTTACACACGTTCACCACCATTCACCACCTACTACACTCTGGTTTGTTGGCTGTGTCCATGGTGTAAACATATACATACATATCCAACACTATTTTCCCTATTTTGTGTTCGTTTCATACACTCTACACACTACAGTAAACACACGCGTGGCCTTGACAAAACGACGACGATACTTGAAAGGTGTTGGTGTGATTGGTGTGATGTGAAAAAGAAATAATATAAGTATTGTAAATTTTAATTATATGGGTTTTGTGATAAAAAATGCCTAAATCATAAAGATAAACCAACTTTTAAAATCGTTATATTTGTTCAATTATCTAACGAGATTTTGTTATAGATATAAGTTTGTGTTCCATTCGATTACCCGGAGTAGCTAACAGTAGGTAAGAATAGAAAGAAGTAGATTTGTTTATACTCTGAACTAATCTTTGCTATAGAACGGTGTAGTTCGGCGTAGAAAAATCTATTCTTTTCTACTCTTACCTACTCTTACCTACTCCTGGTTATCGAAGGCATAGGATAGCCAAAAGAACGTTTTATATGCGAAATTGTATAATTTGTCTTTTATATAAAACCCAAAGGACACAGTTAATTACAAAATTACGTATGTATATTATTAATATAACAATAAAGAAGTCAATTAATCAAAATGTTTAGGTAAACATATTTTATAAAATACAGTAGACTCTCGGTTTTGGCAACAGTCGATATAGTGTCAATTATCCGGGTAATGGCAACACAACAAGATTTTTATATGGAGAAGCGATGGTGGCAACTAAAAATTGTCATTATAAAAACTTCGTATTTTCTTAATTGCAGTCTACAGAAATTATTGTTTGTGTTTGGGGCGAAAAATGTATAAAGAACTATAACTTTACAGTTTTATGTTGTTCAAATACAACCGGTTCAAATAAACTAACACCCCCTATAATTGGAAAGTGGTAAAATGACCGCGTTATATAAATAATATAAGACTGTCTTATAGACAGGCTTTAGAAATTCAAAATCTACATGGATGACTCAACAGATTTTCAATTAATGGTTTCAAAAATATTTCGTTAAAGATGTACAAAAGTTCATGGATGATGATAATTTACCGGTCAAAACTTTATTAATATCAAATAATGCACCGAGACATCCGTAGGCAAATGTTTTGACAAGTGAACATAGAAATATTAGCGTTTTTTTTTTATTCCATCTAATACAAAACTGAATTATTGGTTCAAGCAATGGATCAAAATATATAATTCGTTTAACAAAATTGAATTACAGAAATCGGCTTAATTTAACTAAAATTATATCAAAACGCGACTATCGATCAATAGTAGATGTAATGAAAGAGTTGATGAAAACAATGAAAGATATAGTAATTTTATTCCATTCTCTGGTCCCGTATGATCACATCTACATTAATATCAAAATGTTGGTGCAATATTTTTTGTGCTTATCCAAATAAAATCCAAATAATAGCAACCAGTCAGTAAATGTAATGTAAATGTAAGCTTATAGTGAACTCAAAGATAACGATATTATAGAGAGCTCAGATAGTTTTAAAGATAACGATATATTATTAGATGTAATTAATAATATACATATGTTATGTGCACAAATTTACATTTAATAAAGCAATATATGATTCTTATATGGTGTAGTTCAATGGTGGGTAACAAGCTGACAAAGAACTATAATTGCCGAAACGGTGAGCCGACTGTAATTGCAATAATGAATGAACGAAAACATTTCAATGAAATTATTCTAAATATATCCCTGTGAATAAAACTCTGTGGTGTAAATGATAAAAATGCCAACTTAAAATTCTAACAAAATTTTGGGTTCGTGGGTTCGAATCCTACTGAATGCATAAAATATGTTTTGTGTTTTCGGTTATTTTTCGAATCTGAATTTTAACACAGAGTTGTATTTTCCGCTTGCGGTTGGTCGTACGGCTAATTACCGACACCGTAAAAGCCACAAATTAAGAAACTAACAACAGAAGGCTGTTGTTGGACGCTAAAACCAGATTGTTGGTTGTATAGCGAAAAATTAATTAATTAATATCCCTGTGATTGAAAACCGAACTTTGGAAGTGAACTCGGAGTTTTAAATTTTTGAAAAATTTGCATTTCAATTTTCCATTTTCGTCATACCTCTAAAACGTGTTGGCACATTTTAAAAGTTTGTACATCAAATTAAAACTAAAACATCAAAGAAGTTTTTCCTTAAAAACCGATAGCTGATAAACGTAAAAGCCCACTATAGTTCTAGGCTTGCAAAATAACATAAATATTTGAATCCGTTGAAATTGCTTGTGTTTGACCAGCTATGGCATGAAAACGGGTTGTCGCCGATGTTTATGCTAATAGAAAGAGTTAAAGATATTTAAAATACCTTTCCAACAAGGTTATGATTATTAGATTCCGATAAGTGGTTGCTGAGGTATGGTAAATAACATTCACGTACTACCTTGAACTACGACAAAATCGTTTTTTTTGGGCTAGCTCGAAACCCAAGCGAGGTGGACATGGGGTCACCATACATTTTTTGATTGGAAATGAGGTGTAGAACCTTCGGGTTGGTACCCTGTACTGGGACACCCTGTCCAAAAATATAAAAATAATCCACTTGTATTGTCTAATTTAATGTGATGTGCAGGCAGGTGCATGCAGGTAGATACGTCATTTCATTTTGACCAATTTTATCTATAATTATATATTTTTATTACATCATCCCAAAAATTATATATATTGAATTTCCCTACAAAAATCACTCTGTATAAAATAGACTAGGCCAATCAACATATAATATAATTATACAATGCATCATTATACAAACATTTTTGTAACATAAAAAAATACCTTTATTTTTATTTAAATCCATAACATAACTATTAATTTTAATATATATATATATATATCAGGTATACCGGGATGAAGTGATCATTTTTTTTTTGTGATAATAAAACACTAATTTTAAATTAGAAGGGTAACTAACACTTGAGGATAGTGGAATGAGAATTGGCATGACCTATAGACTTTAACTCTTAACATCATACCCCTCCCCCTAACATCATCCCCCTACCCCTACCATCTATACCATCCATCTAGTAACCAATTTTAATTTCATTACCAACGCCAATTTCCAAAAATCGGTAATTACTTATTTCTACACCTAATATTTGTATATGAAAAAAAAAATTAAAGTTCTGCCAAAATATAATAAAAAACAACAATAAATGAAAAAAAAAAACCACCAACAATCAATATTTTAACTTATTGAGAATGAATCTTTTGAAATGTAATGTGGTACATTTGAAAAATTAAGAAAGAAAAAATCGAAATTTTTTAAACCGGTTCGCTATAAGAATATTATTATTATTATTATTTTTTTTTATTTATTTTAAGATTTCATCTTCATCTTCTTTTTTTTTTTTTATTCTTTTGCTGATATCACAACAGAAGAATCAGAATATTAAAAACATAGGGATTTGTTTTTTTTTTTTGCGCGTTATACATATCTTCAGAATGTTTTCACCTGCGTTTTATTTATACATACATATTTATTTGATTCTCTTTTATATGAAAAGCACACCTTTTTTTGTACGATTATTAAATTGAAAATCTATATAACGTACTATATATAGTATTTAATAATAAGAAATATAATAATCGCAAATATCCATAGATTATACACTATCGATCAAAATATGTCCAATATTTTGATACTTATACTACTACTTCTCATAGCTCATCATTTAAACTATTTTATAGGCGGCTGTTATCTTCTATCTATCTTCATATGTCAAGTCAATTAAATTTCAAGTCAAGTCAATCAAATTTCTAATTAACATATTCAATGGAATGAATTTTCCGTTACTCTCCTCCGTTAATAATAGAAAAGGATGTTTTTCAATCGATTGATTTGCGTTTTTATTTATTTATTTATTTAATGGACATCAATTACTAATGTGTCAATGGAAAACGTTAGTTAATAAATCAACTATTGTTATAAAATTTATATTTAAAAAATTTCATTCTTAACATTATTATTCAACAAAACACCATTACGTGACTTATATAGCATGATTAAAACATCAAGTGGGTTAAATCGGTCATAACTGGTACGATAATTGGCCAAGTAAAAAAAATCGTTAGCACGAAGACTTTTAAAATCGATTTTAAAATTAAGTTTATTTAAAATAGAAGGACAATCAACTATTCATAATTTAACAAATTACATAAAAACGACAAACCAATGAATTCTCTATGGCTTATTTCCATTTCCATGTATGGTTAATAAAGCCAATCTTTGAGAATACCAAGGCAATAAAATCGTATCACTCCAGGGAAGACATTTCAGAGCAAATCTTAGAAATCTTCTTTGAATAGATTCGATCCTAGCCCTGCGAACAGAGTAGAACGGTGACCAGACAGGACATGAATATTCAGGAATAGAACGTACCAGATAGTAAAATAAGGAACGAAGACAATACGGAACAAAGATATCACGTGGCATATGATAAATAAAGCCCATAATTGTGGTAGCCCTGTTAACAATATAATCGATATACGATTTAAAATTTAGCTCACTATCCAAGAAAATACCAAAATCAAGTAGTGTTTTGTCCAAATTATTTAAAATTATACCATCAAAATAATAATCATATATTTTAAAATTGATTTTTTTCTCGTAAAGTTAATAACTTTACATTTGTCAATGTCTAAAACCAATTTATTAACAAGACACCAATTATTAAATGAAGTAAGATCACACTGAAACGTATTAAATTCATCTACCGTCGCAATGGATTTATAGATCTTCACATCGCCAGCGCATATATCAAGTATTGAGAGTGTTTAAAAACCAAAGGAAGATCATTAATAAATAACAAGGAGCCTAAATGACTCCCCTGAGGAACACCCGACGAAACATCAAAAAAATTAGACATAGTTGCATTTAAATAACACGGCACAAGAACGACCAAATAAATAAGAACCAAGCCACGTAACAAAATTCATTCCGAAACCAATTTTAAACAATTTTTCCAGCAAAATACAATGCGATAATAGAAAGTTAAAATAGTTTAGTTTCATCAACAAAACGAGAAAATCCTTATAGAAAAAGTGTTAAGTACTTCGGTCCAACCATAACAGGATCAAAGTCTTGAATTCGTGGGAAAATTTCGAAAATTATGTCTGGCTGGAAATGCGTTTGCTCGCGACGTTTCAGGAGTTACCCAGATCACGATTATGCAAAACAAAAAAAAAGTCAATCTGCCCGGTTAGATGTGCCTATGTATGGATAGATGTCCGAGAATTATCTCGAGATACATCAGTTCGATTTTAAAAATTCTTTTACCAGTCCATATCCAAACATTGAATGCCGAGAGCCCAGTTGATTTTGGGGTTTATCCGTCAAGTATTTCGGTGTCAAAACTGTCAATATGTCGGCCAGAGATCGCTTTGATAAAAACACTTTTTGGCATTTTTCAGGTATTTCTTGTCGCAATTATAAAGATTTGTCTATTCAGTAAGTAATCTTTAAGTATCAGTAATCTTTAAGTAAACTCTTATATACATTTTATTTATTTTCCCAATCTGCCAAACAAAACAACCACCGCAATATCTTTTTTAATCCTCCTGATCATAGATTGGTGTCGTCATCATCATCATCATCATCAACATCATCGTCTTTAACTACAATTCTTGTATATGATGATAATCTTAATCATTCATAAAGGCTCTTCTATATTTATTTCATCTATATACAATTTAACTTTGTAAGTTTGTAGGTATTTTTGCGTTATTAATATATTAAATAAAAATTCCACTATAATACATAAACTTTTCTATAAAATAATTCAATGGTTTTTTTTGATATATTTGAAATAAAAAAAAGTGGTTTATAAAAATTCTACTAAACAGACAATGAGTTTGTGAATTGCATATAAATTTTTATGTATATCTCGCAACAAAATATATATATATTGATAAAATACCTGTGTGTAATAAAGCCTACACACAATCGAATATTTATATTTATGTATATAAATTTTAATGTGTACATACATTACATAAATATATACTACCCTTACCATATATAATTCGGACACCTGCTATTTTATATGCTCGATTGCAGAGATGCCGAGAAAGGACTTTAAACTAAATTTTTTTTAATCCTTCTAATTTTATATCATAAACGGGTGGTTTATAGTTAAATAATTGCGGAGACAAGAGTAAAATCTGTTCAAAATTCAATTAGTTATGTTAATTGTATGGATGGAATGTATTTCAAAATGATGCAGTTTGACAGAAAAAAAATTATCCTTTCTCGGCATCTCAAAATCGAGCATACTGATAAAATTTGTATAAGCAGGTGTCCGAAATTAATAAATGGTTAGAGTAGTACAAATAATAAAACACCATATATATTTATATACAAATACAGGTACAGGTACAACATATTAAAAATTGTAATAAATTAAGCTTTTGTATATTATTGTTATTATTAAATTCTATTAGAATTAAAGAGACCATAAATTTATGCGTTTATTCATCTATATATTCTATATAAGTATAAAGTTGACTATAAACATATTTTTGTCTGCTATTTATTTTAAAATTCTGTGCGGGCGTAGTGTATAAAAACGCAAGGGGGGGGGGGGGGCTAAAATTCTGACAAAATTTTGAGGTCGTTAGTTCGAATTCTATTCAAGTGATACGGTTCATTACAACTATAGGTCACGGCATCCCCGCAGATTTTTGTTTTTGTACGTGATAAAGAAAGTTCTGTTATTAAAAGTCTGCGGACAAACATCCACCAACTAAAATGAACGTTTTGACTTGATGGATGTTATAAAGGATAATGGAATAAACGCCAAAATTTATACTACATGAAAAACGAACCTTTCTAATCCGTCAGTTTGTGTTAACCCCTTTGTAAATTTGTTAAAATCGATAATATTCTTAATTTCTATTTAAATTTGAACGGAACCACCCTAAGTACGGTTCACCGCATATTTAGAAATTGTCCACACTTTTATATAATAAACGCCCAAAATTTATTAATTAAATTTATCGGTTTTACGCTTAAAAAATGTAATCAATTAATTTTGTTTTTAATACGCTTATTAAAAGGATAATCCTTTCCGTTATCCATCAAATAAAATGGACGTTTCCCAGTCTTTTATTAACAAATTTGTCTTTATCACGTACAAAAACGAAAATCTGTGTAATCCGTGGATGTAGGCACCCGTAGATGTAATGAACCGACCGTCCCGCTGAACTCTACGTAACCTGATCATTCGTATATTGTCTGTCAGGAAATTCCATTGGTACATTATACCAAAAAGAAATGTGTATACGAAACTCATACGTCATACGAATATATAAACTATAAATATTTTACCTTTTGTCGCGCACAATAAAATTCTTTAGTGAGCTGATTAAACATATATTTCTATTATTTTTTATTTATTTTGTTTATGGAATATTAGTTTGTTTAAAGTACCCTATAATACAGGGTGTCCCAGTACCACCCCATAAAGCCGAATACCTGGGACTATTTCCAGCAAAAAATCGTTCTGGAAGGGGTGGGGGGTTCAACCCCTATCGAGTTCAAAATATGGTGTTTATTGCAAAACATGGCTTCACTTATTAACTCAGAATTTCCAAACCGTTCAAGTTAGAATCAAAATTAGATGCACTATTTATAGGTAAATGAATTACCTTAAATTTTTCACGGTATTCAATTTTTGCTATCTAGTTCTCGTTTGGAGTTATTGATGCTCAAAGTAAAAAAATGTCATATTTTTCCATCAACTTTTTCAGCAAAATTAATTTTTTTCAACATTTCTCGGGATAAAAAATGATTTTTTTCTAAGTCACTTTTATGCACCATAAAATTACTTTAAAGTCCACCATAGGCAGTTAAGCGCAGCGACTTAGAAATTTGGAGTTATTACGTAATTATTAACGGCAAAAAATCACGAATTCACAATTGCAAATCTATGTGATAAACGCCAATATGTATACTATAATTCAAATGGTTCCATTGCATTTTTTCGGGTTTACACGTATAACGTTTAATTAATTTTTTTTAATACTCTTATTAAAAGGATAATAGTGCCTTTCTAATACCCATTGACTCAAAACGATTCCTAGTTTTTTATTGACAATTTTTTGTCTTTTACCCGTCCGAAAACCAACCATCTGTGGATTTTGGCCATTTGGGAAATTTAGAACCCGTCACTTGGTGACCCGTACTCAGGGGTAGGAGTTCGCAGTTTCACGCGAGAAGGTTCATTACATCCACGGGTATTTAATTGGTTAATAGTAATTTGTTAATAAATTGGGGAACGTGTTTTCTTCATGGATAATGGAAAGGAGGTATAATTCTTTTAATAAACGTATTAAAAAAAATTTCAGGAGCTTCCGTCGTCATACCTGCCTGTGCGAATAATTCTCCATTTGGTAGTGTTACTGACACATTCATTTTGACGCTATAAACGGGTTAATATTGTTTCCCTATTCCAAGATTGGGAACCGTATTACCACATTCCTTACATCCTTTAACGATATAAGTCGATCGATTGTTAGGTTGACGCCTTCTACGAGACTGCTCTTCCTGACAACTTCACAGGACCATTCCTTGAATTTATGTTTCACGCACTTTAGTACAATGATCTCCTCCTTCAAATGTACGTCGCTAATGCCAATATCACCAACATCTTCTGAAAGTGCTTCTCAGAGATCTGCCCGGAAGGCAGCTATCCTGGTTTCATCTATGAATTCACCTTCTTTGACGCCCACATAATGGTCACTCAAAGTAACTTCGGCAAAGGTGCTTGATGGATAGTGAACAGGAAGTATAATCCTTTTAATAAGCATATTAAAAATATGAATTAATTGAATTAAATTTAAGCCCAAAACCGAAAAATTGCGATGAAATTATTTGAAATTTAGTATAAATCTTGACGTTTATCATATAAAATTGTGGTGGAAAATTTTTAATCACTTTTTATTAAATAAAAAAATAAGCCTGTTTTTTTAAAGCTTCATCAATATTTATAATTTATAGTAAATAGAAAAAAATAAAAATATTTATTTAAATGCAACATTTTTGAATTTGAATTCGACACAACACAACATATTATTATTATTTAATATTATTATAATGAATGATAAATATCTATGAATAATAATAAAAAATGACCTGCAACAACAAAATTCTTTAAAAATTAAATAAAAAAAAAAACAAAAAAATTATTCTCCCACTTACTAGATGTTGTACATATATGCAGTACCGGTCCTTTACTTTTTCACACCTTACGCAGTTTAAATATCGGCGCCCTCTATAGAATATATATTAGCCATTCCCATAACACCCATAAGCATTAGGGTTGATAATGCATTTTTTTTTTGTTGATTTATGCCTTTTAGGCCTAGTCCCCCTCTAGATCCAAGTCTAGGAATTAATATATTTACTTACTCCTTACTTCTGCGCGCCTACAACTTACAATTGGTTTTGGCGTCCATTAACAGCCTCCTCCAACCGGACCTATTTACCGTCAACGTCCGCCAGCCGGAAACGCCGAGGGTCCGAAGGTCCACTTCTACTTCGTCTTTCCACCTACCCCGCGGTGGTCTTCCTACACTCCTAGATCCGCCCGGCTTACTGTCCAGCATTTTTGACGGTATACGATCGCCATCCATTCGTACCACATGACCAAACCACCTCAGGCGACCAATATTAATGAACCGAACGATGTCGGGTTCCGTATATAATTTATATAGCTCGAAATCGAACGGCCTACGCCACCATCCCCTTTCCTTTGTCGGTCCAAAGATGAGGCGTAGTATTTTCTTTTCGAACCCTCCAAGTCGCCGTTCGGTGGCCTGTGTCATGCATATTTAAAAAACCAAAAAAAAATGATTTAAACAAATTAATTTTTCCTAAGGCATTTAACTAAAGCCGGTGAATTAAAAAAGGAATTCATCCTCTTATTAGGTGTGTGAATATCAAATTGCCGTTTTAAAACGAAAACAAGGCATTTTTTTTTGTTGAAAAATAAATAAATATTTTAATCAAAGTAATTTCCATCGGTGCGTATGCACTTTTCCCACCTTGCGGGCCATTTGTGGATACCACACCAATAGAATTGTTCGTCTTTTGAAGCAAACCAATCCGACACCCAATTTACGATTTTTTTGGTAGAAATCGAAGTGCTGTTCAGCCAATGCGTGTCCCATCGATGCAAAACAAATGGTTGTCGGAAGAAATTAAGTTGGGTGAATACAATGGCTGGTTCAATCAAAGCAGATTTCCAGACAAGTGTTTTGATTGTATCCTGTACACAAACTTTTGCTTTGCGCACAGGTGCATTATCATGAAGTAAAATTACTTTGCCATGTATTCTGGCCCATTCTGGTTCGTTTTTCGATCAATTCAGGATCCAAATTGATCGTTTGTAGTGTTGGTAGCGATCCCTATTAACGGTTTCACCCGGTTTCAGGAGCTCGTGGTACACCGGACCTTTCCCTGTCCCACCAGACAGACAGCATTATCTTCTTATCGAAACCATTAGGCTTTGAAGTCGATTTTGATGGTTTAGAATTTTTAAAATAAATCCATTCTTCATTGCCAGTAACGATCTTCTTTCGTGCCTTTGTTAAATCAAACTTTCACATGCGATTTTTCGGTTTTCCATCCATCAATTTCATTCATTTAATGTGGAACCCATTTTCCACACTTTTTGGTGTTTTCCCATGACTTTTAAACGTTTGTTCAACAGTTGTTCTATCAACGTTTTTAATGCTTTGGCAAATAAGTACGGTTCATTCACAATGAACGTTAGCAATGCTGTCATTTGTCATTTGCGAAAGGACCAATTTGAAATTCACACACACTCCTGATAGTTAAAAAAGCGCACTGTACTTAAAAAAAAGAAGCGCCTCAAGCAAGTGCAACAATGTTTGCATGTATTTAAAAAAAAAGGACCGGTCCTGTACATATATGCATAAAAAAAACCTCAAATATTTTTCAATTCCCCCATATAAAAGATTTTTTTTATTATTATTATTATTATTATTATATAGTTACTTGTTCTTTAAAACTAATGTTTTTTAAAACAACTTCTCTTATATATATGTTTCAAATAACAAATATTTTTTAACATTATACATTATTTATACCTTTATACATATGTTATGCTACATTTATACCATACATACGTAAATAAAATAATAAGCAAAGGTATTTTATTTATAAAACTTGATCAACAATTTTTCGATTGTTAAAAAAAAAAAAATTGTTGCTTTTTACCTATACAGAACATGTTTGCGTCCATTTTTTATTTTTTAGTTTCTGTTGAGATTTGAAAGTGATTTAAGCATAAAAATGTGATCATGTTAAAATGTTCGTTGTATATTTTTTTTAGTTTGTTTTTTTTTTTTTTTAATTTTTCATATTTTTTTTTTTATTATAATATATAGTTGTACTTGATCACAGTTCACGGTAGTGCTATGGTGTTGTGAAGTGTGTGATTGTGATTGTGTTTTATTTGTGATTATGATTTAAAGAGTTTTTCAATTTTAATTCAATTATCCATATAGAAATAAAATAATCAATTAAAATTCTTCTAAATGTGCCAATAAATTCTTTATATTAAGTTAGTTTTTTTTTTTTGAAATGATTGAAAACCAAATTTAGTTATCCAGTTATTAAATATTAAATAAAAAAGAATAGTGATAGTTAGTATAATTTAAAAAAAAAAAAAACATCATTTTAATCGAAATCAAATATATAAATATATAGTTATTTTTACCTGTTTAACCACTTACCAATTTTACACCGACCGCCGACGACAAATCGTATTGATCGTTACACGAACATATATCAGCGTTCACAACGACAACAACGACGACGACGACGACGAAGGGGTAAAAAGAAATAAAAAAAAAACGAAATGAAAGAAATATCTACCTTTATCCACAGCATATTGGTAACATATATAATCCACATTAATATTTTAAATTCAAGCATTCTTCAAGGCTTTAAAAACAAATATATCTGTATATATGTTTTTTATTGATTGTTAAATTATCTGGCGCGTCCATTTTTCGTGTTGTTGTTCCTTAAGTTAAAGTTGTTTTGTTTTTTTTTTGAAAAATTTTAAATAAATATAAAATAAAATTCGTTACGTTTTGTGTGTGTGTGTGTGTACTTCAAGTACTTTTATCTTATATTAACAACAAAGATAATGAATTTTGCAAGTGTATCAAAATTAATTTTTTATTTTTACAACATTCAACATTCCTTTTACATTCCTTTTTTCAAAACTCATCATCATCATCATCATAAAAATATTCTTCATAAATTTGTGCATTTATTTCGTATGAGATGTGATAAAGGACATTTATATAAAAAAAAAACAAAAAAGCATTGATTAAAATCCAAGTAATAACTTGTTTTGCTTTATTTTGATATATGATCACAAATTTTATAAATGATTTTTATACTGGAAAATTATTATATACTACACTAACCATATATAATTCGGACACCTAAACTATTTTATCCCGAATGCTCGATGATTATTTGAGATGCCGCGAAAGGATTTTAAACTTCATAAATGGATGGTTTTAGTTAAATATTTGCGAAGACAGAAGCGAAAAAAACCCGATTAAATTCAATTATAGTTATGGAATTTAGTTTAAAATGATGCAGTTTAACAAAAAGAGAAAACAACATTGGATCATTATAATCGTTCGGACACTTAGAAGTTGTATCTATTCGGCCGTTTAAAATAGAAGACCAACGAAATCGAAGAGCCTTTATCGGTACTAAACAGAGAAGATTTTGCTCCTGGATCGGCTTATTTATTTTTGGCGAACACAATATAAAATATACATAAATACTAACACACACATCCATCAATCTTCTATCATAAAAGTGGAAAATTTTCTCACTTCTATAAAACTATCAAAATAGAAGAAAGAAGTTATAAGAGAAAATTATCGAAATTTATGTAGGCATGATACGAATTTCTTCTAAAAAACCTTCAATTTTAACTTTTAGAAATTTAGAAACATATAAAATGGCAGGCCATAGAACGAAAAGTGAAATAGAAGAAATGGACCGAATATACATATCATTATATGCCACTATACCCAATATTGTGGGTAACATCACCTTTAACCGTTATGACACAGCCTCTTAGACGTGTTATTTTATTGAGTGCTCGATCTCATAGCTCGATTAAAGGTATTTTCTTACGTCACCCTTTAGCCTTTCAAGTTTTCCATTCCACCATGGTGTTCGGTCACCTTCTGCAACTATAGTGACAGGACATATGCACGATGGAATGCTTTTTTCAAAGCATTTTGTATTACAATAGTCAGTTGTGTTTTCACACTCCTAGTCGTTTCCGGCTACGAGCGTCCCATTCCCCTCAAGATTCTCCATAAACATCTGTGGGTAAATTACCACATTAATATTTCTAGGGTTTCTTATGGCCATTGATGACAGCCTCTGCCTCCAACCATACTCCAATTTGAATAAGATGACTTTGTGATCAGACATTGTAGCCCGATCCATCACCATCCATCAATTCGATTGTCTATCTAACATCTTAGCATTATAAAGCGCTATGTCCAGAATCTACTTTTCTGCCACACTGACGAAGGAGTCTTCTCCGTTCTCCGTTCCCCAATTCAATATGCTAAGGTTGTTCCTTATCTTCTGATAAATTTGACAAATTTGAGCAAATGTTCTGCTATGTGATTGTCGTCAGTGCTCCCCAACACAACATTGTGTGCATTTGCATCATATTCCAAATGATTCATTGGCATCATCAGACCTACATTTTTATTCTCGCAGTATTTTATCAAGTCTTCTACCCCCTGGTTCGAGCGGTGGATAGGTGGAGTTGTACGGTAGGTATGCACGAGCTACTACGAACGCACCTGTCCCCTTCCACCGCACACGTACAACCGCGAGGTCTAGCGTGCTTAAATGGGGCAGCATCACCACTGCTATGAAGTCACGCCTTACCAGAATGCACGATCTGTTTTTACCTGTTCCATTTTAGTGAAGAAATTTTTTTCCGGTAAACCCCGTATTATTTCGTTGTATAACCAGGGCTCCTTGGATCATTGCTACTCTGGAGCACCTTGTCATCATTGTTGTGGCCGTCTTAATATGATGGACGTTCAGTTGACATATTTTTAACTTTCGGTATGGGCCTACCTCCCGCCTCACTGTAGCTGGGATCCGTATTACCACATTCCTTACATCCTTCAACGATGTATGCCGATCGATTGTTACGTTGACACCTTCTACGAGCTTCGTCTAATCGCTTTCGTGGATTAGATGTTAATTTGGATTGCGGTGTTTCAGCTATCTACATAGCCCTCATTAATATAATAAGTAATAAACCGCCCTCGCGAATCCGTGGGTCATGCCTCCAAGGAGGATGGATTTCATTCAAGTCACAGTCAGTCAGTCTCGGGTATGACATCTTATGATTTCGTTCTCCATTACTATTTGTTTTCGCAATAGTAACTTAGCTGCATTATAGGATGCATTCCCCTGTTGGTTGCCACCACGTTGAGGTGTAACTAACACTTGATCGTGATGTTGATGGAATGAGAATCGCCATTACCTAGAAGGCTGTAACTCTTTCCACCATCCCCCTAGATAAGCTAGGTAAATAAGGTAAATATTTTAAATGAAAATCACCAAAATCCCCGGGTTCCAAGTCAGCCGAATGAGGTTTAACTAAAACCGTAATGTTATGAAATAAAATTAGTAAGATAACAAAATTATTGTTTTAAGTCCTTTCTCGGCATTTAAAAAAATCAAGCCTACGGATAAAATAGCACGTGTCCGAAATATAAATATGGTTAGAGTAGTATATATTAAAAATATATAAGATAAAATTTAACAGATAATATAATTTCCTGTTTCCTTTTTTTTTTTGTGTAGCATTAAATTCATATTATTTATATTATCACATACACATATTTAAGTTAAGTTAATTACTATTTTTGGTTTTGTTTTTGTTATTGAAATTGTTAAATATTAAAATTTAAAGTGCACTGTGAATATTTTAATTATATATTAAAAAGTGAAAATTAAATTTTTATGTTTGCGTTTTTCGTAAATTGTATATAAGATAAAATAAGTTTCACTCTGTGTGTGTGCGTATAAAGAGTAAACGTTTACTATAAACGGAATACGGATAAAGATAAGGATCGCTATAAATCACCATAATAATTGGAAATATATAAAATATTTCTAATGTGCGTTATTGGATTACGTTATTTGGAACATCCAATTTTAAATATAAATATATACTTAATTAATAATTGATTGATATATACAAAAAAAAATTCTATATAAATGAAAATAATGGATTCATTAACATCAATTAATTTACAAAATAATCATTATCGTAGTGATCTACAGGTAAGAAAATTACATGTTTCGTATAATATACTCATAGATCTCGCTTTTAATAACAATAATATTTTAAATTTGATCCTATAACGAAATTTTTTTTTGTATTGTATATAAACATCAGATCGGAATATCCGAACGTTGAGAAATTTTGTCTATATTTTACTATATATATAAAAATTAGGTTGACTCTTAGTAAAAAACAATCTCTTCTAATTCTGGGTCTCATAACACTAAAAACATTCGTTTTGCTATAAAACCATAAAATATAAAATTTTCACGATGATTTTGAGAAAGTTTAGAACTCGCTGACAAGGACTTTCTTTAATCATTGTGAAAATTTTATAGTTTATGGTTTTATAGCAAATCGATTGTTTTCAGGTGTATATGAGACGGATATTCTATGTTTTAAAATTTTCTCACATACATCTGGCGGCCCCGCTAATCCATGATGTAAATGCTCATTATAAAATCGCCCATAATAAAAATTTCCATTTCAAATACAAAAATAAAAATGTTTGTTGACTTAATCATAAAATGTTTATGACTCTGCGATAAGTTCATATACCTTTGAATAGATCGATATATATTATACTATATACCATATATACAAATAAAACATTGTTACCCTATGAATCACGCAATTATATGGAGTCTAAGCGCCTAACGTATAATATATTATAGATATTATATGAATCATTAATATATACAGGTCAGATATACTTATATAGAATAAAATGTTTAAGAATTTACCTGTTTGTACCTATTTATATGAATTCTTTTTTATATATAATATTAAAAATGTATGTGTGACAACAACAAATTTTCAAAATATATTGATCAAAATTCTCTATATAAAGTAAAAGCCGCCCATAAAATTTGAATGAAAATGAAATTTTATATTAGACTCCAAATATACATGGTGCCAACCCGAAACCGGCAAGCTCTACACCTTCTACATTTCCAATAAAAAAAAAAGTTTTTAATTTTTGAAAAATTTGCATTTCAATATTATTTTCGTCATACCTCTAAAACGAGTTGGCACATTTTAAAGGTGTGTACATCAAATTAAAGCTAAAACATCAAAGAAGTTTTTCTAAAAACCGACCGCTGATATACATAAAAGTTCGACAGCTCTCGGCTTGCAAAATAACAAAAATATTTGAGGCCGTTGAAATTTCTTGTGTTTGACCAGCTATAGCATGAAAATGGGTTGTCGCCGATGTGTTATTAGAAACAGTTAAAGATAGTTAAAATACCTTTCCAACAAGGTTATAATTATTAGATTCCGATAATTGGTTACTGAGATATGGTAAATAACATCTACGTACTACCTTGAACTTCAACAAAATCGTTTTTTCCGGTTGGCTCGAAACCCAAGCGAGATAGACATGGGGCCACCGTACATTTTTTGCTTGTTTAGGGTTGGTAATTTTCAACGTAGGACAACTTTGTAATGCATCACAACACAAGTTTTCATAGAGATTTAGCGAGTTTTCGCCCATTTTCTATCGGATGAACAATCCCCATTTGTGGAAAAATTCCCCATGGTACCCCCACATATTATTACATTTTTTTTAACTACTCGTCACGCTCTTCAAAATAGGCCAAAAAAAATATAGGTTTACATTTGATTTTCCAAAGTTGATACCCATTAAGCACATAAGGGTTAACGTGGGGAGGAAAGGGTTAACATAAAAATGTAGCGAAATGGAATCCAGTGGGGGTTCACTAACATCATATTAGTCATAACTCCACTGGTTTCGGAGATATTGGCTGGATAGCGTTAGCTGGGACACACTGTATGTATATGATTATTTATTTTTGCAGTTTAAAGGGTCCGTAGAATACGACGAATGCGCATTATCATTCCAAATGATTTTAATGTGTCTTTAACAGGTTTTGATGTACGAGACGGTGCGATATCATGCTGCTGTTAAATCACTTTACCATGTCTTCGGGCCCATTTTGGACATTTTTCGATTAATACATGATTCAAATTTATTATCGGGAGCGTTCTCTATACAAACCGTTTCACGTAATTTTTAACAGCTCATAATATACGATCCCAGCTAATAGCACGCATAATACCAGCCAGTATACCTTTTATTGTATTTTGTTATTATTGAATTACAAGCATTATTGACCGGTATAATGACGGGTATGCTACAAACCACTACCGATAGTACTCTCCGATCATTAATTTCGGCGAATCACCGGTCATACTAAAATGTCTCCAGATAAATTTTTGTTATTGCTATAGGAAAAAAGGTTTGGTATGTCCAATTTTAAGGTAATCATATAACAGATATACCAATTTGGTATCCAATATACTGATTGAAAGAGAAAGAGGTAAAGAGCTTTTGGATTATTAACAACATAACCCAAAGCAAACCCCCAAAGCCAACTATTGTTTGGCCATACGGGCTATGACGAACGGTACTATAATGGTACACCCATATTTCTAATGCAACATTCTGTATACCTGTTATTCGGCCGTCCATTATTTATGGTATTATGCAATGAGTAACATATAAGTGTGACTGTCATTGCACCGGGTATTGCAAATCATGTTCGCTGGGATGCAAATCTGATCCCAGCAAACACAGAGCATTGGGGAGCATACGACCTAAGCGATTTGGTTTTACGGGTTATGGGCCGGCTTCGCCAGGTGATAACCATTTTGTTTTTTTACATTTTGGATATTCAAAATATATCAACTATTCATCTCCCCTCTTACGATTCGACGGAGGAATGACTTCCTTTCGTGTCGTTTCGTGCAGCATTATTCAATTCATGTGGTACCCATTTTCCTATCTTTTGAATCTTTTAAATTGTTTTTAATCGAATGCTAATACATTTTTGAGACACATGGAATACTTGTGCCAATTTCACTGTTGCGTTTGGGTTGGGTCTTCATCCAATAACTCCTGCAATTCGTCATATTCAAATTTTTTGTTTGTCTACCCGAAGAACGTTCATTATCATTCAAATCGTACCCATTGCTATTTTTAAATTATCGAAATGATGTCTCATATGTTTTAATTGATGTAGCGTGTTCGCAGCATAACAGTTTCTACCAACTGAAGATGACTTCCACAAGTTTTTTTTGTTGATTAAAGAACAAAAAAGCCATGAATACCGCAAATGCTCTTTTTCTGCGGTACGTATTTTGGCAGTTCAATGGGGCAAATAAAACTATTACATTATTATAATTTCACGAAATTTAACTTTTGTGGGCTTCTTTACTTATCATTGAATGTAGAAAAAATATAAGTCAAATCATAAATATGTTTAATTTCGGTAGGGACCCCAACTACAAAAGCGGTAATTACTTATTGCTACACCTATTTATCTAGTAATATTAACGAAAAATATTTCAAATATTTTTTAATTCTCATTTGATATATGATCTATGTATGTGTATGAAACAAATAATAAATTTTCACATCATTTAAAGTGAATTAAATTATGATTTGTTTAATGACGATAAAATGCAATGTCAATATACAATTTTTTAGAAGAAATTATATAGGAATTCTATATATAAATACAATTATAAGTTGTTCAGAAAATATGTTATTTTTTTTTTTGCTAAATAAATTGTGTGGTATTAAGTATACATATAATAATGTTGTAATTAAATATACAAACATTCAACAATTTTTATTAATAACAAAATTCACATGTGCAATTGCCGTTTATTATTTCAAATAATAGGTACTTTTATTAAGTGAGATATTTTATATAAATTGAAAAAAACATTTATATAGAAATGAATGGAATGTCACTTGCCTAGTTTTTATTAATAAGAATAAGAAATATAATACACTTTCATTTTGTATTTATAGTATCTATAAATTATAAATAATAAACCTATCCTATATCTATGTATATATAGATTCGGAATAATGCTAATTTTTTAATTTTCCATCGTTTACAAATTAATTATAAAAATTAAAAAAAAATTATATTTCTATAAAGTAAGCACAATACAGTAAAAATAAATAAATAAATATTCTGTCTGTAGTTTTACCGATTAAAAATTTAAATTTTGTTATTTTTTTTTTGTATTTACTATAAATTATTTAGATTAAATTAATAACACGAAAAAATAAGATAAAATAAAATAATTAACACATTTCTATACATGTATACAATACACGAAATAAATATTTAAATTAGAAATATATATATATACTACTCCGACCCTATATAATTCGGACACCGACTATTTTATCCTTATGCTCAATGTTCAGATGCCGAGAAAGGAATTAACAACAATAATTTTTTTTATCCTATACTCATTTCAATTCATAAAACGATGGTTTCACTTACCCATTATTCGGCTGACACCGTCATCCGGGTGCTTTTGTGGATTTGCATTTAAAATATACTTCTCTGGGGGATGGTGGAAAAAAGTTAAAGCTTTCAAGGTCATGACGATTCTCATTCCATCATCATCATCAAGTGTTAGTTACACCTCAACGTGGTGGCAACCAACAGGGGAATGCATCCTAGAATCCAGCTAAGTAACTAATGCGAAAACAAAAAGTAGAAATGGAGAATAAAATCCTGGGATTTAACCCTTTGAACTACTTTGTCGAGTATTGCTCGACATTATAGTAACGTAATTTAAAAAAATTTGTATTTTGTAAAATTAACTATAGATATTTTATTAAAAATGTTTTTGTTTAACTTTTTATTGATACCGATCTTTTTATGCTTTTTTTTTTTTAAATTAATTAAGGAGTTAGTGATAACACAAAATTATGAGTTTAATGGGTTAATACCCTGCAGGTATTAACACAGAACAAATACAGTGCCCGGAAATCCACCATCTTCGGATGCTTTACATACACACAATTTGGATTGAGTAATTCATTTTAAACGATATAATAATGGGATATTTATGTAAGAATTTATATGCACAAACAGGGTGTCCCAGAACCCGACCACAATACTCCGGTTTTAGGTTCTATGGCTCACTCGGAGTCGAAAATGTTCTGAAAATTTTTTATCGATTCGGCTTCGTTTCGGAGTTATACGAAAAAAAACCAATTTTTTTAGATTTTCATATTTTTCACATTCCGGACCTCTTATCTCCATAACTGGTTAATGGTAATTGGAAGATAGCCTATTCGCATCAGCATTAGCATGAAATTACCTTTAAATTAACGTTAAAATTATCTAAATCGGACAACCGGTTCTCTAGCTAGATATTTAAAGAAACGTGTGAAGACCTCAAATATTATTTTTTGTTTTGTTAAAGTTTGACGTATCATATCTCGAAAAGACACCATTCAAAAAACTTTCCGCCACACATGCTTAAAAACTTGCTACATTAATAAGCTATGATTTTGCCATATATCTCAATAATCTATATCTAATAGTATCGAAGTTATTCACAATAACCCACGAGGATTTAACGATTAAAAAGTATAAAAATGTATGGAAATTTCATTTTAAAAATGAGAAATCAAATGAAAAAGCTATAAAAATAAAAAACAAATAATAAAAGCGATTGTAAAAAAAATGAATTACCTTTAATTTTGTTCGGCACAAAATTTTTGCTATCGATTTCTCGTTTGGAGTTATTGATGCTCAAAGTGAAAAAATATCATATTTTTCCATCAGTTTTTTCAGAAAAATTTTCCCAGCTAATTTTTTTCCTAATAAGTAACCTTTGTGCGCAATAAAATTCCCTTAAAGTCCGCCAAACAAAGTTCATCTCTGTGACTTATAAATTTTAAGTTATTACATGATTTGTACCGGCAAAACGGCAAAAAATCACGAAGTCTCGATTTTGAGATGACGAGAAACAAAAAAAAAATTTCGCCATTATAATTTTGGACACTGATATTATACGCAACTAATATTGAGTAACGTCATCTTTGGCCTTTATGATGGCCTCCATTATCTTATTGTTAGACATTGTTTTTACTACATTTTTAGAATTCATTCCGTTTCCACACGTTTTCATAATATTTCCTTTCAATTCAATTGAAAATTGCGTATAATTTTGGAGAACTGTCGTTTTATTAATACTCACAATGAATATAGTGGGCTTTTTAAAGTACAGAAATCAAGTTATTACGATTACCATCACTTCAAAAATTATTGGGCAGTTATTTTTTCCATGTCCATAATTTACAGGAAAATAAAAAAAATGATTATGCAAAAAAAAATGGCCAAAGACAATTTTCCTCTATATATGTCCTCTTTGTATAATATAATTATAGATTTTTATTTACGTTTAACAAATGAAATGAATATTCATCAATAAAAACAAACATATATTATTATTGTAATATGTTTGGGTCAATTATAAGGAGTTACGAATACTGATGATGAAGAAGATGAAACAGAAGAAGAAGAAGAAGAATATTAAAATATAAATATTTAACAATATATTTAAAAGTCAAGGTTAATCTTAATATGAATATTTTATTCTTGTATATTATCATAAATATTAATAATTATATATACAAAAAAAACAACAACTCTATACTTATATAAAATATATAAAACATTATGTTAATTATCACATTAAAGTCTTAAAAGTCTTTATGGTAAAATTACCATATACCATAACCATATATATAAAGATAAAAAAATGGATATACTAAATGGAATTTTAATTTGATCGTTTAAATTTGTTTTATTTTTACTGCGTCGAGTCTACGCGACCATATACCAAAAATAACATTTATGCGTTGTAAATATTAAAAAAAAAAACAGAGCAATTATATAGTATCAATACCAAGGATTGTATTTGTCAATTACCAAATTTAATGCGGTCAGTTTTAGTTATTAAATCAATCTTTACAGACGTCATTATTTCCTACTATTATTGTTAATTCCGTACCTATTCCATTTTGCTGAACATCGATAAACCTTGATATGCGATTCAATAAGGACCTTTTATGGTCTGATCATATATTAATACAATTTCAATATATGGAAGACTGTGGGTACTCTGGAAATTTGCGCCTTTTACCCTAAAGGACACGCGCAATTGTATTTAGTTAGATCCCTACGCAATTACGATTTGAAAGACAATGAACTGGTTCTGGTTCACGAAAAGATGTGATTTCTTCATCGAAGCGTAAGGGGAGGGCAGAAAAGTGGATATATTTTGAAAATATTGCAAACGCAAAAAAATGCATGATTATCATCTGGCGAAGTTGGCCCATCGGCTACAAAACCAAATCCCTAAGATAAATTGCTTTGTGTTTGGTAAGACCAGTTGATTAAACTAGAGGCATCGTATATCATGAGCTGTTAAACGATTAATAGTGAACGCTACCGATCACAAATGATAAATTTGAATCATGCGTTGATCGAAAAACATTGATCCAGAATGGGCCCGTGATCCAGAATAAAATGATTTTACTGCACGATAACGCACCATCTGATGCATCACAACCGATCAAAGACGTATTAAAATCACTTGAATGGGACACATTAACGCAACCGTCGCTTATTCTCCCGACATTGCCCATACCGTTCGACTATCACCTTTTTACATCAATTGGATATGCACTTGCAGCGCGCAGCACTTCGCTAATTTCGAACAAGTTCAAAAATGGCTGTTTGAATGGTTTCGGTCAAAGAACAAACAATTTTATTATGATGGTACTCATAAATTGCCCATTTTTTTGACAAAACCGAGTTGTAGGAGGTTTCCCTCAATATTTCTATCGTGTTAGAGGAAAATAATTAATAGTAAATAATTTTTTAGTTTTTTTTTTGTGAAAAATAAAGTTGCTTATTGAGGTTTTTTGGAAGTTTTCCCCCCTTTTTACACTAGCCGCTAGTCAGCACGGTTTCGCATTATACGGCATATCATAAGGAAGCTATGTACCGTGTTATAGAAGGGAAACATGTACTTGTTATATAGTTTGCATATATACACTTAGGCCCACGTACTCGATTATCTTGCAGTTTATTAATTTAATGTTAACAAATATGGCAGACTTACAATCGTTGCGATCGCAGTTTTAAAATCACGTACTCGTCGATTGCATTAACATTCTCTACATTTTTATTTAATTCAGCTGAATATTTTTTTACAAATCTTTTTATTTAAGGTTATGTTCTTTGTTAAGTATAACATATTTACTAGCAGAAAATTAAGATGGCAATTTAACAACTTTAATATTTAACGAGTTATGGTTCGCGTATGTCGCTTTTAAAAATCGAACACTACTATCGCTGCTTAACTAACAAAATATCGAGTATGTGGGCTTAATCTTTAAATATTTGTACATTTGTTTATGTTTATTTGTTTTTCAATTTAGCTTGAATTGATTTACTCTATCAAATATACAAATATATATCTGTCTGTATTGCGGTATTTATTAATATATTTAAAATAAAAAAATTGCTCTAATTATTCTTTTTCAAATTCATTTTACTTTTGTTATGTTCAGACCTACATCTGCTGTATATGAATAGACTTAACATTCCGTGACAGGAAATTTAAAATTTTTCCAAACAAAATTCTCCCGCGAGCGTTGGGAGCGAGTTTGTTATTGGTCAGGATAAGGTCCTTAAAAATTTGGCATACAATTCAAAATCATATATCTTTACTATACATTGTAAAAATGCCGGTTTATCAAAACACCATAATTTGTTGAGAACCCGTTGAGGTAGAATAACGTTCAGGGATATTGCATTCCAGGGATGCAGATAAATAAATACTCTAAAAATTTCCCTTACCAAGCGAATGGCGCATTTGTATAGAACAAATTATATAGGAAAAATTATCCATATTTTTTGCATAGATAGACACATTAATAATATTATTATCTCGTCAAATTCAGTTTATTTTATTTAAGGCTCGTCCCTTAAAGGACGGGCCGGGCTGTGATGTTGTACAAATGTTGCAATATACATTAATACTTTTAATATATCAATAATATTATAAAATGTATTGGTTTTTATTTTTTCTATTATTGTGTTATTATTTTATTATTAACATATTTTGTTATTCATATAAAGAATTTTAATGTAATTTTGTGATCTATATTTAAATGATAGATAGTTTATTGTCTTGTCTTGTGTATATATGCATATAGGTAAAATAATTAAATTAGTATTTATAAAAACAAAATTAACAAATTCTATGAATTATATACAATTTTTTCTTTCTTTAATCGAGTTATTGCATAACTTTCTCGCTAAATGCAGGGTGTGCCAGTTGAGAAAAATCAAAATAATTTCTAAAATATGCGTCGTACGAAAAAAAATACTAGTAAATTTAAAATACCTGCTGATTATACTCGGTTCAATAGTTTAAAAATTACAGCAGCTTAATCACTGAATGTATGTTTTTCAATGAACGTCAATTTTCATCAGGTCTGTAACTCGCCAGGGGTTGAAGATTGACCCACCCCTGCTGATATGATTTTTTGCTGGAAATAGTCCCAAGATTACGTGGTATACGTTTATGCTAAAACATAAACTGAAACATCCTGTATAATATTTGAATGCAAACAAATTTTTTATTATTGCAATAAAATATTTTTTCCATTTTCCATATATTAATCTTTTAAATAAAATTACATTTATATTGTATATAAAAAAAAATGCCTTTTGGCTATTTCTTTTTCTATTATTAGTACTCGTACATATTATAAATAATATTCGCACAAAAATATTGTTTTTATAGCAATTGTAATTATTAAAACTATTTATATATTGTATATACAAATATATTTATAATTAACATTCTTTAACTATATTATAGCAAAAAAAAATGTAATCATAGAAATATCTTTCTAATATTCGTATATATCATATAGTAAAAGTGTAACAAAAATATCATTCATATATATTAGGCAGGGGTGATCAAACTACGTTTCACAAAGGAATTTTGTGTAGCTCGTTCACACATTTTTCATGTTGCGTCGTAAGTTACTGAATTAGCTGGTCCAAACTCTTTCAATTCAATTACATTAATAAGTTTTGTGATGATACTTTCAGTATTTCTTGTTTGAATCTAGCAATCCTCTGAATTCATTTTTAGTTTGTATGTCAGTGCTGTTTGTCAGGTAGTTTTATTGGTCATAAATTTACTAGTTTTTAAGTGTTTTTTTTATATCGCTCAGTTGATATGTCAAATTGTAATGAAAAGGAATAGAAAAACATTTACAATTTAAAACATTTACACTATAGTAGGTATTTCTCGTAACTTTCTTAATCTATAATCGGTGGAACTCTTTTCATCACTAAAAGCCATATATTTATCAACAATTCGGGTGTATTCGAAGTTGCACTGGGATGAGGGAATGCAGGGATATTTTAAGTGGAATTTGAAGTTTGATGATATGAGAGTGATAATGAGGATGTGGGGAGATGCGATGGATCTGTATGCAAAGGGATGGCATTGTGGGGAAAGGTGAGGAAAGGTGGATGTGCATACCTTGTGCGATATGAGAGTAAGGGAAACAGAATGGCATTTTGTCGGGGAGTGTCCAGTAGGTTAGGGTAGGTTAGGAATAAATTGTTAGGGGTAAAGAATTTGACTAGGAAAGGAGTGATGGAGCTATTGTCCGCAAGGATGAGGGGAAATTATCAGGGCTGTGTGGATGGCAGTGTGTCGCTTGGTTCAGTATTGGAAATGGAGAGATACAAGGAGTGCCTGGTAGTAGAGGAAGTAAGCAACGAATGGCAGACGGGAGTTGCGGTAGTGGTGAAATGGGTTGTCGATGATTTGCGGTCAACGATCAAGTTACCGATTCCCTAAATCGGATTCAATTTGTTCAATTATATGTATATGTATATTAATTTTGTAAAAATGTGTTTGTTTCTTGTTTAGTACATATGAGGTTAAAAGAAAAATATGAAATAAAGATGAACTATATAGATTTGTAAAACCCCGAAGAAAAATTTCATGCCACCCGAATGTTTTTATTAAAATTCATAAATGATCCGTTGGTTGTTTGTTGTGTTGACCAACCATCCCTGATATATATCAATAAAAATATTGATGCAATATTCCATCATCCATCAACTTATCCATCCATCCATAATCCTTATATCATATATATGTATTACGAATCTTCAATATATACATAAACGCATAAACGTTTATTATATTTTAAATATTTTCACTTTTATGAATTATTTATGAATATAAAATATAAAAAGGTGTGTGCTGCTTTTAATAATATTATTATAAAAAAAAGGCATATTTTTATATAAAAAAAAAATTAATTATAATTAAAAAATTGTGATATCTCTTTATCATTAGTATAATGTGATTTATATTCAACGTTGATTTTTTTTATTTAATAAACTATACAGGGTGCCCTAGCTAACTCTATCCAGCCATTATCTTCGAAACCAGTGGAGTTATCACTAATGTGATGTTGGAGTTCGCCCACTGGATTCAATTCGGCTACATTTTTATGTTAACCCCTTCCTCTCCACCTTAACTCTCATGTGCTTAATGGATATCAACTTTGGTAAATCAAATTTAAATCTATATTTTTTTTCGCCTATTTTGAAGACGGCGTGACGAGTAGTTAAAAAAAATGTAATAATATGTGGGGTTTGTAACTGTTATATTCCCCATGGGGAATTTTCCACGAATGTGGATTGTCCATCTGTTGGAAAATGTTCGAAAACTCGCTAAATTTCTATGAAAACATTTGTTGTCATGTACTAAAAAGTTATTCTACGTTGAAAATTAAGAGGGGTGTCCAAATACCCCATGCCACCACGCCCCCGTTTTTTAAGGTCAAAAATCGAAATTTTGATTTTTGCATGTTATCCAAAAAATATGGTTTTCTTATGCAAAAATTCAAAATTACAATTAATTCCGATTAAAGGGGAACGTGGAGGGCTTGGAGTATTTGGACACCTCCCTTAATTTTCAACGTAAAACAACTTTCTAATACATCACACTACAAGGTTTCTTACAGTTTTTAGGTGAGTTCATCATATTAATGATAACTCCATTGGTTTCGAAGATATTGACTGAATAGAGAATAGCTGGGACACCCCGTATACTTATATACAAACATTTAAATATTTATTATATAGTAGTAATAATAATAATAATTACATATGTAAAAATAATATTAAATTATGAAATTTATCATATCATATAAATGCATTTAAAAATATCCAATTTTTATACGCATAAGTAATTTCAATCAAAGGTATGGTATGTTGTAAACAAAATCATTAACATAAATAATAATTATATGTATATTATCTATATGTTTATACGTTTTTTTATGAATGTTTCAATTTTTTTTTTATTGATTTCATTTGATTTGACATACACACACACTTACCTATGTATCAAATTACAAATATTATTATTTAAAAAAAGAAAAATAACTTTCATTTGTATAAATTCTCAATCATGATATATAATTGACCGTTTGTTTATGTATGTACGCATAAAATAAAACATTTTTTAATTTTTTCGAATACTCTGTATATGTATCTCTAAATGTAGATTATAATATAGATAGAAACAATTATTTAGGGTGATTTTATTCACATTTACTGGTGTAGAACTAATAGAACTAAACGGTTTTTTATAGTTGCCTTCGCTAACTACAAATATTTATTTTGAGCCGAAGCTCCTTACAAATTTTGCGTACAAAGGTATTAGAATACGTCCAATAATATAAAAAAAACACACTTTAAAACGACTAATATTATTACCATATTTTGCCACAATAGGCAAGTAGTTTCAAAGACCGACACCGTACACGAATAGGGATAAAGAAGAATGACGGGAAAAACGGCGCCGTATAATAAGGTTCCGTGTTCTATTAAGAGAGCGCAAACCGAATATAACTCGCCAAATACTCCGGTTTTCCCGTTTTAATAAGCTTAAAAATAAATAGAATGCACCTAAAATCGTAGTATTTTGCAAGGGTACAACCAAAACGTAAACATTTTTATGATATATGTAAAAACATATGTACGGTCGCTGCCCTACACATGGAAAAAAATGTTTAAATTGTTTTGGGCGATTTGAACGTGAAATTTAATATGAATAAATTATAATATCAGTGTGTGGATACAGTAATTTCGTCATGTAATTTCGAAACAGGGAATTTTTTAGGACGGGAATCGCATGATAACGATAGAGAAATTAGCTGAACGAACAACGAAGAAAGATCTTTTTTTAAAGTGAAATTGGGTATAATTAATTATTTAATTATTAATTTAATATTAATTATTTGAAAAGTTACATACCAGAAAGTTGGCAAAAATTTCGAAACCTCTGCGAGAACTTTTAAAACGAAACGTTATTTTTAATTAGCTGTCACATGCCATTTCAGTATATAAATTAAGGCAATTAAGAAGACAATAAGTAATGCTACGATTTTGAAGGCATTTGATGCAAAACTCACAATTCCATGTGTAAGCATGGAATAGGTTGTTGTCTTATGCAATACGGTAAATCTGTTAGTTTTGGTTCCTTATAGTTTGTCTCCTGCCGAAACAAATTACTCTTAAATCGAAAAGGAAATGTTAGTGATGTGCTATTCCTGTAAAAAGTTACATAATTGGATTTATGCCAGAATAATCACAGTGGTCACAGTGATCACTGATCATAAGCCATTGTGAGGTATTCTATAATGAAGGAACTTTAACGGATGAAATTGTACCTCCTTAATTACGTTATAGAACTGAAATGTTTGCCTGGTAATCAATTACATATGAAGGCTAAATTTTTAGCTATTATCTTTTTTGGCAACACTGGTTTAAACAGCTGGCGAACGTTTCGTGTTTTGTTTCACTGTCAAACATCTTCAGTTTGGTCTATAATTTAACCATGAATCGTCTTACAAACGAACAACGCTTGCAAATTATTGAATTTTATTATCAAAATGCGTGCTCTGTTAAGAAAGTCACAATCGCGACGAAATTGTGTTCAGCGACGAAGCTCATTTTTGGTTCAATGGGAACGTAAACGTAAGCAGAATTGTCCATTTTGAATATCAGCCAGTGAATATCAGCCAGAAGCATTGCAACAGCTACCAATGCATCCAGAAAAAGTCACAGTTTGGTGCGGTTTTTATGGGCTGGTGGCATCATTGGACCGTGCTTCTTCAAAGATGATGCGAATCGTAACGTAATTGTGAATGGTGAGCGCTACCGTGAGATGATATCCAACTTTTTTTGCCCAAAATTCAAGAGCTTGACTTGCATGACATGTGGTTTCAACAAGACGGTGCCACATGTCACACAGCACCCGCAACAATGGACTTATTGAGAGGCGAGTTCGGTGAACATTTTATTTCACGTTCGGGACCGGTCAATTGGCCGCCTAGATCGTACGATTTAACGTCTTTAAACTATTTTTTGTGGGGCTATGTTAAAGCTTATGTCTATACAGACAAGCCCGCTTCAATTGACGCATTGGAAGACAACATTGAAGCATTTATTCGTGAGATACCGGCCGAAATGTTGGAAAGAGTATGCCAAAATTGGACTAAGCGGATGGACCATTTGAGGCGCAGTCAAGGTCAACATTTACATGAAATAATCTTCAAACATTAAATTATATGGACCGTACTATTGATTCAAATAAAGATTTCATGCATTTTTCTGAATTTTATGTGTTTTTTTTTTGAAAAACTTTCCTATAGCCTTTAAAAAATCACCCTTTATTAATAGGAATTAATAATGCGGATTTTTGAAAATGGCTTGAAAATGGCATTTATTTGTATAACAAAATGTAAACGTTTGCCAATGGTTGTTTGGTCGACATTCAACGCCATTGCAAGTTCATGTTGCGTTCTACACGAATTTTCATCCAATAACGCTGGCAATTCTTCGTCTTCAAATTTTTTTGGCTGACCTGGCCGTTCTTTGTCTTCCACTTCAAAATCACCACTTTTGAAGCGTGCAAATGAAATGCAAATTTTCTTCAAATGAAAGAAAGTTATTAAACTTCCCCCCAAAACAACTTTTTCAGGCATGTGTTTCGACATATTTGAAGCAAAAAAAAGCTGTGTTGTTTACACTTCAATGAAATGACATATACTGAAATTTATAGCCTACTGACAGACAAAAAAAAGAAAATGGCCGCGGTGTGGTTGCGATACACTCAACGGTAGTTACGCAATCTATTATCTAAATAATTTTTAATTTCTACACCTAATATTATCGCGTAATTATGATACCGATAATCAGGGATTGGAAATCATTGACTTCTGCGGAGATGGTCAATATACTTTGAATAAAACAAACAACCCGATATTTTTTCTTAGCAAATCGTTTTTT
Source organism: Dilophus febrilis (assembly GCA_958336335.1). NCBI lineage: Eukaryota > Metazoa > Arthropoda > Insecta > Diptera > Bibionidae > Dilophus > Dilophus febrilis. The sequence continues at coordinate 37,266,691 of OY284470.1, forward strand.
TTTCTATATAGTATTTGTATTTCCGTAGTTATATTCTTTTAACATGCGCCTTTAACAAGCCTTTTAGCCTTTTTATTTTGTTCACCCGATTCATTGCTGTTCATTGCATTTTATAAATTTGTGAACTCTGTTCTTACCTCTGAAAATGAAATTTTTTCCTTTTCTACAAATCAAAAATTATATATTTTTTTATTTTCTTCTTTAAGGATTATCGTCTTTTGCTGTTAACCACCATATTGTACAAATTAATACTTGATTTTGGGTTTTTTTAATGAATGTGATTTAATTGTATTATTTTCTTAGAGACCCCGTCTAACCCCGTCTTTAAAATCGTATTTTAAAATAAAAAATATTTCTTATTTTGTAACAAAGTTCGAGCACTTGTAATAGTTTTATCTAAAACTATATAGTGCGTTAAATATTGTAAGGTAAAAAAATAAATAACTCAAATTCGTATAAGAATTTTAGTTAAACAAAAAGAAATAATTAATTTCCACAATAAGTTGAAGTTTTTTTTGCTGCAAAATTGCTCATTATACAATTACCTCTCGTAAACTTTTTAACATTATTTTATATGTGTAATTTCGCGAAATCGATTCAACAATTAACAATTTCAGTTGAATACAAAAATATGCAACCTAGAAATCAAATCAAATAAATAAATTAAAAAATTCAATTGAAAAAAAAAAAAATCTCACACATGAAAATAATATTAATAATAAAAAAAAACAAAAGACTTTTTTTTTTCTTTACAAAAAAAAATAAGCGACGAACCCGTTTTTTTATAAAATTTATTATTCATTTCATACCAAACACACAAAATACGTTCAATATTTTTGGGTGTGTGCATTGGCTATATACGTACGTATTATTTTTCATTATTATTGGTAAGATTTGAGGTCATTTCAAAATGACATTAACAGTAAATTCACGTATACATTCTAGAATTAAAAAAAAAAATAATAATTACCAAAGAAAAAAATATAAAAAATCGTATCGTTGGATTGAGAGTACAAAAACGAAAAATAAAACAAATAACAATATTGTTGTTGTTGTAATGTTAAAAATTTATATATATATTTATCGTAAAGAATTTTTTTTTTTAATTTAACAATATAAGAAATACAGCAACATCACTCAATATATTATTATAAAATAATAATCCGAATGTAAAATAAGTAAAAACTAATATATAAATACTTGTGTTTTTTAAAAGAAATTCTATATAATTATAGTACAGTAGACTCGTGATCTAAGGAGCCCCTGAATTAGGAAACTTCGGAATAGGGAACGCTTCCAAGTTTTTGTATTATAGCCTTTAAATCATGAATGCTAAAAACCAATCAAAAAACCTCGATATAATAAACGATTGGTATAATTTTTCCGCACGTGTTGGTAATCGAAATGATTTAAATTATGCGTATTTTGAAAGTATTCTAATGAAATACTACTTAAGACGCATCACTTAATAAGTTCGTAGGATGACTAATAAACCAATAACTTTTACGGAAAAATTCGGGTTTATTCATCAACATCGAATAGACTCCTTTAAGAGTGATACAGTCATTGCAACCCGTTTCGAACATTTCGATAGGATTCTTTGTGTGGAACGATTTATCTTTGGCATTCAAGTGACCCCTAATTCTTCTTTTTATCCATTATCAGTCCACTCAGTCGATTTGATCCCGGATTTGTTATTGATGAATCCATGTTTCATATAGTCATATTCATGTCAATTCTTTTCATTGTGCTGAAATAACTTCAAACGTAGTTCTGAATTGTTTACGTATTTGAATCGACTGTTAACAAATGAGCGGTACTCATTTCGAATAGAGTTTGGTCATGCTCAAATGTTCATGCAAATACACTGCCCTTTCTGATATCTTTAGGGTGTCCAAAGCCATCAAACACAATTTCAATTTACCAATCGATCAAAAACCATTTTGTGAACTGTTTTTTATTATGTTTTCTGCAGACAACTGCCGAATGGTTGGGTGACCGCAGAACGTACAGCGCATTATCGGTTCTTGTATGGCCGCATTCAATTCACGTCTCCACACGTTTGTCTCAATGGAGAAGAGTCGTAATAAAAAGTTGTCAAGCTATTGCCCTGTTTGAATGCGGTTTGATTTTCCCCATTAAAAAGCAATGCATCTGAACATACACAATTCAGATGTTTCAATAATTTTAAATATTTTAAAAGTGGTAAAACCTATGGTAAAATCATAGGTAAAACCTCTGTAATTTTTGAACTAAACGTCAGATTGTTAGAGAATTTTGGAAAGCATCGTTTTGAGGTTGGTACTTCATAAAAGTCCATATGGATTTGCCAATAGCGGAGCCATAATATATTTGTCATCCTACGAACTTATTGACTGATGTATTATGTTATACCTTTAGAGAATCATTCGCTTCAGTTGGGCTGAAGCGTTCGTAGGTTGACAAAGAAAAAAAAATTTTCTTTTTTTTATGAAATTCAATATTATTATTCAACATAGTTTTCTTCGAGGGCGATACAACAATTTTAGCGTTCATACAATTTTTCAATACCATTTTTATAGTACGATTTGTCTTTATAGACTCGAAATAAGCCTCAGTTTTGGCGATTACCACTTCATCGACGCTAATTCGATACCGGTACTTTTCTACAGAGCTTTCGCATACCCAAATATTCATTCACAATACGTTCCTTTTATATCTTTAGAGTATCAACTATCTCGATCAACTTCACTTTACCTGTTATCCAAAATTATTTTTTGGACTTTTTTGATGTTTTCGTCAGTAACAGCCTCTTTGGGGCATCGTCCACTGCGCGTGCATCGTCCCCGGTGCTCAATTCGCCTGGTTTAAACCTAGCAAACCACTCAACTCAACGGTTGATTTTCCTGCGGTGCAGAGTTCGAATAATGTTTATCAAACCAACAGCCTTGGCTTCAACAGAATTTTTTTTGCGCCAAAAAGCAATGCTTTATTGCAACACACAAAATTCCTTTTTATCCAGTTTTTTTTTTAAACTAACACAATTTGATTCACTCAAAATGCTATATCTCATAAACTAACAGTTCGAACGTGGTCAAATTTATACACACGTATCTTTTGAAGGTTAGGGCTAACTGAAAATCATATGGATTTAATGCTTGTAGCGTCATTTATGTTCCAGCCCACGAACTTTTTAGCCCGCCTGATAATTTCTTTCCCGTGTTTTTCCATTGTTTTTTTTTTAAATAATTGTTTTTTTTATTTAATATCATTTAATTTTAACCCATTTACTTTAACGTTTTTTTCTGGAACCTTCCATTTAAGGAAACTTCGAAATAGAAAAGAATTTCCATCCCTTGCAATCAATTGTTCCTTATATCGCAATTCTACTGTATAATATTTTTAAAAAATATTTATATAAATAATATAATATCGAAGAAGCAAGCAGTAGCACAAATGATATATTATTACTTGTTTTGTTTGTATATATCATATTTAAAAGTAAAAAAATGAAAATAAAATATCTATGCGATTATAATCATACAAAGAAATAAAATAACAATTTTATGTTTCGATTCTTTGGTTGATCGACGACGGTTTCATAATAAACATATGATTAAATGAATTTTTTTTTCTTTTTTTTTTGAGTTTTAAAAATTCTTTTGTTGTGTCCCTTCTTTAGGCGATTTAAAATATTTTGTTTTTTATATCATTTTGATTTAATGTTGTTATTTTTTTTTGTCTGTTAAATATGATGCCAATGCCATTTGAATTGTCCTACCTGTTGATGGATGATGGTGCTGCTGTTGCTGCTGCTGCTTCTTCTTCTTCTTTTGGGTGTTTTGTACTGTATATATATTTTTTTTGTAATCATAGAATGAATTTGTTTTTGAAGAAACAAGTTTTTTTTTTTCAATTTAACGATTTAACGCAATGTTAGGTATGTAACGTAAGTAATACAAAATTGTTACAGAATAATTTTACGGTTTGGTACTTTGCTTGCGTGCGCGTATATTGAAATTATTTTATATATAAATATATGTATGTATGTTGTATGAAACGCCAATGATGTGAATACAAACAGATGATTATGTTACCTCTATAAAGTATTTATGTTACATATATTATATTTTCTATATTTATTATAGAAATTGCGTTCTTTTCTTCCATTTATTTTGTTATTGAAATTTAAATTTTACTATCTATAATAGAACTTACATAATGCATAAGTACACCATTTGCGACTGCTATATATATATTTATTTTATAGTATAATCTTTTACGCATCATCTGTATAAATATTTGTCTTTTTTTGTTTTTTTTTTTTTATTCAAATAAATTTGTTTGTTGTTTTGAAAACAAAATTTATGATGGATAAATGAATAGTGTAGAGTGGGGCTTCGAAGGTTCGAACGATTTATTTTCACAACACCCCTAGAAGACAATTTTTAATTTTTTAATTGGTTTTTAAGAAAATACTTTAAAATGATTCCTCAATAATGTATCGTTAATTGCAAATCGCGTTCGCGTTCTTTGTTTGTGATATAGTGCTTTTGAAAAGGTACTGCATTTGTGTGAAGGTGACCCAAGCCCGGGGAACTTTCGGCCATATATTGTAATTGTTAAGGATATAAACCAAGTTTCCTCCATCCATTCGTTGAAATAATTATCACATTATCTGGCTTATTGTTATTTTATGATTTAAAATATATTATAGAAAAGGATAAAAGTTTTTATGATAATTGGAGTTTAACAGTAATCATTCATAATTTCCGTGTTTATAAATCAGCTGTCCGTAGATTTTTGTTTCAATAATATTATTTTAAACAAAAATGTTATATTATTTAAAATATCTAAACATTTTTAGCGCCCCTTAGACAATGGCACCTGGTTCATTAGCACCAATGTTTTGTACGTAGTGGCCGATCCTGGGTGCGCCACGGCCGAATCTGCCCTAATCTACCCTATGATCTATCTATCTATCTATCTATCTATATTAATGTTTATATATTTTTTATCGGAATTTTTACATACGACGTATATATTGTACATATTCCAACATTTTAACATTTTTTTTTATTTGTAGTTGATTTAAATGTATATATGGCAAAGAAGAATGGCAAAGAAAAGATACGTCATCGATGCGATTATTCAATTTTCTCATTAATATGTTTTATTATTATTATTATTGTTATTTAATAATGATGGAGGAAATTCTATGGTACATAAAATACATTTTGAATTTTTTAATGTTCACGTTTTTTTTAATGTTAATTTGAATATCTCATCATCATATATTTTAATTTATTATTATATATAGATTTTATCATCTTAAATTGATCGAATCGAATTTAGGAGATTTCGGCGACAAAAAATTAATAAATAATTAGTTTTACCTTTTTCACTAATTGATTGGTTTGTCAGACATTAGCCAAAGTTCCTATGGTAAGGTTAATATTCACAGAGGGCGGCTGACTGTCTGTCTGGGAAGCTGAAAGTTCATAGTGCATTGCTCCCCCCGGCGGAGAGTTTTCTGATATGGCTGCTGTTTCTATCAGTATAGCTCTTCTTCGGTTCATTGCAACCTATAAGCTCTCGCACCACGTCCAGGTGATTTTCGTAGGAAAAAAACACCCCCTTTTATGCAAAAACTTATATTAATACAAGATGAGTTGAAAAATATTACCATAACATTTTTGAAATTCATATATACATATATATTTAATATTATACGTATATATTTAAAACCTGTTTTTGAAATAGTATTAAAATATGAGGATGTAATCAATCAATCAAATTAATGTAATGATATCCATTTAATTAATTTGTACATATATATATATATTATAATATGGTAATTCATATTAAATATAAATTGTGTTTTAATTCTAATATACAATATATTAAATGTCTCAATATCAAATACCATAATTTAAAATGAAAAGAAAAAAAAATTTCATTTCTCACACTTTCCATTATACATTATAATGTATATATAAAAATAGACTGTGTTAATAATAAACAAATATAAAAGATATGCGCCAATTAAATGGTTTTTTTATTAATTATTGTTTTCATCTTATTTACATAAATATTTTATAGTTTCATTTTGGTTTTAGTTATATTTTTATGTTTTTGTACCTGTCATATCAGATTAATTTATAAATTTATATAATTCGATTATATAAACTATGAACTATGAAGCAGCAGTGCTGGTGTCAGAAAAGTTATCCCACCGCGACAACGCAAACAATAGGTTATTCTTCGGAAAGGTACATGCTTATAAATACATATAAAAAAAACCTTTAACATCTTCCCCAATAAATTATACTTCTGGAGGGTAAACACAAAAACACAAAATTTTGTTTGAAAACCAAAAAAAAACATATGCATACAAACCTTGAAGCCTCCGCGTGGGTCAAACGAGGTCAGGCGGATTCTGCCTAGATTCAGAACAAACATTTGTTGTACGGTTCTCATCCACTACTTCAGATGGAAAACAAAAAATTCACTGTGCGGAACTTTTTAAGATTTTGGAACTTTCAAAATTTTTGGTAATAATTTAGACAATATTGAACAAAAGCCCCTTGATTTGGGTGTCGATTTAGATGGCAAATTTAAATCACACATAGACTATGTGATGTAAATAAAGTAAATTCTGCAATTGGGTTTTTGGCGTGCGGTTTTTGGTATCCGGGAATTTTCCAATCCATATTTTTTACGTGTATTTTTTACTTTACTCCCTTGTTCGATCAATCCTTGATCGATATGCATGCCCGGTTTTTTTGGTCACCGACCGTACTATTCAAATGCAAAGCACAGATCAATCAAATCTATCCAAACAAGGATTCCTTAGATTCGATCTTAAAGTGCCTATTTCTTGCTGGAATACAACTGTAGTTACACTCATAGACTTGCGTTACTTTAAATATGCCAACACTTGAAAAACATATAGGAAATAAATTGGTTTGTCATTTATAAATGTGCATTAATTTATATGGTACATTGGACTAGATACTTCTTTATTGGAAAAACTGCATTTTAAATCAGGACAGATTTTTTCATGGCCTGCCACTGTTATGGGATTGGGAGATAAGTGAATAATTTAGATTACTTACACAAATGTCTAAGATTAAAAAATATCCTAAAATATCCTAGGGAAATTGTAAAAGTTTTTATTCATTTGTACAATAATAATCGAGTTTCCTCGACACCCCCTGTTAATTTGTGAATTTACATTTATATGCGATATTATTTTACAATAAAAATAAACTGATAACATACGACTTATTTTAATTCATTGCCTTATTGAGGGACGGGTTGTAAGGTACACGGGTTGTAAGGTACACACATTTGGTTTTTGTATACATGATAAAGACGAATTGGTTAATAAAACACTGGGGAACGTTTTTATTTGATGGATAATGGAGATGTAGTACAATCCTTTTAATAAGGGTATTAAACAAATTCATTAATTACATTTTTAAGCGTAAAAGCGAAGAAATACGATAACATAATTTGAAATATAGTATAAATTTTGGCGTATTCATTGTTAGCAAAGACCCATTTGTGTACCTTACAACCTGTACTGAGTACAGGTTCGGAGTTCCACGCGTCTTGGCTAAAAAATATACTTTTGTATGATAAACGCCAAAATGTATACTATTATTGAAATGAATTTATCCCATTTTTTAGGTTTTACGACAAAAATATTACGTTATTTAATTTTTTTAATATCATTATTAAAAGGATAATACTTCCTTTCAATTATCCTGCTAGTGAAAACATTCCACAGTCTTTTAAACAAATTTGTATTAAGCACATAAAAAAACCAAAATAAAAAAACTGTTTAGCAAAGACGCGTGGAACTCCGAACCCATGGAACTCCGAACCTGTTCCGCCTGTACTCGCCTTATTGCCTACCTGTACTGTTACCGTGCTGAACGAGTGTACTTATATATAAAATGTGTTATTTAAATTAAATTATAAACATTTTTTATTTCATATTATGTATATACATTAAGAACAAAAAAAAACAATAACATTCTTATGTGTATACACATTTTTTCTTGATTTATTTTGTATGTCGTTAATTTATAAAAAAAAAAACGCAAAAGGTAGACTGCAAGTTCAGAAAGAGTTATACAGAAACATTTGCTCCATGCGAATATAATATACATTGTATGTTAATAATGTGATAATGATCAAAAATATTTAAAGTCTTTTTATTTTTTTTATATTTTTTGTAATTCAAAATATCACACAATCTTCTTTAATAAATGTCCTTGTAACATCATGACTAATTCAATTAATCCATTTATTACTATATATAGAAATATGCAGAATATTGTGATTAAAATTACGAAACTTTGTTGCATGCATGATACAACAGACTCCATTAATAATATGTCTGTCGAATATCGATGATCAATTTTTTTGAAAAAATAAAAATAAACAACACAAAAAAAAAACACGTAAATATACTATACAAAGGTGTTTTTATTTTATATAACATACATTTATAAATTAGCTGTAGGAATTAATAATGCGGATTTTTTGGCTTGAAAATTGCATTTATTTGTATAAGAAAATGTTAACGTTTGCCAATGGTTGTTTGGTCGACATTCAACGCCATTGCAAGTTCATGTTGCGTTTTACACGAATTTTCATCCAACAACGCTTTTGTCTTCAAATTTTTTTGGCTGACCTGGCCGTTCTTTGTCTTCCAAGTCAAAATCACCATTTCGGAAGCGTACAAACCATCGTTCACAAGTTGCTTGAGCTGGAGCATGTCCACCATAAGCTTCAACCAACAAACGATAACTTTCAGCAGCGGTTTTCTTCAAATTAAAGAAAGTTATTAAACTTCTCCCCCAAAACAACTTTTTAAAGCATGTGTTTCGACATATTCGAAAAGCTTTGTTGTTTACACTTCAATGAAATGACATATACTGAAATTTATAGCCTAATGACAGACAAAAAAAAAAGAAAATGGCCGCGGTGTGTTGCGATACACTCAACACTAGTTGCTCCATCTGTTATCTAAATCCGCATTATTAATTCCTACACGCAATATATCAGATATCCCGGGATGAAGTGTTCGGGGTTTTTGTATAAATAAGACACTCATTTTAAATGCAAAAAGTAGTAAAAAAACATTTTATTAAAAGTGTTGGCCACTGCTTTCTACACATTTTGACCACCTTTCTGGCAATCTCTGGATACCGCAAGCCAATAGTTCGTATTTTAAAGCAAACCAATAACACGACACTTTCGACTTCTTCATAGGCATCGACGAAGTGTTGCTCAGCCAACGCGTGTCCTATTGATGAAACAGCAAATTCGGTATTCGGAAGGAGCCAAGTCTGATGAATACGGCGGAGGGGTAACATCTCCTAGATAAATGCTTTGATTGTATCCTGAACCTGGTTTTGCTTTGTTATGGAACAAAATTTCCTTGTCGTGTCTTCTGGCCCATACTGGTCCATCATTGATCACTGCATGGTTCAAATTGATGATTTGTAGTGACGGTAGCGATCAATATTACCGATTTCACTGCAGTAGAAGCTCGTGGTAAATCACACCATTCTGATCCCACCAGACATAGAGCATTGTCTTCTTGCAGAAACGATCAGTCTTTGAAGTCGATGCGTTGCTGGTTGTCCTGATGGATTAACCCATATGATTTGTTCACTTGAAACCAATATACCTATGGTAAATGTATTCATAAAGAAATTTATTTTGAATGCATAACTTTGTAAATCACTTTAACGCACCACACCGTATATATACACCATAAAAGTCTTAATCTCTTCATATATATATTCTTATATTATTATTAATATAAATATCATATATATATATAATAAGCATATCAATATGTAATTACGATAAAAAAAAAGAAAATATGCGTTGGATATCTATACTCATTGCTTTTTCACATCACACCACCAACCAACACGACACCAACACCAATTTCAAATATCGCGGTCGGCGTCTTATCAAGGCCACGCTGAACATATAGTGAATGCGCCCCAGTTTATGAAACGAACACAATAAATAGGGAAAATAGTGTCGCCCCACATATATGCGTGTAATTGTAAAAATTAATTTACCAAATTCATACGCGTATGTATGAATATCTTTACACCATAAAAACCGGTGAGAGTGTGCACAGAGAGAAAAGTTCGCATTTATTATGCACATACGAAGCATTTCTGCATTTAACGCCAAATTATCTCCAAGAGATAATCAAAAAGACCGCAACTATAAAATGTACAACCGTATTCTTATTTTGCGCACTAATATTATACGAGCTGCACAACGTTTAAAAGTGAGGATATAATATTGCACAAAAAATTTTCCCAAGAAAATGACGAGTCGTGTACAGCGGCAAATTTGGGAAAATTAACATTTTTTATCAAAATATTCGTGGCCTCAGGACAAAGAATGTAAAGTGCTTTGATATAAGTAGCCATAGATTGTCACTGTTCAATGCATGTTGTCTGAATAAATTATTACTTGATGAATTCTAACATTGATGATTTTCTTATTCATAAATTAAGCAATTCGATTTCACTCTGTGTAGTAGGTTTGTTGATTGTTGATGAACGTGTGTAAAATAACAGCTACACCGTGAACAAACGGTGGATCGATGACGGTGAATGAAACGAACAGATGATTTTTAACAACACTCTATTTTGATGGGCTTGATGTGTTTGGTGTAACGTAAAAAAAAACGCCATATAAGAATTTAAAAAAAAAGAACGATGGAATTTGCATTTTTTTTATGTGTCGTGCTCATTTTAATCTTTATTATAACTATAATTTTTTTTCAATATTGGATTTAATTTACATGTATTTTTTAAATGTAATTTCGTTCTGCATATTTGATTTTATTTAATCATATTTATTTTGTCTCGGCAGAATGTTATTATATATTATTATTATTATTATTATTATTCTTTTATGATGAAATAAGTAAAAAATTCTTTTGGTATTTATCAACTGCAATCAAAAATATATGCGGTTTTAATATTATATATTATAAAAGGATAAACTCTTTTATAAATGATTCAATAAAATACAATCTTGTTTGGGTTATTATTATATATATAGTTTGCGTTGTATACGCATCGTTTTAGTATTTATTATAAACAGAACAGAGGTAAAATAAATAAAAAAAGTGAGTCATTTGGTCATCCATGGGTTGGTTCTTGTTCTTCTTCTTTTTCTTCTGTTTTTTTAATTCAAGAATTTAAAAAATATTGTTTTTCTTTTCTTCATAATTATATAGTTATTTTTTATGTGTAATGGGTAATGGTTTATTTTTTTTTTAATGAATTTATTATGTATGTTAATAATGGATTAAAAAAAAAAAAAGACTCCCAAAGATTAAAATTTTTATAATATAAAAAGAAAATACCTTTTATAATATACAGAATGTCTTCGTATCGTCCTAAAATATTAGTATATAAGTTTAAGTTTTATGAACCTTTTCTTTATATATAGTGGATGCACGTACATATAGAAGAAAAACAATTTTAACTGGCAGGCTGCACCACCAATCTAACACCAGCTGTAACAGAATGCATGTACCGGTGGCAAGGGCGGAGTAAAGAGAAAATCACTAATCAACTCCTCATAAATATTTAAAAATTCGTTATTAAATGATGTGCTTCACTAATATATTCAAATTGTTTCCAAAGAACACCATCGGATTTGCATGGGAACTCCTGGATGGAATGTGATTAGAAAAAATTCCCCGATATAAAAAGTTTTTCCATGTTTCATCAAACACCCAGATACAAAATTTCTAGTCAATTGGTTAGAAACAGAACGAGATATCTTGGATTTGTATAGGAGCTCATGAAGAGGGAGTGATGGGATCGCAGCAAAAAATGTCCCGGAATGTATTTTATTGCATTTTGTATCCAAAAACCGATATATCCAAAATTTCAATCAAAAATATCTTCAAAACGCTTTGAGATTTAAACGAGAAACAAAAAAGTCGCGTAATATTCGACAAATTTGCAATGGACGGGGTAAAAGGATTGGGGGCACATACCCTAGATCTTCGAACCTAACCAGCTCGACATGAAAAAAAAGCTTATGTTGAAAATTTCAGCCAAATCATTCGAGTAGCTTCCGAGAAAAACTTATCAAACCTAGCAAGCGGTATTATATTAATTGAATTGGGTTCTAAGTCCCCGAAACACTTGACCCTTCGAGGTCATTCCATGCTGCATCTTCAATCTATTCCATATTTATACATTCATTGGCGCTGTCTAGGAACCTGGTAAATTAAATGATGGGTATATGGACATCACTCATCAGTTCCACTTCCGATTTTATCAATATATATACAATATACAAAACATTAACTTCTTAAACTAAAAAATGAAAAAAATGTTAAAATAGTTTACCGCGATCGAGTGCGGTGCGAACAGAAAACCCTAGGAACGAAAATTTAAATGAAAAATAAAATGTTCGCACCACGACCCCGTACTTGTAAAGCCGCCTTTGGTTGTTATTTTGCTATATGCATTTAATTAATAATAATTTATATACAATACTATTTTGCCTATGTCTGCCTCTGTATATATGTTATTATGATATTATTCACATTCCTAGCTGTTTAGCAAAAAAATAAAAGTTTAATATTAATATTATTATATGTATGTATGTATATAAACACCGAATGGATTTACATTTCTATTTTTATACATAGTTTGTTTTCTTTGAATTTACTTATGTAAGTATAGTATATAACATAAATAAATATAATAATTATAAATACAACAACATTTCTTTGTTTTTAATTGTTTATAAACAAATATTCACATACACTTGTTGCATTTTCATAAAACAAAAAGTGGTTATTGATTATACTTTTCCAAGCACTGAATTATATAGATCGTGTAAGAACATTATAATTTAAAAAGTGCAGCAAACCATCCCATATATACAATATATAAAAGTAAACGTTTGTTGTGCATTAAATACGTTAGATTCAACAATTGAAGAAGAATTTTATCACGTCTGCGTATACATCAAAATAAGCGTCTAGATACTTACTTTTACTTTCACGCGCCTTCTCTACAATTGGTTTTGGCGCACATCAACAGCATTCTCCAACCGAGGCCGTCAACGTCCGCCAGCCGGAAGTTCCGATTCAAGTTCATCTTCATCTATCTCTTTCGCTGCCAACGCTTCTTGATCCACCTGCGTGGTGCGTGGTTTACCAAAAATTAGGATTTTCCAAGATTTTTTCTATTATTTTTACAGTGTATTTTATATTTATGAAAAATGTAAGAAAAGTCAAAATTCTATAATCGATTTGTTTTAAAAAAATGTATTATTTATGATTGAATTATTATGATGCAATATTATTCTATTACTCAACTATATAATACATATACATATGTAAATCTATATATATAGTTTATCCGATATTATATAAAAATTTTAAATCTTACATCAAAAATGTGTAGATCATATTAGCTAATATTATAGTTTATTAATAACTTCATATGTTATAATATTATCTTATAAAAATATTGTAATATTTTCTTTATGTTATAATTTTAATTTCGTAAAATATACACGCATTTATATTACAGTAAAACCTCCCAATTTGACTCCTCTGTGTAATCGGACCCATTCCGAAATCTGTTAATACTGAAAGAAAGGTTCATCAAAAACATCTATTATGTGTAGGAATTAATAATGCGGATTTTTTGGATTGAAAATGTCATTTATTTGTATAACAAAATGAATGAGTACATTAACCAATATATTGCCCATCGTTAGCTATGACTTCCTCCCATCTTATAGGAAGTTTGTTGATTCCCCGTTTGAAGAAGTCCTCATCTTTCGAGGCAATCCATTCATCGACCCATTTTTGCACATCTTCAGCATCTCGAAAGCGTACATCTGCCAGGCTGACCTGCATTGATCGGAACAAATGGTAATCAGAAGGAGCAAGGTCTGGAGAGTACGGGGGGTGATCAAGATGATCCCAACCGAGCCTTTTTATTTTTTCTTTAATGATGTTTGCACGATGTGGTTTGGCGTTGTCATCATGAAAAAAAACTTTTTGGTGTTTTCTAGATATCAATGGTCGTTTTTCGTTCAATTTCTTTGCCAATTCGCCCAGTTGTCGTCGGTAGCGATCAGATGTAACCGTTTTATTTGGTTTTAACAGCTCATAATACACGACACCCTTCGGATCCCACCAAATGAACACCATAAGGTTCTGGCAATGAATATCGCGTTTTGATTGTGAAGTTGATAGTTGGCCGGTATCAACATATGATGCTTTACGTTTAGGGTTGTCGTAATACACCCACTTTGCATCGCCAGTGACAATTCGACTCAAAAAACTAATTTTTTTGTGCTCGGCAAGATGTTTATGGCATGCATCGTTTCGTGCTTTGAGTTGATTTTCATTCAGTTGATGTGGGACCCATTTTCCTAGCTTTCTGATCTTTCCCATTGAATGCAAACATCTGGAAATGGTAGAGGCATCTACATTCAACTCTAATGCAAGCTCTTGTTGCGTTCGACACGAATTTTCATCCAATAACACTTGCAATTCTTCGTCTTCAAATTTTTTTGGCTGACCTGGCCGTTCTTTGTCTTCCAAGTCAAAATCACCATTTCGGAAGCGTATAAAGCATTGTTCACAAGTTGCTTGACCTGGAGCATGTCCACCATAAGCTTCAACCAACAAACGATAACTTTCAGCAGCGGTTTTCTTCGGAAATGAAAGAATGTAACTAAACTTCCCCGCACAACCACCTTTTCAGGCACGAAATTCGACATGTTTGATGCAATAAAAAACTTTGTTGTTTACATTTCAACGAAATGACATATACTGCAATTTATAGCCTAATGACAGACAAAAAAAAAGAAAATGGCCGGGGTGTGTTGCGATACACTCAACGCTAGTTGCGCCATCTGTTATCTAAATCCGCATTATTAATTCCTATACCCAATATATAAATTTAACTCTCTAATCGAACCACCTCGAAATTGGACCAATGAAATTACCCTTAATTACGGATTTTCTCACTTCTTAATTAAGCCAAATTTGTATTGTTGCTATGTACTTTATGTCTGGAAGTATGGAAGAATGTTACTGTTGAAACAATAACGAAAAAACCGAGATTTAGTCAAGATAAAAATTAAATAATGGTTGAGTCACCTATATTATCGCCTATAGTGAATTTCTTGGTGTTGAAGAAGTTTTGCCAACCCATTGCTGAAACTCTATTGCTTCTATCTATAATAGGATGTTTTACATCATATCTCTCGTGTGACTTTAACTCAAAGTCAAAACACAAAACCATCTTATTATGACCGCCTAGCTACTGAACAACTTTTGTCTGAAACATTTGTCGGTTTCCGAAGATTTTCCATTGTCTAACGTTTTTGTCCAATTGTCTCAAAAATTCACCCTGTTTATAAAATAATTTGATGTGTTGATGAGTGAATCGGTGAATTTTTAAAATATTATTCATTCATATTCTTAGTTTTACACAAACAAAATTTTAATGAATTAACAAATTTATTTACAAATACCAAAAAATATCAAAAGAAAGAATAAAAAGAGGTTTCCTATAGATAAGAAATTCTAAGAACATAAATATGAATGTTTTATATTCTTATAATTTAATTTAATTTAATAATAATCTATAAAATATATTTTTTCTTATACGTTTGTTTCTTTGTTTGTTTTTGTTTTTATTTTTTTTTTTGTTTATTTAAATTAAATCATCGAATTATGATTCATGTATTTTTTTTTTTAAGAATATTTTAAATAAATGAACTCATTAATTATTCACAAATTATACCCCATATATTTATTATGTCTAATAATATTTAATTTAATCAAAAGAATTTTATTTTATAAATTCTCATCATATCTCTATGTGATATTTTATTGTTATTGTTTTTTGTTTTATAATTTACTTATATGTTATGTGTTTGTATAACTCAGTATATATTATAGAGTGACCACCTTTTAACTCTGTCTAACCTGGAGATGAATGGAGATCTTACAATATAAAATTGTAGACTTACAACCTACAATTGGTTTTAGCTTTCTTCTCCAATCAGAATCAGACCTATTCATCACCAACAATCGCCAACCGGAAACACCTAAGATCCATATAAGCATTTTCACATTTCCTTTGCTTAAGTCGTTCCCATTTTTTCCTGTCCGATCCGAGGCACTGCTAATGGTTTTATAATTTATGTGTTTTTTTTTTGACCACCTGGGCAGTTCGGAAAGTAAACACTTGATCAGGAATTCAACAATTTCAACACTGGTTCACAATAAGACCCGTCAGTGCCTACTCTATTGATCCCCACTTTCTTCCTTATCGAAAAGTTCTACAATTTAGAACCCCCCTTTAACAGAGTGAATAGCTGATATTGATATTACTTTTTTATATTATACTAAACCCGAAAAAATTCTCAAAATCTAAAACCCCCGGAAAGCCCGCAAATTGTATGTAAGAACCCGGAGCCTCTGAGGTCATACGCGGAGAATTGGTCACCCTAAGTATGAATATAATTAAATTTAAATGCATCCGAATTTGTCTTTATGATATACATTACTACTCTTGTACTGTTGTACTACATATATCATATGATAATTTTTTTTTTTTTTTAAACAAATTATAATCTTTCTATTTGCTATACACATTAGGGCCATTCACTATACGATACGAAATACTTTTTTAAATTAAATTTTCGTATTTTTTGACAGCTTTAAATTACTTACGAAGGTTCGCTATGTGAGCGCCTGTTTTTTTTTAGTTGGTTTACGAAAGCTTCGTATTTTTGTTTTGAATACGAAAAGATACGAAGCGTAAATATACCTAAAAAAAAAACATGTCCATGGGCATGTTTTTATTTACGAAGGATGTGTATTTTATTTTCTGTCAAAAAATACGAAAATTTCATTTACGAAAGTATTTCGTATCGAAGTGAATGGACCTATTGTTTTTTAAACGTTATAATAATAAATTTGTATAAATTTGTACATTTTTTTATTATTATAGTGCGGTTCAACTGATTTATTCACATGCTTTTTTAGACTCATAATAATAATAATAATAATAATAGTATTTTATATAATACACACATTTGATATCTATTTAATATTCATTTGACTGACTGTCCCTTCAAATTATAAACAATTTTGTTCTTTTTTTTGAATAGAATTTAATATACTTTTAAAATGTATATGATATTTACAGATAGTATCTAAATTTATATATGCGTTTATATTTTAATTTTATTTTTTTGTTGTTGGTTGGTTAAACTGTGTGTATGTGTTTGTTTTTTTGTTTTTATTAAATTGTATTTTGCCGTTTTCTTATACGTAAATACAAAAAAATATTATTAAATGTGTTATATAATTTATTAAGAATATTCATATATAAGAACGGGATTACGGCGACTCTGGATATGGAAAGTATTAAGATCCGAACGGTTGTATTACATATTTAAGTAATTTAATTATAGACTAATATCGTTATAGGCAACTTATATGCGCGCGCACTGGCTCGGCCAGTTCGCTCGAGCATTGAAGTTTAAACTGAAAATTTTTTATGCTGACTTGTTTTAGCTTGAACTCTCATCCTACCGACTAAACCCCCTCCCTTCGGCTTTGAGTAGTGTAATAAACTGCTCCATGTACTACGACCCATTGGTTCTATTTTATGCGCCCTACAAATCCAAAAAATAAGTAAGTGAACCCCAAGAATTTGGATTTAGTTTTCCGATCTGATGTAACAGATTATCAAGCAATATCCATTTTGTCATTTTGACCGACTCTGTACAGTGAAGTGGATCCTTCAATAGTTATATGAACCCAGATGACCTGTTGGACTAAAACAGTTCAAATTCTTCGTAAAATTTAGAAATTCAACGTTAATTTCCTCGGTAAATTTTATTAAACCTTCAATGGGTATCTCTATTGTTATTGTTACTTTTTTTTCGTGCGTACAGAAGTGTGTTTCTCTTTAATCATTAAGACCGTCTCTTTATTTTTTTTTTAAAAGGTATAAAGGTATATTTACCAATGGCAGGTTTCGGTCCAATAAGTTTTTCCTGCGTTACCGCCAGGCAAATAGCACTCTAATTCGCCTTCCACCTTTCCCATATTAAGGGTAGTTTGCTTTCGTGTTTCACCCTATTCAAGGTTTTATGGCAGCCGCATATCGGTCTCGAATTAAACTTTGGTCAACCGAGAGCCTTAACAACCACTTTTTTTTTGCTGGGATATAATATAAATATCGGATTATTTTTGAATCCCCTACGTATTCATTACACATTGCATCGATTTCAATGGCACACGCCCTCCCCGCCTGGAATACAGTGTGTGGTATATACCGAGGGCCTTCCTCTTTGTTCGAGCCGTTGTGCTAATAAACCGGCCCCCGTTCCTACTAAGTTCTCATGGTCAGCGCACTGAAGCGATTTTCCGTTTAGCGGCGGCATCCCCATCACAAATTGCAACCTTTTTTATAGAACCTGTTGCACTCCACAACCTTGATCATATTATCGTAGGGTTTTTGAAGGTTTTTTCCATGGTTAATTATTCGCAAAATTGATCTAGGTTGTTTGCCCTGGATAATTGTTATTAATTCTTTAACAATTATATGAAAAAGAAATTTTATTTAAAATTTCAATTATTCAACGCCGCCATAGACGCACTTATGGCGGCGTTGAATAATTGAAATTTTACTATGACATTTTAATTTCACAATATTTTATCATAAAAAAATAAAAAAAAAAAATGTCCATATACAAGTATTTCTTTCCAGTTTCCACTATAAGATTTGCTTAACTTTTAAGACGTCACCGATATATAGGCTGTGTGTTGATAGATGAATGAATAATATATTTTTATATACACATATTTTAATGACTGTACACTGTACAGTGACTTTATATTATATTCTTCATAAATAAAATATTTGTTTTTTATATTCGTAAGAAAATTATTAAAATAAAATGATTGCGATCACATCATCAACTCATATTTGTATATAAATTTTACACATACCATGAATGTGCGAAGAATATTCGTCTGTACCCTATACAAACGAAGAATAATCCTATATTGAGTATTATTTTTGTATATCTTACAGTGGATTCACAATACAAAGACTTAAGACATTTGTCTTAAGAAATAAAGCAAAGTTAAATACATCTAAATACATACATTTGATCACAATGAGAGACTCCCTTGTCCTTTGTTAAAAGTTGATCAAGCGTTAACTTTTTCTTTAGTCAAAAGGACAAAAACCATACCTCATTGTGTGAATGAACTCAATGTATTTTCCATGTTTTATTATGTTTTATTCGAAATATAACTTGAAGTTGGTTACCCGTTTTTTTTAATTGAATAGAGAAAGACTGAAAAAAAACTAAACAATATTAATAATCCCTCATCATGAATCATTTTATCATGAATCATTTATATTTAGATCATTTAGCGTTCTTACCTATTTGGATATTTGGTCAGAAATCTGTTTTACTCTTACTTCCTTACATCATAGATTAAAAGTTGGATGCAAGATAACTTCCTTACATCTAGTCTTCATTGAGTTAACCAAACTCTTACATTTCTTACACGTGAACCGGGTCCATTGTCATGTTGAAATATCTATCGCAAATGGCAACGCTTCGATGAAATCTTCATTTAAATTATCTTTAAGGATATTTTTGTATATTTCACCAATCATTTATACCATTTACTTTTACTGGTATGGTACTGGTATAATTTGACGAACGCCTGATGCCTGTGAAACATTCAAACATATCATCATCATCGTCGAATATCTTCCATCCATATTTTACCGTTTTTGTTTGTATATTTTCGATCTAATTCTAGATATTAGAAGGATGTCTTACATTTGGTTTTCTATCATTACCGAATAGATTGAATTTTTCTTTCTTTCACATAAGTTCAAACTACAAATTATCAAAATTATAGATCTGCTGCAAAGGCATACGAAATTCTTGAAATCGAGCTTTAGTAAACTTATTGCCTGTCCATAACGATGATTATGATTTTCGGGTATATAACGGTTTGCGTCTAAAGTTTTTATTCAACTGCTGCCTCAAGGTATGCTTCTCATATGTTAAATTGTTGAAAATCCATTGACTAGGTATTCTGTGTATTTTTGGATATTATTTGTTAGTTCTAAGAGAAATATTCGTTCTTCTCCTGCAACTGTTTATATGTTATAATGATTCAATTGGAACTGATTATTTTACAATATGTTGGCTATTTACTGAATACAATGCAATTTCTTTTGATCGAACGGTTGATGATGCAAGTAATGTGTGTGTTGATGTGTCGGGTATTCATTCATTCGACCATTTATCACTCCACAATGATGATGTTTATGGATCATGTATAGTTATTTGGGCCTGATTCTGCGGTATTCTATGGAACGTTTTGAGGAAATTCATTGATTGCATCCAACTTTATGAATGCCAACGTTATGATAAGAGTTTACGATTTTATCGAATATTCTTAAAATCCAATGTCAAAACCTATCAAATATCAAATTAATGAAGAAAAATTGCACATTTTTATTATATTACAGGGACGTTCCTACCACATATTTTAGACAAAGAATTTGAAAAAAAAATACAATAATCAAATTTAAGTTTTTTTTTTGAAGAGATAAGAGTTTACAATTTTATAGTCCGGGTTCGGAGATCCACGCGTCTTGGCTAAAAAATGCCCCTTTTTATATGATAAACGCCCAAATTTATACTATAATTAAAATGAATTTATCGCATTTTTTAGGTTTTTTACGTCAAAAACATTATTTAATTATTTAATTTTTTTTTAAATCATTATTATTATTTTAAATCATTATTAACTGGATATCGGGTGGGTATCCTGCTAGTGAAAACATTCCCCAGTCTTTTAAACAAATTTGTACTAAGCACGTAAAAAAACCAAAATAAAAAAACTGTTTAGCAAAGACACGTGGAATTGCGAACTCATGGAACTGGCAACTTGTTCGCACTGCGAATCTGTTCGCTAATTTTATCGAATACACTTTAAATTGAATGTGAAACCTATAAGAATATCAATTGAATAAAGAAAAACCGTCCGATTTTTATACAAATCTAAGCTACCGTAGATAATTGGTACAAATTTAGTTCTGGTGCACTTTCAGGTAGTTTATATGCTAGTTGAGATGTCTTAGGTCTTAAAAGTCTTTTCATTATGAACCCACTGTAAATGTACTCATTTACTTATATATTTAAGAAACATTTAAAAAAAAAAATCAGAAAATTACCAAAACCCATACATACCACAATGATCAATGATCATCATCATCATCATCTCAACAACAATATTAATACAACATATGCTGAAGCTGAACAAACACTGGCAATGATGGCAATATCAATATATACATATATAAAATAACTTCAAAGAAGAGATGATGGAAAATATTTAGAGTTATACATTTACATAAAATTTATATATACAACAAGAAACCGAAACAAATAACAACACAACAAAAAACAAAAACAAAAAAAAATACCATACCACATTTTTTTATATATATACATTTACAGGATGTTTCATGTAAGTCTATCCCACAAATATATCTTTGAAACCACAATGGAGTTATTACTAAAATAATGTTAGAAAACCCCCACATTGTATTCAAATTGGGTACATTTTGTGGTTAACCCCTTTTGGGTCCCCATCTACCGAGCACCACTGTGGTTCTCAATGAATACCAATTTTGAAAAAAAAAACATTTTTGTAATACCTCCTGTAATTGTGGTTTCAAAGTTATATTTGCTGGATAGACTTATGTGGTACACCCTGTACATATTATTTATTATTTACATCAATTTAACAAAATACCAATTTTTTTTTATTTTTCTTTTTTCATTTTGAACACAACAAAATTTTTGTATATGCGATCGTCGTTTCGTTTGTCGTTCATAGAATTTGTATTCACTATAGTCAGATAGTCACAGTCAGTAAGAAATTGACTAATGAATAGTTAAAATCGTATATATATTTAAGAAAAAAATGATTCGATTGCTTTTTTACCCTTTGGTTTGATACCCGGCGTATCTGATATGGGAATAAATAAATTTTTAAATGAAACGTAAGAAAAAAACAAAAACCAACCCTGCACTTATATAAATGTGTGTTAATCAATTAATCATTACAAATTCTTTATTGTGTTTTTTTTTGTTTTCACGTTTATCAGATATCGAATAATAATCGTAGTGAACCAAAACCAAAAAATAGTGAAGTGAAGTGAGATAAATTTATTTAAATATCTTAATATTATTTTAATATCTTAACGTTCATTCAAAGTTCATAGATATAATGATATATAAATTACGATATATGTTTCGATAGTGCTCGATAGTTTTCAATACGTGCAATGTCGAAATATGTTCAAAAAATGTTTAACGATTCCATTAGTTATTATAATTATTGGTTGAATGTAAATAATTGTAAAATATATATAATGTGTGTGTGATCGATAGGATATGATCAGTTCTTAAATTGTATTTTTTATGTACGCGATATTAAATATTTGAAATTCTGTTAAAATCTCACACTTATTATTTTTTTATGTTTCTTCTTTTATACGATAAATATCAATTGATTATTATTTTGAAATAAAAATAATATATTTAATACAATTGTAATAAAAAAAAAAGAAAAAAGTTATTTGGTTTGTTGTTGATGTGTTTTTTTGTTTTGCTCTTCTTTGTTTTATATTTTTAATTTTCAATATAAATATTTTAGTTTATTTAAAAAGATGAGTTAATAAACGTCTATAATAATATATATATATATATATATATATAGTGATGTGTGGTGCTTATATTGAAAATATATATATATAAATTAATCGAAATACATGTACTACTCTAACCATTATAATATCGGACACCTGCTATTTTATTCGTATATGCTCGATTTTGAAATAACCGAGAAAGGAGACACGAAAACAATTCGTACTAATTTTATTTCATAAATTGATAGTTTTAGTTAAATAATTGCGAAGACAGAAGTAAAACAAAAAAAACTTTTAAATTCAATTTTTGTTTTATTAATCTAATTAATTTATATCATATTTTTTTTTTTTTACAAAATTAACCAAATGAACCCGATTCGAATTCCTGATCACTTGATCGTTTGGGACGATGTAGTCCCACGCCACATACCACCATCAAAAGTTCCACCTCCCACTCTCTACTTACTTCCTTTACCCATTGTATTCTCTACCATACATTCCATGTATCTTTCCATTTCCAATATTACCCCAGGGCGACACCCTTTCATCCACTCATCCACCTATAATCTCCTTCTCGAAAATTGTTCCTTCGCTACTTCAATTGTTAACTTCCTTAACAACCTAACCATTTATACCTAAACATCCCCTAAAACTGGGCACCCTTTAATAAAATGTCATCCCGTTTCGCTTAGTTTTATATCACACAACGTACATATCCAACTTTATTCACAACCCCATCCATTTGCATTGAGTCCCATCCTCATTATCACTCTCATCCAATTAAACTTCAAATTCCCCTTGAAATATTACTCTGTATTCCCATTGTAACTCCGAATACACTCAATCCTCCTCCTATCACCCCCTCCGTTACCATCTCTTTTACAAAATTTTCTTCTACCTTTCTTACGAAAAAGCATCCGTTCTCAATCTTCAATATTCCATTTCACATTCTCCTAACTTCATGTTCCGCTCATTTATTCATCCTATATTGTTTTTTCACCCTTTTCCATCAAAAAAATCTCTTGCCAAAATACCATAATTTCTTCGACTTTTCCATATTAATACGAAGATTCCACTTGCATCCAACCTTTTCATCATATCGGCATAAGCCAAAATCCTCACGTTCCATTCAGCTATTCATATCTCCTCCAGTTTCCTCGTTCACATCGTTTATGAACGGGGGGCAAATGACGTTGGGTTCAAAACGCACACCCCTGTTTCACTCCCGAACCACACTTTAAATACCCCGAATTAGTCTTACTACCCCCCATACACACGCCCCAAATTCAAATTAGTTATGGAATTTATTACAAAATATACAGTTTATGCAGTTTCAAAAGATACAGAAAAATTTTTAAGGGAGGTATGGGAAACTTTTAATTTTCTCTCCGGAGGGGAAATTTTTTGCAGAAGTTGTTAAGGCCTACCCCTTAAGCAATTTTTGTTCCGCGCATCGAACAAAAATTACGCATAAATCAAGGAAAATGCAAATATTTGATTCTTACCGTATAAGAATTCATTATCATTTTAAAAATGATATTTTAGACCGTATTTTGGGAACAAACATTTCTTAAAGGGGTAGGCCTTAACCACTTCCGTACCAAATTTCCCCTAGGAATAGGAAATCAAAAATTTTCTCAGACAAACTTTCCCCCCTTCTCGTGGGCAAACGGACCGGTACGACAAAAAGCAAAAATTGTTTGTTTGGTGTACTTTACTATCAATTTATTGGGTCAAAACAAAAAAAAAATGGTGCGAAGAATCCAATTGGATTTACCGACGGGTAAATTTAGAATTTTCCCATACAAACTTTCCTCCACTGGGGAAATTTATAACTTTCCCCCTCGATCTCGAAGAGGGGGACGGAAGCGAGTTTCCGATTCCTTCAGAATAAACTTTGCATATTCAAACTAATATATCTTTACTACGTTGCTAAACTGTAGTTTTATCCCATTGCTTTGTCCATTCTCATGCAATAGATCTTTTGACCATTTTACCAAATGGCTGCTTTTGTTGAGCATTTTAAAAGTATATCACATACAGAACTTCTACTATTATTTTTTTAGCTTTCATTTGTCTGTGATTCAAATGAACCGCGGTTAAAGGATATTTTTTTTAAATATCAGATACGGTAAACTTCTAGATTAAGTTCTTTAGGAATATTTTGGCATTGTACTTTTTAATAACATAGATATTACAAAATTATTGTTTAAAATCGTTTCGCGCCATCACAAAATCGAGCATACGAATAAAATTGTAGGTGACCGAATTATATATGATTAGAGTAGTATATATTTTTTAATGTTTTTGAAAAATTATTTAACATAAAAAAAAATTATCAAAAATTTTTTGATTGTGTTATTAATAGCTATCTATTATAGCTATCATCTATCGGTAAAAAGTGTTTTGAATTTACAACGAAAAAAATAGAATGATGAAATTCATCTTAAAATTATATCAATAATAATATAATTTTACAGCATGTTTTTGTTACATTTGAAATAAATCACTAAATATTTATTAATTTATTTATTTATAATGCGATTATATAATTACATACCAAATAATATTGTTTATCAGGTAAATAAATTCTTATACTATCAAAAATATTTAATTATTTAAATTATTTCTGGTTTTGTTTTTTTTTTACATTTTATAACTTCTCGAAATCTTCGCAATTCAATCAAATTGTATTTAAAATTAAAAAAAAAACACAGACAACAAGGACAACAAACAAAACTGAACGCACGCACATTATGAAATATTTATAACAAATATTTTTTTGTGTAAAAAAAAGGTGTTAATGAATTTTACCTGCGTTATACAAAAGTTATTATTATCTTAAGAGAGAAGTTAAGGTATTCATATTAATTGGTATTTAAGATTTAGACTCACAAATGGGACGCATTATATTAATAATGTAGAAAATTCGCTCTATGTTAATAAATATTATTATACAATAATTGAAAATTGTTTAATTTTAATATATAAATACAAAATAGGGTGCCGACAAAACGGATGTTGTAATATAATATAATATATATAACTAACTAATAACTATATATAGTTAGTATACGATAGTACTTATATAAAATCATATTTATAGTATTTTGTGTATTATATAATGTATTAATTATAAATACCCATATCTATATTTTTTTTTTATGTACCGGTTTCCTTATACTCTTTGATGTATTTTTTTGTTTTGTTTTAAGTGATGTATTTCAGTAGAACAAAATTCATGGAATTAAATAATTTGTATATTGGCATTTAAAAACATTTATCACATAAATATTATAATCATTTTTATTACTGTGGAAAATATATTCGTTTGTTTTGTTGATAGACAGATAATATGAATTATAATTAGAGAATTGGCAATCTTTTAAAACGTTTATATGCAAAAATGAAACAGTTTAATACTATTTTTATATATAGTATATATAGATTTGAATGAAAGGTGAAACTACACTTAACTCGCGCAATTTTCACAAAACGTATAGCTATGCGTGCGCGACACAAATATTTTAAACATTGACCACATCGCACACTGTGCAGATTTGCATTCTTTGCATATGCAAATCTGCAGCACAGAGATCTTCCACGAAATGCCGAAAATTATGTCTTTCACTATCTCTCTGTTCTTTATCATTAAAACGGAGATAACGATTTATTGCTTTGAATCGAACCAATGACATGGATGCAGAAAAAATTGGTCGACCATATTTACTATCCCACAATTCAGAAATGAATTCACCATTGGATCGATAAACCCCGGCTAATAAGACCAAACCATAGTATGCACGCATTGTTATAACATCGACATTTTTCCAATCTTCTTTGTACCAAACGAATGCCATATAAATTTGTCATATCCACAATGACCGAGTATATGTGCCGCTGAGCATCTTC
Organism: Dilophus febrilis; assembly: GCA_958336335.1. Lineage (NCBI taxonomy): Eukaryota > Metazoa > Arthropoda > Insecta > Diptera > Bibionidae > Dilophus > Dilophus febrilis. The sequence continues at coordinate 37,293,408 of OY284470.1, forward strand.
TCTGCATAAGATGGCCATGCCGTTTATGCGCTATTTCCACAGTTTATGCAAAGTTGATTGCCGTTTATGTGTTGTTATACTTATGCTATTCTAAAATTAATTTTTATTTAACTTTTTCAATTATGTTATCAATACGTTATTTATACATAGACAAATAAAATTAAAAAAATTAAATTACTAATAAAATAAATTTTAAAGTTGTATCTGAACTCTTTCACTAAATATTTTCACAAGATTTTAAGAATAAATTGTTATTGGTTATGTTCTGGAATGCTCGTTGCATAAATTGCGTTTATGTGCGGTATTTTATCATGCTATCTTTCTAGGCAAGGCAATTTTCGAACAACTTATTTGCATAAGATAGATACGTTTATGTCGATAAAAATTTGCCACAATTTGTTCGCATAAGTTGTAGCAGTAGCACGTAAACTCGCTCAATTATATTTTCAATTGATTGAATGAATAATAAAAATGCAGATGTTGTATCCGTACATTGCGATGCGGCAAATGTTGTTGGTCCTGTAGAAGTGTAGAAAAGTATTGCAGCAAGATATCAATATAGAATCACAAAAATATTTTACAATTTTTACCTTGTCTATTGTGTAAAATGATTGTGAAGAGGAAACAATTTTGCTGGATAATGGCATTGGTTCAGTTGAATATTGTATTCTTTTTTTTATCTTTGGACAACAATAATACGTTTCGTTCTAACACTGCTGCTTCTCTTGTGTCTATTTCAAAATATTCGACATCGGAATCATCGCTATCATAGTCATCTTCTCTTTCGGCTTCAATTTCATTTGGAATATATTCTTCACTACACTAAGAACCTAACAAGGCACTATCATCACTAACAATCTGATCAAACCAAGAAACTTCCATTTTCTTTTTATATTTTTTGTGATAACTTTATAGAAAAAATAAAACTAGCACTGAACGAACGATAACGGCTAATTGACATATAAAAGAAAATGGTGTCAAATAAATAGATGATGTGTTTGTGTGGAAAGAACAACATCTAGGTAGGTCGTTTTTTAGGTCGTTTTCGTTTTTTAGGTCATTTTCGTAAGGAAAATCGTTTTCATCGCCCATATAATGTGTCTTTACTAACACAGTATCAATTTGACATCCCAACGACATATTAGGGACATTTTTTACACAGCTTAAAATACAGCTAAAAATTAAGTGCCATATATCGACAAATGAAAACTTTATATAAGATTTCTTATAAGATTTCTATATAAGATGAGTCAAAATCACGAGTCATTTGGATGAATAAATAACATTGCATACATGAAAATAAAAAAAAAATCAAATGAAGGTTAAACATTAACCATTTGAAAAAAAAAATAAATCTATAATTTTGCAATCCTGGAAGAATCTGAACGAATCGACCGTGCCATATAATAGACAAAGGTAAAAATATTATATATACCATGTGAGTCATTTAACTTGAGTCAGTGGAATAACTCGAAAACGTAGCTTTTGGAATAAAGATTTAGACAAAAGTTGTTCAGTAGATCGGGGAACATACGATGGTTGTATATGTTTTGACCTTGAGCCAAGGTCAAATGGAAGATATGACGTAAAATACAATTTTTTTTAAACGGAACACCCTATTTATCGATACGGATTCTTATTCTACATATAGAAATAAGAACAGTTTGTATTCAAATTTCCTCAGTAAAACAAAATTTTTATATGTGAAAATCAATAAATTGAACCAAGTACCGTTCGGGTCCTCATCAGTCCAGATCATACGTCCGTTATATCAACGCATTTCCATTGAATGAGGCCACTGATGAAACATTATCCGAAACATACTTATGGTTCAATTTATTGATTTTAACATTTAAAATGTTAAATGAAGTTAAATTTGAGGCCAAAGTTGGCGTTCAATCAATAAATGTTCGGAGACAAAATCGTCTTATTTTTTTTTAAGTAGAATAAGATGTCAAAATGTACAACCCTCGTACGTCCCCCGATCTACTGAACAACTTTTGTATAAATCTTTTTTTCTTAAAAAAGCTGCGTTTTCGAGTTATTCCACTGTCTCAAGTTAAATGACTCACATGGTATATATAATTGGTATACCGGGATGAGGTGATTTTATATGGGAAGGTAGAGATTGTTCATTACTTTCAACACATTTTGATCACCTTTCTGGCAATTTCTGGTGATACCACGCCAATAGAATTTCCCGTTTGTTTTAAATAGCAAACAAATCATAGACATCCCATTTTCGAATTCGTCGTATGGATCGACGAAGTGCTGCTCAGCTAATGCGTGTACCATCGATGAACAAAACAAATAGTAGTTGGAAGGGTCCAAGTCTGGTGAATACGGTATTTAGAGTAGCTCCCAGCCAAGTGTTTTGATTGTCCAAAATTTACCCGAAGATATGGTAAAGTAATTTTACACCAAGATAACACGTCGTCTCGAACATCGAAATCGGTCAAAGACGTATTGAAATCACTTGGACACGTTATCGCACCCGTAGCGTATTCTCCGGAACTTGCCCCGTCCGACTATCACCTTTTTTTCTTACATCAATGGGACACGCACTTGGAGGTTGGAGCGCAGCCACTTCGCTAATTTCCGACAAGTTTAAAAAGAGCTGTTTCAATGGTTCAATGGCTCAAAGGTCGAACAATTTATAGAAATGTCCGAAAAATGTGTAAGATGTTTAGAATTAAATGGTCAATACGTTGAATTAAAAATGGTTAACTACACAATGCAAATAACATGTGTTATCTTTAACAACAACAAAACAACCGGTAATTACTTATCTATACATCGCAGTAAACATTTTTGTTTATGATTTTCGAAAACTTTAAGACCTTAAATGCGTTTACATATTCATTTATATATACACACGCAACAAAAGAAATGCATTTAAAAAAATTTTACCTTTTTTTCCATTTATTTTATTTTTATATTTTTTATTTTGTATTTAACACATTTATTATTATATTATATATTGTACATTATTTATTTATCATATAGTTAGTATATATTTAAATATCTGTATATAACAAAACCAAAAATAAAAAAAAAAAAAAATTAACTAAATATGTATTTCTGTATAGTTAACTCCCACACACAGTTAACGGAGAGTATATAAGAATACTAAAAAAAAAAAAAGTCAAAAATGCATTTCTTATATAAACTGTGAAATAAGAAACCAGAAAATAATATTGAATTATTTAATACTTACTTAGCACTTCTCATCTGCGTACAACAGTGGATTTACAATGAAAAGACTTTTAAGACCTGAGACCTAAGACCAAATAGAATTTTCATCTTTCACAATTAATGTTTTTGAAAAATGAAAATAATCTATAATATATATATAGAATCACAAAACCAACTTCATTCGTAATAATAGTTTATTAGAGCTAACTTCAAGTTATATTTCGAATAATAAGAAACATAGAAAATATATTGAGTTCGTGCACACAATGAGCATCAGTTATGGTTTTTGTCCTTTTGACCAAAAGAAAAAGTTAAAGATTGATGAACTTTTGCTCTCATGGTGAACGACATAAGGTATGTATGTTATTTCCATGAATTTAACTTTGTTTTAGGTCTTAGGTCTTAGGACAAAAGTCTTAAGTATTTGCATTGTGAACCCACTGTACATCTATGAAATGCATCTATCTGAAAAATCTATGAATATATAAATGAAAATTAACATTTTTTAAAATGTTGTTGTTGGTCATTGAGACACTTAACACCATCATATGTATATATAATATATAAAAATATTAAGATGTGATTTATCAATGAATTGGTTTTTTTTGTTCACGTTTTCATATGCATATGTACTATTTATATGTAAATATTGTAAAATAAAATGACGAAAAATTTGGAAATTTGAAATGTAATGGAAAAAAACAAAAACATAAACATCAATTAAAAAAAAAAAGAAGAAAGTTTTTTTTTTTATATTGTGACACTTTCTGTTAATCTCTCTACTATACTTCTTTAAAGTCCACAAGATTAAAATTAAATTTAAATAAAATTGACAATTCTTTTGCTACTGCATTTATAATGCTGCGTATATTTGCTATATTTATACATGTCTTAAATGTGATTCTATTTTAAATGTTATCCTATTTTACTATATTATAAATAAAAAAAAAATAACAAATAATTTGTAACATTTTCCCATCTGTTTTTGTTTTTTTTATTTATATACAATACATATATTATTATATTATGTCTCGTAATCGGAGATGATATTGTTTTATTTTATACACAGAAATCATTTTAAAATCTATTTATATATTAGGGTGGCCCTGAGTAAAAAAAAGCAATCTTCTGATTCTGAGTCTCATAGGATAAAATCTTCCGATTTGCTATAAAACCATAAAATATAAATTTCATCGTTGATTAAAGAAAGTTTTTAGAACACGCTCACGAACAGGCGTACAGTTGATAAAACTGGGTTTTTTTTTAAATTTTTTCCATAATATTTCGGCATATCAGTTCTTCAGTTGAACTAAATATATATTAATTAAAGATAGCACGATTAACGTATTCTATGCAATTTTTCCTTTCCTCGAATGGGATCGAACGTTTTCGTATGTCGAATATTATACAAGAATATTATGGCTAATAAAACATCAAAATGTCTTTCAATCGATAATAAAATTTTAATGTAATATTGATGAAAATAACGAGAACTTAAAATTAAAATGATTCAGACTAAAGCAGATTTAATATACTACTGTGTACTAGATTTAATATACTACTGTGTACTGCAAATATGACCCGGCCGACCCGATTTAGTTTTAATTCTTAAAATCTTTATTAATTCTTCAAAATCAATTTCATCTTCTACAAAAAGATAGTCCTCCTCGGCTCCAATGTAATTGTTTTTCAACGGTTTTACCATTCATCAAAACATTTGGAGAAGCCGTCTTTCGGTCTATCGTGTCAAAACGGTGTCCCCGGAGCGGTCTCTTAAGTTTAGCGAATAGCCAGAAGTGCCACGGTGGTAAATCATGTGAATACGGTAGTTATGGAACGATATGGATGGAATTTTTGGGCGAAATGATCACGAAGAACGATCGCAGTGTAAAAACCAAGAATTGTCTCTCCATAAATCCGATCCGATTTTAAGACGCACAGCTTCACGCAAACGATGTATAACACTCCAATACGATTCATTGTTGACCGTTTGGCTGTTTGGAAGCATTTATAATGCACCACACAACACCACGGTAATCGAAGAAAACTGTCAAAAATGAGTTTGATTTTTGACATGTTTTGACGTGATTTTTCGGTCTTGGCTCACCTTTTGCACGGTATTCACCTTTGCAATGGTGTTGACTGACCCCTTTGAAATAATTTTACTAGCTCTTTACTAGTCAACCGACGATTTTGTAGCACCAATTCTTTGATTTGCATGGCTTGATGTTCATCGGTTGATGTTCTTGAGTCGCCTTTGACGTGGTTCGTCCTCAACGCCTTTACACGGCCCTCTTTGAGCATTTTATGCCAAGCATACACTTGTGTTTTAGTTTATGGTCTGTTCACCGAAGGCCTTCTGAGCAACATTCTGAGCGTTTCGCACAACAGAAATTTCATTTCGAACATAAAATTGAATCGAATTTCTTTGTATGGAATATTTTCCGACATTGTAAAAATAAAAAAAAATCACTATTAGCTGTTTTATAAGATGAGCATCACTGTTCAACTAATGAAGATATTGCAATGAAATTTGACACAGATGTCAGTGGCATTAGTCCTACCAACTTAAAAATTAAAAGTCCCTATCGAAAACCCCGTAAAATTTAAATTGAAAAAGCCGGATCATTTGATTTGTACACAGTAGTATATAATGGGAAAATTTTTTTTTATACACAATTATTACTTGTAATAAGTGTTGCTTACCCTCCGTTCATCTTTAGTCAATGCTTTATTGTATATTCCTCCTCGAACAACTTTACACTTCTTTCTGAAGTTTCATTTACTGGTTTTAATCCATGAAGCATTTTTGAGGCTTCTCATTATAACTCCATCTATCGATGGTGGAATATATAAAAATTCCATCGAAATGTTAAACCTTTCTAAAATTTCTGTGTTAATGTGTTAATCGTTATGAAATTCTCAAACGATTTTCCAGTATGAATATCTTCACTTTTTAAAGCAATAGACGTTTAACTATAGCCACATCGTCTTCTTCTACACGATTATTGTCGTTATTTATTAAGGAAAAAAAAACGAATTTTTTTCAACATCAGGTCTCGGCCGTTCAGTCCGCGAGTTCTAAACTTTCTTCAATCATCGTGAAAATCATATATTTTATGGTTTTATGGCAATTCAAATGTTTTTAACCGTTGAAACCCAGAATCAGAAGACTGCTGTTTTTACTAAGGGCCAACCTAATATTTATATATTATACTATAATGTATATATTGTATAATAATATATTCATTCTATATATGATTCTGTATTTATATATTAATTAATGTATATATATATATCGTGCAACTTTTTGTTTTTGTTATTATATTAACAAAGTTAATTTGTTTACATCAGCTTTTCTGTATATATTAATTAAGTTATGTTATTTATAATATATTATTCTTTATATACAAAAAAAATTACACAAATAGAGAGGTATAGAAATATAGAAATAGATGTTTATTTTTTGAGTTTATTATATTATCAACTAATAATATCCATGGAAATGGATGTATAAAGGTACAAAATTTTGAAGGGATCGCATTGATAACATAAAACAGTTATTTTGAAAATATAACAACCTCCGGTAAAACTACAGTTTGGCAACGTAGTAAAGATATATGATTTTGATTTGAATATATGCCAAATTGTTAAGGATCTTATCCTGATCAACTTTTGATCTGGACTGAGTTACGGACTCGCTCTCCCTGTCTGAGGGATCTGAGGGAAAGTGTGTAAAATTTTTAATTTGTCCTTTAGAGGTGAAATTTTGTGTGGAAGTTGTTGTTAAGATTTACACCTCCCGAAACTTTAGTTTGGGAGATCAACCGCTCTAACTATCCTACGGGGTAGGATACTGCGTCACTAAACTGTAGTTTAGCCCAACTTCCTCATTAAATCTATACCGCATCAGGAAGGTATGACACCTCCCCGGTTCCTTGATATGCAAACGGAATTTTTTTGGCATCATTATATAGTTCCTCGCATCCCCCTAAAATGACTGCTTTATCAGTTATTTCCAAAAAAAAAAAAAACCGAAAATTTAAAAACCTCCCGCCTCTGGTAACTTCAGAACCCATGGATGGCGACACGCGGATACTGCATCAAAAGTTTTACTTTGTGTTTGCCTTTGTATGTGTACTACCAAATGTACATATCATTTATTTAAAGTTTGAGTTGCAGCGAAGTATATGTTTTCTTATTATTACCAAACGCCGGGTATTAAATGATTTTCATATCTCCTATACTACACGATATTTTTCCATATCTCCTACTACGACGCAACCGTTTCTAGGAACGTATTTCCGTTGCGTTGTAAGAGATTTACCTGTATATATAGTTATTGAAATTATCAGTTGATGATGATGATGATGATAATGATGATGATATTGGTTAGGATTATTATATATGATTGATTGTATTTGTATAAATTACATACGTAAAATAATGACAATTTTTATATTTATATGTATATGACGATTTTACATTTGCATATATGGAGAAATAAAAAAAAAACTAAAATATAAACACAATTTGAACAGGTGTGAATTTATCAAAATATTTTCAAAAAAATATTTTTCTAATATAAAAGATACCTTTCATTAATTTATCATTTATTGGTTATGTGAATGACTCAGTCAATGATAATGAAAGCACTGCTTAAAGAGTGTATTTATAGAAGCACTGCAGGAAATCATTTGAAATCAATTTTATTTTTATAATTTACAAAGCAGGCATATAATTCATAAATGCATGCGTAGAAACACACCAAAGGATGTACTTATACGTATTTAGGAATGAATGTATTGCTAAAACAGTGCACGAAATCGATATAGAAATTAACATTATTATTAAAAAATTATGATTTGATTCTTGAGAAAATTAAAAACATTCTTTTTGTTGTAGCACTTCGCCATTTCACTGACTTGGGTTATATGAAAAACATAATATTATTCATCACTTAGCAATGAAGTGATGAATCAAAACAAGAAAGGTTATCAACCCAACAAAGAATTAAAGGTTATCAAAAATATACAAATAATTCTTATTAACTCGATCGATCAATGATCTTTTATATCTATGCATTTACATTCATTTACATTAAAATAAGTTTAAATATATGTATATTTAATCGTAAAACTATATTAAAATGATTTGATTATAAATGTATGTTCTGCTTCTATCCGATATAATATCACATTGCGGTAATGACTTTGAAGAATTTAAAACGGAAAATTTCTTATTTTATTATACGAGACTGTTGAATAAGTTTCTAGAATAGAAATAAAAAAACACAATTTTATGGCTTGAAATACTATTTATTATTCATGATTGAGGAAGGTCTGCAAAATATTCGTCTATCGCTGGTATAACTTCATCATTAGACGAAAAACGCTTTTGGAATTTTTAAGATGTGAAAACAGCCAAAAGTCAGAGGGAGCCAAATTTGGCTGGAATACGGTGGATTTTCAATAATTCCTACTTGAATCCATTTATTTTTAGCCATTGCCAAACTACTTTTGTGAGCATTGTCTTGTTGAAAATCTATTTTTTTCTGCTGTCATCCGGGTCTTTTTCACGATTTTTTGTGTTGAGTAGGTCAATAAAATATGTTGCAATAAAATTCAGAAGGAATTGTAACGCCAGTTTGGAGATAATCCATACCATCAAAATACCTTTTGCATCCCAAAAAAAAAAAACTGATGCCATAACATTCTTGGCCGAAATGGAGCTGTAAATATAAGACTGAGCCTAAATATAAAACTGACTAAGGGATCTTCATGTAACGACCGATAATTGAAGTTGTTCTCATTGCTCCCGTTATCATTAGGTACCCGAGCCTCTGAATTCTGCCAAATTTTTTTTTTTTTACTACTTCTTGCTCGGTCTTTTTCCACCAGACCGCTGCGCTGCGTATCTTATTCCAAGCCTAACCATTTGCGTGTACATCCAGTTAATCGATGTTGGGCTCAGTCCCAGGTTTTATTAAAAACCATTCGCCTACTTGCCCATATCGCTTTTATGGATTTCTATATCGCATAAGCTACGTGTGAGTTCCGTGATAATCTTTGATCAAGGATTATCCACAGATGTTTCATCTCTGAGTTTCTCCCATTTTTATCGGTCGGTTTGTTTATTTTTTTTTCTACTTGTAAATGGAATAATTTTTGTTTTCTCGGGATTCAATTCAAGTGCCTCTTTTGTATACCGTTCTTTAGTGCATACGCCCACTTATTATGCTCTAATGTTGGTCCCTAACTGTAATACTTATTTCATCAACATAACCTATGTTCGTATATCCCCTGGTCCTATTTGGGGCTTGCATCAACCCATCTACCATTATACACCACAGCAGTGGCGTTAGGACTCCTCCCTGTGGGCAATCCCTTGTTGTCCATCCCATACTGCCAGGTTTATGTTAGGATGTTCGTCGTTAATTATTCTGCCTTCCAGCATTTTTTTAATCCATTTTTTTTGTATCACATCGTCGTGTATCCCTCTATTTTTTCAAGGAATGTTTCGATTGATTTATATCCAGCATTATTAAAGGACCAGCAATGTCCAATAAATGCCAATATAGGGATTCTAAGGCCCTTTCAATATTTTTAAACGATGTGATGTGCACTGCAGTTATTTTGGATTTGCCGTTTTGATAGGCAAATTGGATTTTATTTAGCGGATGAACTTCCAGAATTTTATTCATAATTGGGAGATTCACTCCGTATTTTTCCATTGTTTTCTGCCAAAGGGAGGATGGGCTTATGCTTCTGTAGGATTTGGCCCAATCCGCCCACCTTTTGGGATACAAATGACTTTAACCGTTCTCCATTTTTCTTGGAGCATGTCCCAGAATCGGGATACCCCAAATATATTAACATTAAAGAAATTTCCAGACTGGAAATCCTTTTCAGAAGGCTCTCCTTCGCCTAAACACTTCGTCTGGACCCGGTGATTTGTATGGTCTGAATGATTTTATTGCCCATTTCACCTCCTACAGATTTATTATTTTTTTAGCAGTAACGTGACCTTTATATTCGCCCCTCTATACTTACGTGTGATTTGCAGACTCATTATTATATCATAATGTTGGAAAACTATTACTGAAGTGTATCTTCTAGAGATTCCCTTATCTCTCGATGTCATGGAGCCATCCACTCGCCTTAATAACCCTAGACGGTTTCGTTCCTCTTTGGGCAGATGTTTTTTACCCTCGAAACTTCTGATACTTCCTTCAGGTTTTCACAAAAAGTCCTTCATGTGGATCTTTTTGATTTCCGACTGAGTTCTGTATTATATTCAGGGATGGACCTTTTATACGTATCCCAAATTCCCGTTATCTTAGCCTAACTCTCTAATAACCGCTTTCCTTCGCTTTAAAAAACCTTTGGTTCCATCACGAAATCCTCTTCTATCATTGTACATTTTTCTTTTATTCGACAATTTACTTTATGGACAGCCACGATGTGGACTCCCTAAGTTAAGTTAACTGCGGTCTCAAGTTCATCTACTGTTTTTATCCTATATGTTATACCCGCCATTCCTATTGAGAGGTCCTTTATATATCCATCACAATTGGTATGTTTTGGAATCCTATTGGTTTGCTTTTGTTATAGATTTGCTCAGAGTTTCACATGAGAACTGATATTCTTACATAACGTCTGAGGTGTAAACCCCAAAACAAAAACAAAAAATACTATAGTTGTTTAATTTTTTTTTTTCTTAGTTCGGTTGATGTTCAGTTTTCTTAAACAATGATGCCATAAATACTTATATGCGTATATGGTATATAGGTATTTACGAAATACGAAAATTTCGTATTGTCAAGTGTTAATTCATAAAAATATGGGATTTTTTTTTTCTTCTTTTAAATAAATACACAAACAAGAACTATATTAGTCATATATTGACATAGACGGACATAAAATATTCAAAAATGCCATTAATACTAATAGCATCATTGATAGAAAAACCAAAAAAAAAAAAAAATTAATTTATTTAAACAATTTTTAATTGTTAAAATCAAAAGGAATTTTAATTAACATTAACAATCTATATGTATTTACTTTTAAACAGGGTGATCGAACATCATGGGAATATCATACGGTTACGGTAACCAGAGTACATGGATATGGTTTTGGTATTGCCGTATCGGGTGGACGTGATAATCCACATTTTGCAAATGGTGATCCATCGATAGCGGTTAGTGATGTCCTGAAAGGTGGTCCCGCCGAAGATCGTCTATTGTAAGATTAACTTAAAATTTTTCTTAATTTAATCAATTTGTTTAAGCATAACAATTTGTTTACAATTCCATATAATTAATTTTGAAATAGGGTAAATGATCGTATAATAACAGTTAATGGGGTTTCATTGGATAACGTTGAATATGCAACGGCTGTTCAAGTATTACGTGATAGTGGCAATACAGTAACATTAGTTATAAAACGTCGTGTATCAAACATAACCAATATTACAAATAATAATTTAAATTTACATAATAATGCTATTAATAATAATATTAATAATCATAATATAAATAATAATAATAATAATAATATGTTAAATCAATTGCCACATCATTCACAACATCAACAAATGTTACAACAACAACAATTACTTTTGCATCAACAACAACAACAACAACGACAATCTGAATTGAACGTTCATAATCAATCATCATTAATGCAATCACCTCAAACATCCATCCTCCATTCTCATCAACATAGTTTGGTTAGTTCGACGGGGTTAGCCGGCGGTGGAGGCGCCGGCGCCGGCTCCGGTGCATCTCTAACACCACAACAAACAATTAAATTGGTATTAACAAAATCAAGTAAAAAAGAAGATTTTGGTATTGTCTTGGGATGTAAATTATTTGTTAAAGAAATTTCATCAAAAGCCCGTGATCAATTGATAACAAATGGTTATTCATTACAAGAGGGTGATTTAGTAACACGTATCCATAATACAAATACAAATGATTCGATGAGTTTAAAAGAAGCGAAAAAAATAATTGATGGTTGTAAGGAACGTTTAAATTTAGTTGTATTACGTGATGTATTAAATATATCAGCAGCATCAGCAGCAGGTGGAAATAATAATTCATCATCGGGTATCGGTCAAAGTCCTGTTTATTCACACACCGCTCAACTATCAAATTCAAGTAATTTAGAGGATACCTACGGTGTGGGTGCGGGTGGTCCAGGTCCATCAAATGCTGTTGGTGGTACCGGTGGCAGTAATTATTCAACACAAAATTTATATGTTCAACCACCAAGTCGCCCAATTACTTCATTGGTTACATCACCATCATCAACAGCAACCGGAAATAATTCATTTGTTGATGATAAAAGTAATTTAACACCAAGGGGACGTTCACGTGGTCCCCTAATGGACGTATCACTATTACAATTAGATCGTCCAAGTACACCACCATTACCAATATCACATACAATTGCCGGTGCCGGTGGTGGTGGTTCACATTCACGTAGTCGTAGTGGTGGTATAATTGATGAACCACCGCGTCCACCACCGCCCCGCGTCGGTACTAATGGCCCAGAAGATTTTTATAGTTCAAGACGACAACTGTACGAAGACGATCCATTACAACGTTCAAAACAATCGGCTGAACCTCGATTCATTTCGTTTCAGAAAGAGGGCAGTGTTGGCATTCGATTAACGGGTGGCAATGAAGCCGGTATATTTGTAACAGCCGTACAACCGGGTAGCCCTGCATCATTACAGGGTTTAACACCCGGCGATAAAATATTAAAAGTAAATGATATGGATATGGTGGGAGTGACCCGTGAAGAGGCCGTATTATTTCTATTAAGTTTACAAGATCGTATCGATTTGATTGTACAACATTGTAAAGAAGAGTATGATAATGTTGTGGCAAATCAACGTGGTGATTCATTTCATATAAAAACTCATTTTCATTGTGATAATCCGTCAAAGGGTGAAATGTCATTTAAAGCGGGTGATGTATTTCGTGTAGTGGACACATTACATAATGGAGTGGTCGGATCATGGCAAGTGTTGCGTGTCGGACGTGGCCATCAGGAGATGCAACGTGGTGTAATACCGAATAAATCACGTGCCGAAGAATTGGCAACGGCTCAATTTAATGCAACCAAAAAGGAGATGAATGCCAGTAATAGTGAATCGTCACGTACAAGTTTTTTTCGACGTCGTCGTTCAACACATCGCCGTTCAAAAAGTTTATCACGTGAAAATTGGGATGATGTTGTATTTTCCGATTCAATATCAAAATTCCCCGCCTATGAACGTGTTATTTTACGGCATCCGGGTTTCGTTAGACCCGTTGTCCTGTTTGGACCCGTTGCTGATTTGGCCCGTGACCGTTTAATTAAAGATTTCCCCGATAAATTTACAGCACCATTACAAGACGATAAAAATGATAAAAATAGTTCAAATACAAAATGTACGGCCATTGTACGGCTATCGAATATCCGTGACATTATGGATCGTGGTAAACATGCCCTATTGGATATAACACCGAATGCCGTTGATCGTTTAAATTACGCTCAATTCTATCCGATTGTCATATTCATGAAAACCGATTCAAAGCATATGATAAAACAATTGCGTCAAGGTATACCAAAATCGGCGCATAAAAGTTCGAAAAAATTACTTGAACAATGTACAAAATTGGATAAAGTATGGTCGCATATATTTAGCAATTTAATTGCATTAAATGATGTTGACACATGGTATCGAAAATTACGTGACAGTATCGATCAATTACAAAGTGGTGCCGTCTGGATGTCAGAATCAAAGGTATGTTATTTCATTTATATTCTTTTTTAAATTCTTCTTTTTTTTTTGTTTGGTAATGAATGGTTTAAATAAAACAATAAAGTCTAAAGTGTATATGTGCGTGCATATTGATAGAGGTTATGATGATTATTATTAATATTTTAATTTAGTAGGTGTAATAATAATAATTTTATGATGTGATCATATAGAAGTAAAAAAATTAAAAAAAAAAAAACAAATGAATAATATAATAAGAATAAATTAGTAGTTGCGATTGAATGGTTATAAAATATATATATATTTTAATATAAATAATGGGCTTGTTGGTATTCACTTTTATTGTTTTAGGTAGATTAATTTTTAATTATTTATATATTTAAATGCGGTGTATAGAAATTATAATATAAATAAATATTTAAATTAATTAGATGATATTCGAAATGAAAACAGTCAAAAATTCGATATTTGTATTAATATGTACAAATTCGATTTATTTCGCTCAGATTATTTCAGTTATACTACCCTAACCATATCGAATATATTATTCAGACACTGTATTTTGGTAGAGTTTCCCATTAAATTTCTCGGTATAATTTACCAAGAACAAGATGTAATGAACCAAATGTTTGAAAACTTCCGCGGAAATTATACTGGTATATAAAATATACCACAGCACAGTTGAAAATACTAAAAGAAAATAAAAAAATCGCAATAGAAATGCCCAAAATCTATTAGTACTTTTGCGCAATAAGAAAATTAAATTGGTGGCATGCATTTTGCGATGTCTTATCCAATCCTATTCATTTTTGTACACACAATACGTATTCCAAAACTTATTTCTTAAACAACTTACAATTTTAAGCTCGCATTAAAAGATATATTCATATTATTTAGTTATCTTGAACCAAGTGCAGATATATCATCCAAAAATGAATGCAAAAATTTAGTAAATACCTCTGAGAGGATGGAGGATCTCATAAAGATCAAAAATATGACATTACTATATATAGATTAGATTATATAAATTGGATTGGGCCTTTTGCATTAGTTTACTTATTGTGCTTTCATTAGGGTTATGACCTATGAGGTTCTTGCATCCCTCGCTACTTAGGGCGTGCATTAACTCATCTACCACTAATTACTACAGCAAATGGCAATAGGACTTCTACCTGTGGACAACCTATTGTTGTCCCTCTTTCTAGGTTTATGGATCCCATGTTCGCGATTATTATTTTGCCTTCCCTCATATTTTTTTAATCCATTCCTGTACCACGTCGTCTATTTTGCAATTCATTTTCCATTGACTTCTAGCCAGCATTATCAAAAGCACCCCCAATAAACGCCCCAAGGGCAATTCCTTTCGATTCTAAGGCCATTCTAATTTTTTTGCCAATGTTCTAGTACTATTCGATTTCCTGAGTTCCGTATTATAACTTTTTTTATAACTTTTTTCTTTTAGTTTATTATTTAAAAGTATGGCAGCTCTTGGCTTGCACGTCCCTCTTGCATATACCAGCTTATGGGTTTTTTTTTATATCCAGGCCATATATAACTCCTGCATTTTGCCAGGGCTCTTGGATACGCCCAATGTATTAGTTGTCCAGATGTAATCTTCTGCAAAGCTCTGCGGGCGCAGCCTTTGCACGGTTAAAGTTTATCTCGACAATTTTAACCATTTACCGCAAGTTGTGGTTTTGTGCATTGAGACACTCGTTGTCTCCATTTAAGCATCTGCAGTTTCATTGCGTTTTTGTAGTTCACCATTTAAGGTCTCCACAATTTTGGAGTACAGGTACAGGCTAAAAAAATTTAAACGCCAAAATGTATACCTAAATATTATGTGAGTACGGGTTCGCAGTTCCACAGATTTAGTTCTTTTATATGATGAAATCTAAAATTTATGCTATTTAATATCATTTTTAAAAGGATAATACTCATTTTCCATTATCCTGCAAGTGAAAACATTCCCCAGACTTTTAAACAAATTTGTATTAAGCACGTACAAAAACCAAAATCTGTGGAACTGCGAACGTAATTCGCATATTAAGGTATTATGGCATTTTGGCGTTTAAATTTTTCATCCAAGACGTGTGGAACGGCGAATCCGTGGAACTGGAAACCTGTTCGCCAATTTTGTTGTTTGCCGAATTTTGTTGCGGCAACTTCTGTCTGAGATTTTGTTATATTTTTTGCTCTCTGACCCGTTGAATCCGAGGATTGACGTGAAATCAGAGAAGTATATGTTTGTACTCGGCAAGATGTGTCAGTCATATCAGAGCCTGTTAGCATGGTAAGGCTATATAAAACCAGGTATCGCCCGGTGCCCGGGGTTCGCTAATTTCTGCTGATCCCCCATCTGTCATTCATCCTCTAGGATTAGCTGTTCCGTTCTGTGATTAGGGAATTTTTTTTAATGAGAAGTTTTACTTCTTCCAGAATTCCAGCATAAATTCCAAGGTAGAGTTTGACAATAGGATTGGAACAAGCGGGATCATATGTTGTGAGGTGCAGTATGTTTTTTTTGAATATGAGTTACCAGTGGTCACCTCGAGGACGTTTCACATACACTTGTGTATCGTATAAGATTTCCTTTCCATGACAGAGGCTCTGATTTTTGAACTATCTAAGACATGACTAGAAAAGTTCTAGAGTGGCGCTCGCTCTTGCAACCTAAATTCCGGATTATATATGGTTAGAGTAGTATAACGTAAATATTAAAACATATTAAATTGGAATGCACAAATATCGATTTTTTGTCTTGTTTTCAAATAATTAATATCATAAAAATATCATGAAATGTATCTCATTAACTCATATTATATTTAGCGATAATTTTTTATAAAATAGTCATCGTCAAAAATATATATAAATAAAAAATCAAATCCATTTATCGCTAAAAAATAATAATAAGAACAATAATAAAAATAATCAATAAATGTTATGCATGTAATAGCGTTATATCGATGATCATTTATTGGACATTTATTTACCGGGACCAATGCATTTACCATCATCTACATGTAAATATTGTTTAGAAGAACAAAAACAACAACAACAACAACAAGAACAATATGAATTATTAAAACATCACCAACATGGTTTATCATCGGCAAACCGTTCATTATCACCATCATCGCCCACTATCAATCCACGTAATTATTGTGCTGGTTCACCAAATCGACCACCACCACCAGTACATATTCAATCGCGTCATTCAATGCCACCTTCATTTTCATTACCATATTCAAATAATACAACATTATCGTTATCTTCAATTGCTATACAATCACCACCGCCACCATTACGTACAGTTTCCCCACCGCCAAAATTTCAAATTGTTCCAATTCGAAAATCATTACCTTACAAAATTGATACAAATTATCAATTTCAACATCAAAATAAAAATCAAAAACGTCATCCAAATCATCAGCATCCGCATCATCAACAACAACGTCGTCAAAGCGCAGCACATCAACAATATTCATCATCAATAAATACAAATAGTAATATTCGTCCATTAACACCCTTTGACCAGCAAGAAAAAAAACATTTATATACATTTGGTAAAAAAAGTTCTAAACCAAAATTAAATTTTGATGATAATTTACCAGGACCGCATCGACAAACAAATGGCCATTTTACGGAAATGTTACGTAAAGATCGTCGTAAACCAATTTATTTTGCAAATGATCAATTAAAAAGTGGTGTCAATGCGGATCATGATCATGATCATGATGATGATGATGATGATGACAATGTAAATTATAATCGACAACGTTTAGGTTGTTCATTACAAGATGATAATCTATTGGCATTTCATTCAAGTATTAATTTAAATTATGTTGATGATATTGTATTAAATGATGATAATGTTGATGATGTTGTTGATGATGACGATGATGATGATGATGATGATGTTAATAAAGATGATGTTGTTGCTAATGAAGATATTATTAATGATAATTTTATTGTTATTAATAATGCTTCATCATCATCTAGAGGTTTATATCGAAATTGTAATAGTACTGCTGCTTTTTGTAATACTAATAATAATATTATTAATACACATGAACGTTTTAATAGTGTTTCATAAACTCCAAAATGTTACCCCAAAACTTTACCAATTTTCATATATTCAACAAAAAAAAATGCCCTGTGTTTTGTTTTTTCTTCTTACCATACCTTATTTATATATGCCTACAAATGTATCCTTTATATACAATACCAGGTATACCGGTATGAAGTTTGGGCCAAGTTACAGATGTCTCGATATGGAACATTTGTTGTGAACGAGCCATAATAATTTTTTATATGTTTGATTGATATGACATCTGTCAAACATGTAATACAGACTCGCATGAAATGCTTGTTGATGCGCATATGGTCTGATCATGCTCAGATCAGAAGCAACATACAAAAAAGATGCAGTTCATCAACGGGTCATTATAAATAATGATTTTGATGTGAGAAATTATAGAAAACTTGGAAAGACCACCCAAAAATGTTCGGAAGAACCCGAATTAAAAGCAATATTAGATGAAGATGATGGACTTTGAATCAAAAACAAATGGACAGAAATATTAAATGTTGTATAACAAACAATTACTGATCGTTTGGAAAAGCTTTTGTTTTTGGAAAGATTTAAAAGTGTGGAAAATGTGTGCCACATGAATTGAATGAAAGACGGGTCCTGACCACGAGCTCCTAAAACCTGGGAGCTAAATTTTAAAGTTCTGCTTGCATTTGTGGAAATGCAGTATACCAGCTTTTTGCCGTTGGGAAACCAGAGAACCCACTCTGAAGCTCAAAAATGGAAAGGCCACCGGATCTGACGACGTACCTGGTGAATTCTTAAAATATGATTGAGATATGTAGTGGAATGTTATGAACGAGCTAATTGTGCGAATGTTTTGGAACTATGAAGTTAGACCAAATGAGTGAAAGCTTACCGTAATTTTGCCAAGAAGAATGACGGAATGTTCCAGCTATCGGGGAATTTCGTTGCTGAATGTAACATATTTATGGTACTCGCTTATGTGTTGCATAAGCGTCTTTTACCGTATGCGGAGGAAGTCGCATTGCGGTGACTACCAACGAATGTGGATTCCGTAATGATCAACTGTTTGTCATACGATAGAAAATGGAATCCGGAAGGGAGTTCAACGAATATCATAAAATTAACACTGAAGCAAGTTCAGGTACAAATAAGCGGGTATCAAATCGAAGGTTGCGTTTAAAAGCATTGACGCATTGAGTTCGGCAACCATTGCGGCTAGTGGATTGAAATGGATGGAGACTGTCAAAGAAGCGTTCTTATACTGCCGGGAATGTGAAACTTCGGAAATGGGATTAAAGGTTAGGCGAGGAGAAAACCAAGTATTTGATAATCGCACCAATGGCCAATGGAAGGCCAATGGCACAACACATCAAAGCATAACAATTGATCATAATAAATATGAAACGGCTTATGGATTTATTTACCTTGAATACCTTGGATAAACAGTGAATGCTATTGCTGATGAAGTTCAATCCCGGATTGCTTTCGGAAACCGGGCCTTTCTTACAGTTTACGAAAGAAGTTCTTCTCAACGTCGTCGAGTGAAATACTGAAAGTGAGATTATGTTAAACACTGCGGTTTGACCAGTTGTCACCAATACGGTTATGAAATGTGTTACATGAAACAGGCTAACGAACGAACGGTGTCTTGGGCGGTTCGAAAACAAAAAATACTGCGCCTCATCGACAGAGGAAAAGGGAGAGTGCCGTATCCGATACGACCATGAATTATATAAAGTGAACGACTTGGTGGTGCCGTTGGTAATGCATTCAAGCCAATAGGGTGGGTGGTCACGAGTTCAAATCCATGGCCGGATACATACAGCATTAGTTATTAAATAATAATAATAATATAAAGTGTATGGCGGCGAACCCGATATTGTTCGGTTTATCCGTAGATTGGTCGCCTGATGTAGATTTTTCATGTGGTATGTATGGATGGCGATCGAATACCATGTAAAATGCTGGACGTTAAACAGCAGGCGGATCAAGGAACTTTGGAAGATCCCCTGGTTTGATGAAAAGATGAAGTTTTAAGCGAACATTTCGGGCTCTTGGAGTTTGGCGACTGGTGGATGTTCGCGGAATTGGTCAGGTTGTTGAAGGCGATGATGGATGCCAAAACCAAGTTAATACTGATCTCTACCGACACTACAACGGATCAATTTGAACCGTGCATTGATCGAAAAACCCAACCCAGAATGGGCCAGAAGACACGACAAGGTAATTTTGTTCCATGACAATGCATGTGTACACAAAGCAAAACCGGTTCGGCATACAGCAATCAAATCACTTCGCTGTGAGCTGCTACTCCACCAGTCGCCGTATTTACCAGACTTGACTCCTTCCGACTGGCATTTGTGTTGTTCATCTACACACAGGACGTGCGTGCATTGGCCTCGGAGCAGCACTTCGTCGAAAATTGGGTGTCTATGATTGGTTTTGCTCTCAATTCATTCCGGTATACCTGATTTATGTTCAAATGCATTAATTTATGACTTGCGCATCATAAATTATCATTGCGTTATTTTACCTTCAACAGTCACAAAAAAAAACATTATATGAAGGTTTCTTAAAAGAGGTATTCAAAAGAAATGCTGTTTGTTAATTTACTTTTAATTAAAATGTTTAATTATTGGTTATTTGCTTTATAGTATTAGAATTAATTTAAAAAATGCTTTAATATATTATATTGTTATTAATTTATTTAATATATGTTTTGTTTGTTTGTTGGTTTGTTTGGTTGCCATGCGTTTGTGCTTATTTGATACTTTGTTTGTGAATGAATTAATTAATGTGTTGTTTTACCGTTTTATTAAAATTGTTTTTAAACTTAACTTAAGTGTGTGTTTTTTTTTATTTGTTCTATTTTTATTTTTTATATATTCTATATCGAAAAAAAAAAAACCATATAATATTATATTTTAACCCGCTTTTATTTTTATTACGATTATCCTTTAACAAAAAAAAATGATCATCATCATCATTATAATTATATTGGATTACTAATCGAAAAATCGAAATTGTTGAAAAAACATAAAAAATATGCTTAAATTCATCAAAAAAAAAACATTTCAACAACCAATAAAATAAAATAAAAATAAAAACAGCCTGTTGAATCCTTATCCGATGATTTCCTATTTCCAATGACAACATCCCGTTTATCGTATGCCTCAAGTCCTGAATCCGATTTGGAGCTTAGTCCTGGACCATCAGCATCATTATCATTAGGAAATTTACCACAATTAGTGAAATCAAGTTCTGATCCATCGATTGCAACTAACCAGGATAATTTAGAAAGGGATGGGGATTTGAATATTATTGGTGATGGATTGCTACCGCCACCGTATACGGTAAGACTACTATATATTAAACTAAATTTTAATTAATTTTGTGTTTATAATAAGCTGCTTTTTTTTTTAATCATTGTTATTAATATTCAATCACCATTTATAATTTAATCATTAAATTTTGTTTCCCCTCCCCCAAATTGCTCATCGAATATACTGTCCCTGTAAATTGTCTCAAGCATCTCTTTGATCGGAATCCTTTGGAACTTGTAATCAGAAAGAAACTGGCGAAAGGGGATTCTCATCCTTATACTCTATAAATCCAGACATATGCATGCAATGTGTGAACCCGTTTCTTGATCCTCAAGACAGAGCCCGCACCTGTCATTCTTTAGAATAGTCATCCACACAAGATGTCACCTTAAGCCTCCATACCCTGTTGGGAAAGTCACCAATTTTCTAAGTTTTCATCGCGACACGCTTAGAAACTCCCTATTGGCGTTTTCTACTTACGCAATTCAAATGTCTGATCTTAGATTTTCCGAGCCCTTTCGATTCCTTCCATCGTTTCTGATATTCGGAAATAATCCACTTTTCGAATACACGTCCTCCGCCATACTTCTACTAATTGCATTGTACGGTTCCGCTCCCCACAAATCTAAGGTCCGGACCACTCTTAACGAGAGCGTCCGACCTTACGTTCCGGGCAAAACCATAATAAAACACGGCAAACTCCTGAAGAAACATGGGCGAGGGCCGAGGAGAGGCAGCACATAAGGATCAATGCCAGGCCGTCCTTTCAGGGTTGTGCAAATTCATTCCTCACGACATGCTTAGAAACTCCCTATTGGCGTTTTCTACTCTCGCAGTTCAGGTGTCTGATCTAAGATTGTTCGAGTCGTTTTACATCCTTCCATCGTTTCTGATATTCGGAAATAATTCCCACTTCTCGACTAAGCCCTTTGCCGTACTTCTACTAATTGCATTGTACAGTTCTGGCCCCACAAATCTAAGGGACGGATCACTCTTAACGTTACGTTCCTGTCGATTCTATTGTGCTCCTTATCTCAAACCAATGCAATTACGCAATCTGTTCGCAACGAACACTCGTCCAGCCTACTCGATCGCATTGAAGGTGGTCTAGTGCATGAATTTATAGCGTTTTCAATAGCATGGAATTCATCGAGAGAGGTTGCAACCCAAATTCAATCGGGTTGCAATCTATCGTTAAAAATCATGTTCATTACTCGATATTTGCAAATCTAGGCTGGACGCTTTTTTCACTTTTCCATTTTAGGTTTCGCAGGATCGATTTGGATCCAGGTTACACAAATAAGATGAGATCTCATAATTTACTACTACATACGCAGAATCTATTAAATGTGCCCTCAACGACAAATCTGTCAATCAATGAAACACATACAATGCTTAGAACCTCAATAAGGTTGCGACCCCAGTTAGGGCACATCCATTGAAAAGGCTATTATTATCATCATCTCCGCCCCTGTAATACTGAGGAATAATTTCCCATTTTTATATGACCGTCTAACCACTGCTCCCTTGAATAAAAACCCGCCACGAAACGGTGTTCATTTTTCATAGATACGTCCGCGGAAGATTATTATCGTTTCCAATCCCACTACTGATGGAGTGCTCCATTATCCATGAGAGTTTTGTGGTACATTTCCCGTATCATCACTCTCTCCGTAGTAAGATCGTAAACGGAACGGAAACCCGATATCACATATATTGGCATGTTCAGTTGCCTGATCTATATTTGACAAAATCCAGGACGTTTTTGTGCCCATCAATGGCGCCCTTCTTGTGTCACTGATTATTTCAGCGCCATCCTTATTGGCGTATTCACTGCCGTCTTTACAATAAATAGACCCAAAGAGGTAATAAACCCATCAATGTTTCAATGGACATGGTCGGCGTGGTGCGGAGAGCCCCAGAAGCATTTACAGATTTTCAGTGTTTGTACTCGGTCGACCTGATTCCTTACTATACTTTTCGTGGCTCTGTTCCACCAGTCACAATTGAGGCATATGCCACAATCGGTCTTATCGTCATTTTGTAGATCCGCCATACATCGACTTTGGAGAGATCTCCCACCGTGGTCCGCAATCCCTTCTACACTGATGTAGTTCTCTCCCTTCACCTTCGGGATCTTTTCCTCTACAGGAGACCGCCAGTTCAGCCTCTAGTCCAAATAGATGCCGAGCTATTTGACACAGTTGTACATTAAGGACACTTAAAAATTCTTTAAAATACAATATTAGAAAAACGATCATTTTAATTAATACTATACATTTGTTATTAACCAAAATACCATTTACAGAACCCATATGAATCTCATTCATCATCATCGGCGGCCCATACACGTCGTCTAGAAACATCAAATAAATATAATGGTGGTGGTGGTGGTGCAGCAGGTGATGGATTATCTGGTGATACATTTAATTCTTTATCATCACAGACAAGACAACCGACGATTAACAATTTACAACATGGTACATCACCGGGTGGTCAACCTATATATGGTTTAGCACCAGATTTACCGCCACGCATTGATCGTGCTTCAAAACCTCTATCGAATTCCCAACAACCACCGATAACCTCACCATCATCTCGTGGAAGTGGCGGCGGTGGCGGAACATATGGTCGTTCGGCACAAGAACGTTTATTTGGTACAAAAAATATAGATAATATTGCTGATGGTGGCGGTGATGAATATGCATTAAATACAAATAATATGCGCGGTACAAATCCTCCGTCAGCCGATAAACGTAATCCGAATTCATTAGAACGTAAACAAAATTCATTAGATCGAAATACAAATGGAGGAGGTGGTACTGGATCAATGACGGTAGCGACGGCGGCGGCGGCGGCAGCGGCCACAACACCATCCGCTGGAGGACCAACATCAATTTTACCATCAACAAATGCCACACCAAACAAAAATAATGGATCATATGATAGTGTATCCAGTTATGATTCATGTAATACAACACAAATATCAATGCAAAATTTACGTTTAGGTCCAAATGCACCGGATGATTTAAAGTCAGTGCCAGCAAAGTAAGTAATTTTTGGATACGAATTGCCCACATTTTTTTTTTCCGAAAGGTTTAAAACATAATTTAATATTTATATTTTTCTGTGTTTTAGTGGACGTCCACAACAACCCGCTGCCGCAGCAATCGATCATTTACAATCTCCATCGTCAAGACATCAACAACACCATCATCATTCAAGAACCCATTCAACGGTGGCCGGCGCCCCAAATGATTTAAATCGACAAAATAGTCCTGGTCGATTGCCATTTATGGTTGATTCACATTCGCGAAATATTGGTAAATATTTTTTCTTTTATATGGGTGGGTGTTTGGGAATTTTGCACTAGTGCGAATGTATGCCACCATAAGGTGGTAATATCGAGCTAGTACGAAATTAGTCACAATTGGTGGTATAATTAAGTGTAATCTCGGACAAATTAAAATGTTTTAAGTACCAGAAAATTTTTGTATTCGGTTATGTTATTTATGGATGGGTTTAAATTTGATTTGGATGTACGCGAGTGTGATTTTAAGTGTTCGAGTTTTAATTTAGGTATGCGAGTATTAATTTTTTCATGGGGACCGCCGCTGCTGTAATGCCCTGGAAATAAATTCATTAATAAAATATTGGAAAAATATTCGGGGGTTGCATAATATTGCAGTCCTAGGCGCTTCTATATCCGGTTTGTATATTCGGTACCTGATTTTCCCCTTGGGAGACCTAGAACCTTCCCTTTGAAAAACTGTATTAAAACCAGATCTTATTTGTTTTAATTTTCTTAAATGGTTTGCAAAGGTTGGCCGTGGCCGCTTTTTTATTTGTGCAGTTTGATTTGCACAAGCCTGAAAGGAAGGCTTGCCCATTGATCCTTATGTGCTGCCTCTCCTCGGCCCCCGTTCATGTTTCTTCGGGACTTTGCTGTGGGTTATTATGGTTTTGGCCATGTTCGGGCGTTCGGGGCAATAACAGATTTTTATTTAGGACACGTAAGGTTTTGGGCTCGATGAATACGGTGGTTGGGGAGGGATTGGGTAATGGATTTGGTATTGCAAGGAGGTTTTCGTGTGTGTTTGGAACGTAGCCTCCACGTTCCAAATAACTTTTGGGTTCTACATGGACTAGGGATGTTTTAGGTTCGTCAATCCCAACAACTGTTGATTGATAGTTTTCAGAACTCAAATTTCCTGTTTCGGTATTTTAGAAGTCATTCGGTATCTTTCGCGTCCGGTGTTAAAGAGGCTCTGTTCAAACAAGATCTGTTACACTCAACTGTTTCTTCGGCAATAATGGGTGAGTTGTAGAAACTGACCGAGAGGGTGCAATTTTAAGTGTTCGAGTTTGAATGCGAGTATGATTTTTAGTCTTTGACTAGTAGAAAGTTATCTAACAATGTTCAATCATTTACAGATCCAAGACAACAACAACAACAAATTCATGGTGGAGGTGGAGGTGGCGGTGGACCACCACCACAACGTCCAACAAATTTAGTTTTAGATTCAACACCACCACGTAATAAACATGGATCTGTTGAAACAAAGACTGATTACGGAAAATATAGGTAAGTTGAGTTAATTTTAATTCTATAGTTTTTTTAATTTGAAAAATAGGAATTTTTTGATAATGATTTATAATTTTTCTATTATTTAATTTTGTCTTTTATGCTGCCTTTGTGTGTTTGTGTTTTGATTTGTATTTTATTCATTAGGCCACGTTTTCATAGTAAATCTCATCAAGATTTGTATAATACATTTCAAGAGTTTAATTCAGTTTTACTATCAAAAACATATGATAGATCATATGTTTCTCGATTTGATACGCTTGTCTAAATTATGTTTTTTTTTAAATCATGCACTGCACAATTTAGGAAGCATTTAACATTATTAGAGAGATAGTTATTATTATTTTATTGTTTTGTTTTGTCAATTAATGATCATCAACTTCGGAATTGAATCGTAATCCATGTAAAAAATCTCACACATTTTTTGTTTCTTCATTATTGCTTAATTATCATTTTATATGTGAAAAAAAAAACATTTTCGTTGTTGCTTTAATTATTGTGTTATATATATCATACCATATCCATAGTCGAAATAATTCAGCTTCACAAGCCGATTATACAAAATCACCAAAAAGTTCACATATCGCAGGAGCAACGGGAATGTTACCACCAAACACAATCATTGGATCACCCACAATTAACAATAATAATGGTAATGGTAATATGCCATTTAAACCGGTGCCGCCACCAAAACCAAAAAATTATCGTCCACCAATTCAAGGTGGTGGTGGTGGTGGTGGAGGTGGATCTGGTGGTAATGTTAATCCCAGTGGTAATAATCAAATGCAATCAGGACAATGGGAAAATGGGGTAATTATTATCATATAATTTGGTTTTATTCCTTTTATTCTGGATTTTAATTATTAATGTTTGATTTATTGAAAATAACAAAAAGGATGTAACATCTCCACGTTCACCAAATGGATTCTATTACCCACCTAACTCACAACAACAACAACAACAATCTCATTATCATCATTCACAAAATTCAAATGCCATTCCTATGTCTCACAACAACAACAACAACAACAACAAGGTGGACCTCATCATGGTGGACCACCAATGCATGCATATAATCAATATGGAACAAATGTTCCGAGTGGTGCTAATAATCATTATGGTGGAGGAGGAGGAGGAGGTGGTGGTGGTGGTGGCAGTGGAGGTCCTAATTCAAATCAAAATCAATATGGGGCAAGTAATGGATATAATGGAAATCATTCATATGGTGGACAATATATGCATCGGTTACCAGGAATGGGTATGTATTTCTTTATACACTTTTTATAATTATAAACCATTACCATTTTATTCACTTCCATCTTTCGTATAAAAAATGAAAATTTTCATTCTATCGGTGCTATCGGATAAAAATCGATTAGCTCTGGTTAAAATATAGTTGGTTTTGGCGTCCTTGTCCAACCTGGCCTATTCACCACCAAGCCGTAAACTTCAGAAGAGCCCGAACGTCCGTTTCAACTTTCACCTCCCCTTGCGGTCTTTAGCAAAGCTCCTTGAGCCAGCTGGTTTGACCATGTACGATCCCATGCGCAACGCATGACCAAACCACCGTAAGCGACCAATAATCTTGATAAATCGAACAATGTCGGGTTCGCCATATATTTTATATATTCCATGGTCCTTTGCCGATCCAAAGACGAGGTGCAGTATTTTGTTTTCGAATCTCCGTTTCTTTTAAGTTTTTTTCTACGAATGTCTTCCAGAAGAACATCTTTCGTAAACTGTAAAACAAGACCTTGTTTCCCGAAGCAATCCGGGGTTGAATTTTATCGGCCATATAATTTTCATTGTTTATGCGGACATCCGACCAGTAAGTAAACCCCGTCCTTTCCTTTTCGTGTTTATTCTGACCAATTTTTTAGCTTTGTACTAAATACTTGGTTTTCTCCGTTTACCTTTAATCATCCCCTTTTCGAAGGTTAACGTTCCAAAAGTAAGATCGTTTCTTTAACGGCACCCATCATATTTCTACCCACTACGGCAATGTCATCGGTATATTGGCCGAGTGATTGAACAGATTAGGTAAAAATTGTGCTGTTGGTGTTCAAATGATCGTCCTGCTTTTGACATTTTTCCAATTTGCACATTGAAAAATAATGTAGCCTAAGCCGAACTCCGCGTCAATGGTTTTAAACGTTAATTTGTCCCCTACCTGAGATGTAACTTATGTCCGTGTTAGTTTTGAAATGGCCGTTCAATTTTTGTGGGAAATCAAATTACGCCATCGTGCGCCATAATTTTTCTCAAATAACACTGTCGTTTGTACGGCTTTAAAATCAACAAACAGGTGATGGTAGGCACCAATGACTTCCTCCACATATGGTAAAAGGCGCTTGTGCAACACATAATCGAGTACCATAAATATGTTACATTCAGCAACGAAATTTCCCGATAGTTGGAACACTCCATTCTGTCTCCCTTCTGGTATATTGGCACAATTACAGCAAACATATACTCCTCTGGTTTAACCTCATACCTCCAAACATTCACGATTGGCTCGTGTATACCATTCCACAATACGTTGCCCACTATATTTTAAGAGTTCGCCAAGTACGCGTTAGATCCTGCGGCCTTACCATACTTCAGAATGACTTCTCTAGTTTCCTCATATGATGTTTATAAAATTAGTGGTTGTGCAATTTGGTTCGGAAGTTCGTTTGTTTCATTTTTAACAATTGGGTTGCTGTAAGTAAATCTTTAAAATACTCAGCCAGCAAATACTCAGCAAACACTTCTTCTATAGATCCGCTAGACAGATCTTATTCTCCTGTACAAATTTTGACTGTCATTCATGCTGGACAGCCTGTCTATATCCCGCAAAATATCCAGCTCATGACGCATTTTCTTGATTCGGAATAATTTGCGTTCCATGGATATTTTGGTTCGATAGTCATCATCATCAATGGCAGTTCGTGTGGCGCCCTGAAGATATTTTAAGCGCGCTTGGTTCTTTTCTTCATGAGCCCTTTTGCATTCATCATCGAACCATCCATTTCTGACCAGTCAGTTTCCCCTTTACCATCTCCGCTGCCGTCGTTTTCATACAATTACGTAATCGATTCCACACATCATTGCACATGTTTTATTGTTAATCCACACCTGCTCGAACAATTAACTTCACCAATTTGTCCTTGTACTGTTGTTTTACTGGCAATTTTTGATCAACACAATACCTGAACAAAGCTCTTACGAAACATAATGATCAGAATCAATGTTAGGCCTCCTACAGCTCCTTACATCCAGTATATCGGACGCATTTCGACTGCTGTAAATGAGCACGTGGTCTATTTGGTTTGCTGTTTTTGGCATCGGGGGAACACCATGTTCCTTTGTGTTTGCTCATGTGTCAAAACGTGTCTATTATCATATTGTTTGAAATTATGAAATCGACTAAACGTTCCCTGTTATTATTGCAGTGTGTATGAATGCTATGATGACCAATTGCCGTTCGGTATACGATTTCTTTACTATTCACCTGAGCATTAAAATCACCAAAAGCACAATTTTAATGTCACGACTTTGCGCTTGATTTTAAATCCGATTGGCAGTTTTTCATAAAACATATCCTTTCCGTCTTTGTTTGTTTTCTGTTGGAGAATGAACGTTTACAATTGAAAAATGTTCTCTTTATTCATAGCGTACAAAAATGTTCATCTATGGGGTTGAAATCAATGACCGATTCTTTCGCTTTACCGGCAATACAATAAAGTCGGTGTCGAAGAAACCTGTTTTATTCCTTCCGCTGTAGTTGAATTTATATTCCTTACAGATATTTTTTCCAAACCACCGTGTTTCCTTTACCGCTGTTAAGTTCACAGTTTAGCTGTTCTTTTGAAGCAATCAATCCAAAGTTTTCAATTAACCGCACACGGTATTGTTCTTCTCACATTCCATGATGCCAAATTTAAATCATTGTCCTTTATCAACCATTGCCTGTATAGTTGCAATTTTTAGTGTCCTATTCGAGGCCCTGCGTTTGGTTTCATAATTTATTGGTTTTACGGTGTCGATAATTTAAACCTTTTTGTTAATTTAAATTACAGTACCACCAGGCGGTGGACATGGTGGACATCATCCATCGGAAAGGCATGCATTAGATTTGGCTGGTAGCCGTGAACAACGTGGTTCTGCATTTGAACTATATCGTAAACCACAATTGGGAACGGCAATAGCTGGGCACCATCATAATATCAGGTATGATTTTTTTTTTTCAAATAATTACTATTACAATTTTCTAATTTAATAAATTAATATTACAAAAAAAATATTTCAATCAAAATTCAATTCAAATTTTGCTTTTTAAATTTAATGAATAATAAATAAATAAATTTAAAAAAAGTAACTAAAAAAAAACGGTTAAAATTAAAGAAAGTTAAAATTATATATAAATTATTTCTAAATTCAATTACATTTTGCATGTTTTTTAATGTTTTTTTTTTTTTTTTTTTTGTCGTTGTCGTTGTTGTTGTTGTTTATAAGATTCATAAATTATTCATAACAAAATCATATGTAAATTATACTATAATTCAAAATATTAATTAAAAATGGACCAGTCGCACTAACTTACTCTTATTTTTTTTTATATATATAATTTGTTTTGTTTTTTTATGGGCGCACATCACTCAAATACATTTATAAATTAATTTGTTTGTTAATTTTTTTTTATACTATGATAATTTTATATAATTAACATTTCCCCCATATTTATATTATTTGCTTTTTTGTTAAATATTATTCGAATTGTGATCCCCCTATTCCCACTAACTATAACACCTGAAAACACTCAAAGAGGACGGATTACTTCTGTAATTAAGTTCCTATAATAATTTCTTTACAATTTTTGTTTATTTTTGAATAACATAAGAAATTCTTTTGTTTTTGTCAAATGGTAATGCAAAGTTATTGAATCTCAATTCGAGGAATAATTAACAGTTTATTTATAAAACTCAATAAATTGATAAAGTGTTAAAGATCAAGTCGCAATGAATAATATATTTGAAAACGTTCCATTAGATATTGTATTTATTACTGGAAGACCATCGAAAAAAAAACGGCTTCCTTTGGATTTACTTGCTAAAAGCAACTTTATCTTTTTATACCACAGATTAGATGAAAACTAAACAAAAACCGTTTCTTGACCGACTGCTCAAGATTCAAAATGGCGCCGAAAATGAAATTCTAAACTATAATTCTCTCTTAATTATCAACCACGAAAGTTTTGAAATTTTAGGGTTACGTTAATAATTGATCTTTTTATCATGCTTCATGGAAGAAGTTTTTTTTATTTTTTTGGATGAAAAACAATATGACGGGTATATTCAAGATGGACAAAATCCCTAACCAAACTTATTTTGTTACTGCATTTTGTTACTTAAAGAAAAACGTTTCAAAACTTTTCGGTCATAATTAAGAGATGTATATGTTAGATTTTCATTTTTAACACCATTTTAGATTTCAACGCCATCTTGAATCCGAATACTGGGCAAAAAAAAAAAGCGGATTTTTCTTAGTTTTTATCTAATCTACGATATAAAAAGATAAAATTGCTTTTGGAACGCAAATCCAGTGGAAAGCTTTTATTTCTCACGTGATATACACAATGCTCCAATATTAACCGTTTGTTCAATTCAGAATTCAGAAGACGGACACCAACAAATGGATTTGTAGTCCTGAAAATTTAGGCAGTCCCGAAATTAAACTTCGAAAGTGCCCTACATATCTCCCGTGCAGATGTAAACTTTGCACCATTGAAATTCATGATTTGTCAGGGCATGCCCATTGATTTCCGCATAACATTAACAAGGTACCAGAACCTTTTGAGATCACCGCTCTAATACGATTGCATCCCTGCTTTATATACCTGTACCATAATAATGACTCCAGCGTATTGTGCGCGCCCAACAAAAGATTACACAATCGAATCGAAGCTCTGTTCCGGTAAATGCGACGACACATCCCACTGCGGTCATTAAAAATCATATCCCGCAATTATTGGCATTAAATGTTCCATGAACGAACGAAAATTAAAGACAACAATACCCTCGATTTGAATACGTAACGGCGGATGGTGAGGTGCATCAACCCGACACAATGGTTCACCAGCTGACTTGAATACATCTCGCACCACTCCCATCACTAAAAAATATCAGGTCCAACAGCTTTCCTCCAGCATTACAAATGATCCGTTATATGCTGATCTGTGATACCCGACCGACGTCAACAACGAAGAAATGTGCCAATATGAAACCTGTCACACATTATCTCCCCATCAAACCGATTATACCGATTCCATTAAAACTGAATTCAGCTTGCCATTCAGTCCCCCCATAACGTTCTGATAATAACATTCACATATAGTATTTTCATTTTGTCATTCTCGTTAGTTTTGGTTACATTCACTTCATTAATATTAATATTACTATATCATCTATAAGCTTTTGTAAAATAAATAAAAATAAACTGCACTCAGCACGCTCAGATCCCTCGTAAGTAATTTAAATCCGTCGAAAAATTTATTTTCCGAATGTAATTCGTATCGACGTGAAGCGACCTAATAATATATTAGGTGTTTGAATTAATAATGCGGATTTTTTGGCTTGAAAATGGCATTTATTTGTATAACAAAATGTATACGTTTGCCAATGGTTGTTTGGTCGACATTCAACGCCATTGCAAGTTTATGATGCGTTCTACACGAATTTTCATCCAATAACGCTTGCAATTCTTCGCCTTCAAATTTTTTTGGCTGACCTGGCTGTTCTTTGTCTTCCAAGTCAAAATCACCATTTCGGAAGCGTACAAACCATCGTTCACAAGTTGCTTGAGCTGGAGCATGTCCACCATAAGCTTCAACCAACAAACGATAACTTTCAGCAGCGGTTTTCTTCAAATGAAAGAATGTAACTAAACTTCTCCCCAAAACAAGTTTTTCAAGCATGTGTTTCGACATATTCGAAGCAAAAAAAAGCTGTGTTGTTTACACTTCAATGAAATGACATATACTTAAATTTATAGCCTAATGACAGACAAAAAAAAAATAAAATGGCCGCGGTGTGTTGCGATACACTCAACACTAGTTGCGCCATCTGTTGTCTAAATCCGCATTTTTAATTCCTACACGTAATATATAATTTCATTACTAAGTTTACAAAAAAAACCCTATCATCATAACCCCTAACCTATAAAATAAATCAAAAAAATCACCTTCCAATTTGATTTTTCGTTTCCTATCGCTTTTATTTTGTGGTCATTTATTAATAATAATAATAATTGCGGTGCTTTAAATTTAGCCAAAAAAAAACTTATCTAACAATAAATTCAACATCATCATCTTGCTGCTGCTGCTGCTGATGATGACTAAATAATCAATTATTTGTGGTGATTGGAATCGTAATAAAAAAATACTCGTTAAATAATCATAATAATAATAATAATATATTCAATTACTAATCCTCTATCCTCTATATTTAGAGATATTTCATTTTCCTTAATTTTATGTTTGTGTATCACTGCCCGAATGTGTTAATTGTGTGTATGTGCGTGCATTTAAAGCAAAAAAAAAAAAAAAAATTTAATAAGCAAGCGAGAAGTTAGTGCATGATTGGATCTTTAACCAAAAAAAAAAAAAAACATATCCATTATAAAACATATAACACGCCTATATATAATTTATAAGCATTTGATCACTTCCCGCACAAAAATACATTTTTTAAAAAAAAATTTAAATGACACACTCACCGAACATTCATATAAAGGAAAGTTTTTTTTTACACACATATATAAAATTTATCCATAAAAACTAAACCAAGATAAAAAAAAAATCTTCTTCCTATTCTCAAAAAATATCCAACATTATATTATTATACTATATGAAATCATTATAAAACCATAGTGGATTGGAGCCAACTTATTCGAATAATAATTCAACAAATGAATTAAATGAAAGACAACAATTTGAACAACAACAAAATCATCCACATATTGAATTAATAACGGGCGGCGATGGAGGGTTCAAAAAACAATGTGAATGTTGTTCAAATTGTGAAACACCACCGCCTTTACCGCCACCGCCAAAATTACATAAGAAAAAATTTTTACGTTCTCCATTGGTTGCATTAAAAAATGCATTTTTAAAATCAACAAAACCATTATTATTACGTCGTCAAAATAGTTTAAATGATTCGACCGGTGATAAAAAGCCATTAAATATAAATTTACGACGACAACATTCAATGTTAGAACAAAGATCATCATCCATATCATCATCACAACCGGACTATTCACATTTTCATTATCCCCGTAATCCATACTATCAACAACAACAACAACAACAACAACAATCATCATCATCATACGCTTATGCTTATAATCATCATCATCATCATCATCGTTCATCATCAACACAACAACCACCATTACCGGATATTCCACCATCAAAATTTGCATTATCTGAACATGAACAATTTTATCCAAATCCATATAATTATCAAAATGTAGATGATTTGGAAAATCCATATAATAATCGTCATCCGCCACAACAATATCAAGATAATCTATATGCTAATCGTGCCCTAATTGAATTGGAACGACATGCAATTGATCAAGGTCAACGAACAAATGCTGGTGTTGGTAATCGTCGTATTGTACGACGTCACAGTATGGCTGATCGTTCAACATCAGCTGGTAAAGTATTTTATCAGCAACAACAACACCATCATCATCATGGTGATATAAATAACATAAATAATAATAGTCATCATCGTATAAATACTCATCATAATAATCATCAACATTCTCATCGATTGTTTACTAATCAAATAGAAATAATGAATAATCATCATCAGCAAAAACGTTTGCTGCTATTGCAAACAGAAAATCAACCAGAAGGTATTTATCAAACACGTAGCGGTGCATTCCTAATGGATAACATTCGTGATGGAATTCGCAGTAATACAAATAATAATCGTATAGAATCAAATCAACGCATTGCAATGTGTGCCGATGATGCAAACGAACAAATTTATCAAAGTAGTACGCGTCGTCGTGAAATGCATCGTAATCATTTATATCAAAGTCGTAAAGAAATGCAAGAACGTATACAAATGGGACGTACCGAAATCAATCGTGCAACATCTGAATCACCACAATTATCAAGTGGTGGTGGTGTTGGTGTTGGTGGTTCCGGAGGTACTGGTAGCATTATCAGTACAAATAGTAAACGAAAAGAATTATTAATATCCGCATCAACATCAACATCATCATCTCCATCGATGACAATGAGGGCATTATCACCGACAATCCA
This sequence comes from Dilophus febrilis, assembly GCA_958336335.1. Taxonomy (NCBI): domain Eukaryota; kingdom Metazoa; phylum Arthropoda; class Insecta; order Diptera; family Bibionidae; genus Dilophus; species Dilophus febrilis. The sequence continues at coordinate 37,328,663 of OY284470.1, forward strand.
ATCAACAACATATCAACAACAAAATACAGTAATACAATCTCCATCACCTGCACAATCTACACAATTGCCCGGTGTTAGTGGTGGTAGTGTTAATGGCGACAGCGGACAATCATCACCGGCCGCTCATCAAATAAGACGTTCAGCATCATCATCACCATCGGCATCATCTTCGGCAAATGAGTTACGTGATGAAATCTATCAAAGTCGACGTGAATTAAAAGAAAAAGGTTTTCGTACACGTACCCAATTACGTGATCAAATCTATCAGATGCGTATCGACGCTATGAAATCAATGGCCGAACCAATTTATGTGTCACGACGTGATGCCTACAATAATCATCATCAACAACAGCAACAACAACAGCCACCAATTTATGAATCAAAAGAATCGGAATTGGATGTTAGCGGCAGCGGTGCAGGTGGCAGTAATAATAATATTGATATTGATAACCTAGATAACAAAAATGATCTCACTACAAATGTTCCAAATAACGATACGATTGTTCAAGATTGCTCCGAAATACAAAATATACAACCTGAGAATTTGAGCAATAGTGACACAACAATAATAATAAATCAATCAAATTTAGAGAGATCATCAACAATAACAACCGATGATACAACAATAATATCTACTATAACAAAATCACAAAATCAATCCGCCGCCATTTTACTTGATAATACAACATTAAAACCCGTTGAAGAATGTCAACAATTAGAAGAACAGGCATCACCGACGATGACGACGACGACAGAAACTATCGAAACGCCAATAAGTCAACGACGTAATGTAAATCATATATCAAATGTTATAAAACGAACTGGACCTCCTCCACCACAATTTCCCCAACCGTCCGCACAACACCAACAACAATCGCCATTATTACATCAGAAACGCGCGGAACCAATCAATATAACAACAGCTAATAGTCGTACCTCAATTGATACACAATATACATCGGCTAGCAGTTGTTTATCAATTGGTTTACCAAATGCTCATAGTACACCGTTTTCAAGTGATATTCAAATTGGACCGAATGGTGGCGGTAGTCTTATAAGTAGTATACGTTCAACGCCAACACCAATACGTGAACAACGGGAATGTGATGAATTGTCATCGCCATCCGCATCGATGACTCGTGGTATATTCGATGAAAATGGTGGCACCCTCTGTGATAATATATGGAATGTTTCATTGCATATACCAAAAGGTGCTATTCCAGTTGGTATTAAACAAGAAATTTATTTTACCGTTACCGATCCACGGTTTAGTCATGCATCGGTACCGGGGCCGCCGTTGGACATGGAAAATGGTTGGTTTTATTTTATTAAATTTAAAATAAAACACACGATTTTGAAATTTTTTCATTGTTCTGTTATTGTGTTATTGTGGTTTGGATTTTTGGATGTGTTGTGTCTGATTGTTATTTGTTTTAAGTTGAATAACTTTTTCACCTGTTTGTTTTTATGTTTTGGCTTATTTTGTTTAGTTTTTTGTTTTCTAGGTTTATAACACCTGGGATTTTGTTGTGATTGTGTATGTTTGATTGCGTTTATTGTTTTTTTTTTTTGTTTATGTTTTTGATTTTATTGTTGTGATACATTTTTTTCTGTTTTCTGTAGTATCTCTATTTTATTTTTGTTTTATTATTATGCATGTTCTTTTTATAGATTTCATTTTGTTTTATGTTTTGTTAGGTTATGTTTGGTTTTTTTTTATTTTGTTGGTTTTTGGTTATTTGGTAATGGGTCAATTTGGATGATCATTTATTTAAAAAATTTATTTTGATAAACACACAAAATAACAGGTTGGAAATTCTTTTTGATTTTTATATTAATATATTGTAAGAGATAAAAATAATGAAAAGATTAGTTCTTTGTTGGTAGGGTGGGAAATTCATTTACGGACATAGTGTCGCACCCCAGCCAATTTGGTTGTCGTCCGGACAACCAAAAACCGGACCAAAATTTACACCTGTAAATGCCTGAAACATATCATTTCACTTTCTGTTATTGACATCTCCCATTCCTACCAAGTTTTGATTAAAAAACCCATTGGGTGTTTGTTAGGTGACGCGTTAAGGAATGTCTATATCGATCTTTCTCCCACTCAATTCCAATTATTTATAGCCTTCCGGAAACAACTCCTTGGATTGGCAATTGTGGATTCCGGTCCCATTAACATTTTCCCATTGTTTCCGTTCTTATCGGGTCGCTAGACGGCATGCCCTGGAACTCATAACATCACTATTTTATTATCTAGAGCCACTTTGTTAAAGCTCAGCTCAGTGACAGCCGCCGTAAATAAGCCTCAAGGATTGGTTTTTCAGGGGTCATAATTCGCCCACTTAACTTTTTTATATAATGTATACTTCTTCATTGTTTTTATGTTTCCTATGCAGGCACTCTATTGCGCATATCTCTATGGCATAGGCCTATCCGTCTGAAATTCCGTGTGTTTGCTGCTTTGCGAGCTCTCTCATCTGTTCGATGCTTGGTCCGACCATTCCGCCAGCGCCTGTTCCATTGGGAGTATTGGTAGGCTCCCAGTGTACCACCATGCCACCATATGGTCTGGTAAGTTATATATTTTTATTCCTTTGACCGCCGACTCAGATAGAGTACATTTTTTATAAAGGCTGTGGCACTCCACTGTACTAGGGCATATAGTCTGAGAATTCCAGAATGTCTAATTCCAAGTTGATTCTCTGTAATATTGATCGATGAAATGGAATGTTTACCATACATGTTAGACGTGGATTTCAAATTAATGCAATGTTTCTGCAACAGCATCCTTTCACCCCACGCACTGTAGGGCCTCATTCTTGAGTCAGAGCAAGGGCTCGTCAACTACCTGTAAGCACACGAGGTGCCATAGTACTCCCCCACCTCCCGTTTGTGGGCATCACCTTGTAAGTCTGCATAGTAAGTATGACTGCGCGCATACTTTATCTGATCTTTCGATTTTTGAGGATATTTCCCTTCAAGCCAACTATGGTGGGAATTTAGCGCTTCGCCAATGTTGCCCCTTTTAGTACCAATTCCTTTATTCCTTTATCTTACTCTTTAATTGCCATATGGACTGTACTGATGGCTGATCCAATTTTTCTATCTTCATTATCATTTTCGTCACATTTTCCACGTTATCTACAATATAATTTCATTTTCACTCACTACCACCTTGGTAGTTGACCTGATTTATGAATATTTTCATTGTATAACACGTCTCTTTTAATAATAAATTTTCCATTATTTTTGAATTCAACCCCTTTCCTGTGCAAATCAATATTTCCACAATTCATAACTTTATATGCATTATATGCGTATTTGTAAGATAGTTTCGTTCGTTTTTGCATTTGGTTCTATTACTTATTACCGATACGATTTGCGCATTCATTCATCCATTCACACTATGGCATTTAGATCCGTATGGTGTTCCGCACCATCACTTCTTTCCCCACTCAAAACAATATAGTGCGTTTTCCACGATCATTTTCATTTCCACGATAATTTTCTTGCCCCGTCTGCTTGTGTTGATTAAACCCTGTTCTTTTGTGTCGGCGGCCCAATCAAATCAAATCGGGGGGGTTTTTTTTAACTCCTTATCAAACATCAATTGGTAGCCGGAGATTCATTTGTTACGCAGTGCTTCGCTATGCTATAATCAAATAAATACTTATCCATTATAATTTCGATGTTCCCCATCGGAATATCACACACTGCCGCCGGGAATGCCCCTATTTAAAACTGCGTACCGCATTTTCCGCCTCCCCGTTTATGTCCGGTTGACCCGGTGAAGTTAGTACATGTCTAACCCCCCATACTCTTCATAAACCCACCGAATTCATTCGTCAAAACCATTGTCGGTTAACAAAACGTTCGGAAAACCCGGATGTCTACATATTTATTCCTTAAATATTTTTATTATAAAACCCAAATCGACCCTTATTGTATCAAAAAAAAATACTTCTTCCCGCTTTGAATATACATCCGCGGTAGTAACCAAATTTGACGGCATGTACCTATGGAACGAACTCTACCCTTTTTGCGGCCCACGCCTCATTTCAACGCAAACATTTATAACTATTTAGTAACTCCTCTATTTCCCGATACGATTGATGGGGGTTTATGGTTTATATATTTCATATATGGTTTATGAACGTGCCATCGATTTCGTGTTGAGGATTCCCATGTAATATGCATGCAATTCTCTTAATACCTTCATTCGAATTGTGAACGGTATTGTTTTGCTGTATCCGCAACCTAAAAAATTGTGCTGTTCTACCGTTAGCTGATCAAACCTGTTCATGTATGGGACCGCAGGTTGTCGATACTGATATAATTTGATTACCACGAATATAATATAAACAAAGCGTCCTTTTCAACCGTGCGTTTAAAATGCAATTAATTTTGGGGCAAAATTGATGAGATTTATGGCGAATTTTCAATTTACCCGTCATCTTGGATGGATCGACCCTTTTATATTTCGAGAGTATTAAAACATATCCACAATTCAGCTTCCGGAGAATACACTGGAAGAATATCGCGAGGATCCTCCCCGTGATGTTCAATTGTTAGTTCATAAACAAAATTTTCCGCGGTGTGTGAGTTAACTGTAATTATAGTTAGATGTTTGGTTTGCCAAAGCTATATTAACTATACAACATTTATTAGTTAACCTTTCTATAGGTTATTAAATATATGATCTTCATTTTTTTTATAAATTCGCTTGATTTGTTTGTTGCTGGGTGTGTGTTATGCTTATTATTTATTTATATGGACATTTTGTTATGGTAGTTTGATTTCTTCTTTTATTTTTATTATATTTTATATAGACAAATCATTAATTTTTATTTGTTTTTTTTGTCTTTGTTTAATTTTATTTAAAAAAAAAAAATTATATTGTAATATAGGTGAAACAATGCTATCGCCATTGGTATTATGCGGTCCACAAGGTTTAGAATTTTTGGTACCCGTTACCCTTAGTATACCGCATTGTGCTGGACGTACAGCATCATTAGGAATTGCACTGAAGGCAACCGACAGTGAAAAACATTTAGAAACAAATTGGGATAATATTGATTTACCAAGTAATGCAGCTGCCCATACAGTTACAGTAAAAGTTGATCATTTTTAAATTAATTAATTTGTAGATGATTAATATTTTTAATTATTTTAATTAGTGTAATATTTTATTAAAAAAAAAAAATTTTTAAAAGAAGACGGACGAATTCTTATAGTTTTCTTTTTTTTTTAATTTAGCTCTTTTTTTTTTTATTTTTTATTGTAAATATTTATTTAAAAAAAAAAAACAATCTCACAAAAATAGGGTTTCCGCATCAAAAATTCGACTATTTTCATGTCAAATTCAAATTTTTAACGATAAAATTCGTTATAACTTCCAGAATTCTGGATCAAATTCATTGAGTTTGAAACCAAAATCAATTTTGGAATAATAGGCACATTTTATAGAAGAAATGAATTTTTTTTTTTGCCCATATCAAAATGGCGATTTCATTTAAGATGGCCGCTACCTATGCACACGATTTCGAAATTGATCTACAATTTGCACATTTTTCATTTCTAACTTCCGATATTTGGTAGTGCTCGGTGGATATGAAACATTGGAAAAAACTTAGTATTTGAGGTTATATTCAAGATGGCGGTCGAAAATGAAATTTTGCTCATAACTTTTATTCAATTTCCATCCGGATTTACTTCAAACCGTTCGTTTTGTAACTTTATGGTACTTTAACGCACCTAAGTTTGGGGAAAGTTTCTCAAAATTACACCTCGAAGTGAAGAATTTTAAGAATAATGTCTAAAAGTGGATGTATAATTTTACAAATAACTTTAAAATGAATTTTTTTAATATAGGTGCTTTAAATACAATTTTTATAGAAATTCTTAACCGTTAAAGTTGACGTACGTTCTTTTCAATATAGGGTGACAAATTAACAAGTTACGCATATAACAGTGCGTACGGTTTGGAAGGCCGTAGATACCTCGTTTTTCGGATGTAGTATATTAATATAAAATAATCAAGACATTTTTAATCCGCATAACCGTAACACAATATTATAAAATTACAATCAAGTTAGTTACAGCTGTCAATCAACTGAACTGTTTCTGAACTGAATTGTTTCTTCGCGAACAAATACATTAATTCAAAGTGATATCCAAAATATTCAAAGTGATTCGCAAATACCTTAGCGAGAGCCCATCAACATTTGAAAACCCACACTACAGAATTTGCTTTTAACGAATTATGTTAACCCTAATCTGCAAGGTTGACGGATGTACGATCGTGTAGCTTATTATCAAATAGTGTAAACATTGTTTGTACGTTCAACACTTGTTTTACAGAATATAAAGGTGGCTTTACAAGTGAGTTCAAAAATTCGGCGGCTGTGGATATCTTTTTGCCGAAAACAGTTTACAAGCGAAGGGTAAAACCTATTTTATGTTCAAACGCATCTTTATATGTGTTAGTGAATAAAATTATTTAATCAATTGTTTTGCTAACAAAATTACAAATAAAACAAAATGACCTTTGATATTAATGAGGTACGAATAAAAAAAGTTGTAATAAATTCAATCCGCGGTCGTGCGTTAACAAAAATACCGCGGTAACAGATTATTGTTGTTTTTACATATAAAAATAAAATGTTCGCACCACGGCCCCTAACGGCTGGTTCTCACATGCGGGGAGGTGACGGTGCAAGTTTTTATTTTTAACATGTAAAATACAACAACAAATTTGCCTGCGCGTATTTACCCCGCACTCTACAAAAAGTTAAATTACCTTTAACTTTTTACACCTCATCCCACTAACACATTCAAATTATTCATCTATTTTTTATATAAATAAAATTGTGTTTGTTTTGATAAATTATCGATAACAAAACAACTACATACGAAAAAAAACATTCGCACAAAATCTCCTCATGTATGAATCATCTCAATGGTTTTTCCGGGGTTTCGTTCGTCACGAGAGAACCGGCCTTTACTTGTAAAGCCACCTTTTTCTCATTTTCATAATGATGAAAAAATAAAATAAATCATTTTCAAAAACGTTATAAAATGAATTAAATTTTGATAAAATAAAGTAATGGGGACATCCCAATTGCGTATATTCACCATTTGAACAGTCAAAAGTTTCCCCGAAAATTGTCAAGGAGATAAAAATGTTTAGATTCCTCTTACTTTTATAGTAACCCAGATTGAAATGAATTACTTTTAAAAATTTTCAGATATGTGAGTCAAAGTTCAATAAAGTTCAACAAACAAAAATTGAAGTAATTCCGAACATGAAAATTGAATAAAAGTTATGTGTATATTTTCATTTTCGACCGCCATTTTGAATTTAACCTATTATATAAAACTCGTTTTTGACAAAAAATTCAAAACACTTTTATTACATTCAGTTTCATGTACACTACGAAATATCCGAAGCTCATTAAAATTAAATAAAACAATGAGGGGAATTATTGATAAATTTCGATATTGTTTTGCATATATATTCAGGGGTAGCGGCCATCTTAAATAAAAGCTCCATTTTGGCATTTATAAAACAGAAATTTACGTTTATGCTTTAGATTATTTCAAAATTGATGGTTGTTTAAAATGCAATGAATTTTCATGCAGAATTGATGGGAATTTTCATTTTCTAAGCAATTTTGGATTTCACCCCCCCAAAAAAATGAAATTTCCTACGTATATGCTCGCACGTAGCTCGAACCAGGTAGCTCGAGCATGGAGCTCAAACTGAATGAATTGTTTATGTCGACTTGTTTTAGCTCGAGCTAAAATTTTGAATTTGGCTAAAAAGTTGAATTTGAAATTGCAAAAGGGATTAAATTTGAAATGTAAAACCTATAAAATATAATATTTATAGAAGAATAAAAAACCCATTAATTAAATAATATTAGAAATTATTATCAATTCTAATTGTATAAAATTAAAAATAATTAAATTTAATTTTTTAAGAAATAGTGCCTTAAAAAAAATAAAGTCCCATCAAAAAAATTAATTACAGTTTTGTGTTTTAATTAAACAAAAAATAAAGACATAATTTAATTGTAAATTCACAAACAATATTTTGTATTATATAAATTAAATTAAATATTATTATATTTTATTCTCATTATTATTATTATTATTGTAAATATTATTTATTTTTAAATTAATTAATTAATAATGACAACAAAAAAAAATAGATTTAATTTAATTTCGGCGCAAAAATTTGTAAAAATACAAAATTATTCATAAAAAAAAAAAATTAAAGATGCGTTTTGACTTAAAATTAACAAAAAAAAATGTTATCAAATTAAACGTAAAAAAAAAAAAATAAATGGGAAAAATATTTTTATTTTTTAATTTAATTTATCGCGCCAAAGTATTTAAGATTATAAAATTATTTTTATTATTAAAATATAATAATAATTATTATTATCATTACCAATTATAAGTAGTAGTTTTTAAGCAGCTTTTCCAGTATGTTATTTTTTTTTTTTTTTGTTGTAAATATAAATATTATTAAAAGTAAAAATGTTTCGTTGATCGTTGAAAAGATCTTAAAAAGAAAAAAAACAAACAAACAAACAATCCTCATAATTAAATTTATAGTATAAATTAAAAAAAAAAAAAATATTAATTAAATGTATGCAAAATAAAAATAAATAATTAATTAAATATAGGAAAATAAAATTAACAAAAATTTTAGTATAATAAAAAAAATTAAATACTTTTTTTTTTTTGTATTGTGTGTAAAAAGAGAAAGAATAAATAAAGAAAAAATATTATATTATAAAATTATATGATTATTTAATTTAATTGCAAATCAAACTGATATTAATAAAAGTACAGGACCGGTGGATGGAATTCCGCTAATTTGCTTTAAAAGAATACGCATTCTATTTAATGCACCCGCTAACAAAAACCCTTTCGTAAATCATTTTCGACTAGAATATTTCTGATCATCTTGGAAAATTGCAAATCTTACACCAATTTTAAAAGGCCGGATACTCTTCTTACATGGGATCTCCATTTGACTTTTTTGCTGTCATACGAGACAAATATCAAAATCATGATTTTAAAACAGTATCAAGACAGCGTAGTAACATAATTTTTCTTACAACCATTTCCACTGAAATTTTTTGATAGTTTCCATCTTGCAAAAATGTTTGCGATGAATAAGATAAAATGGCGTCTGCGATAGTAGTTGTGTATATACGTTTAGGATATTTTATACGAATACGTAGCAGGTGAGTATTAAAGCGAATTTAACGCTCTATGGTATATATACATTCAGGACCTTGGCACATACAGATACGAACGAATGATCAGAATGAATTTATTTAAACATTTTTCTAATTAATTGGATTATTATTGCATTATTATTGTATCTTATTCACGCTCAGATCAATCAGATCGATTTTTTTTGCTCTGAAACTGTATCTTGTTTCAATCAGATTGATCTGTTTGCTGTATCTTATTACAATTTCAGATTGCTCAGATCTGTGAATCATGTGAATAAGCATAGATTTTTCAGTTCAAAAGGTTCGTCAACAATCGTGTTTAACCGAATTATTTTCGTTTTCGTCATTTTTATTTGTTTATTTAATTTTAATTCAATAGTAGGGTTATATGTATTACTATCTAATATTAGGTTGTCGAAAAAGCATTGATAATTTTTATAAATAGATGTCATTATAATTGAATATTTCAAGTAGTACTAATCTGATCAGGTAACACGAACATATGTTCGAAAGATGACATTTCGTAGATAAAAAAAAAAAAAAAAATTAAATTTGTTTAGTCATTTAAAAGTTGTAGTGCATTAAAGATGAGCGAAATTAGTGAAAAAATTCGATACATTTTACAATTTTATTATGAAAAAGGTGAAAATGCAACGCAGGCACATGAACAAATTTGTGCAGTTTACGGCGAAGGAACTTTATCAAAATTAACAGCCTATAGATGGTTTGCTCGATTTCGTTCCGGTAATTTTGATGTCAAAGGTGCACCTCGTTCTGGTCGACCAATCACTGAAAAAGTCGATGAAATCATATCAAAAATTGAAGAAAATCGACACGTAAGCAGTCATGATATCGCTAAAGAACTAAACATCCATCACCAAACAGTTTTAAACCATTTGACAAAGGCTGGATACAAGAAAAAGCTCGATGTTTGGGTACCACATGAATTAACACAAAACAATTTATTGAACCGAATTTCCATTTGCGAAACGGAAACGTAAAAGGAACGAAATCGAGTCATTTTTAAAGCGAATGATTACAGGTGATGAAAAATGGATCACATACGATAATTATGTACGAAAAAGATCGTGGTCCAAGAAGGGTGAAGCTCCCAAAAAACAGTAGCAAAACCTGGATTAACACCAAGAAACGTAATGTTGTCTGTTTGGTGGAATTGGAAAGGAATCGTTCATTATGAATTACTAGCACCCGGTCAAACCATTGATTCCGATCTCTATTGTCAACAATTAACAAGATTGAAACACGAGATTAAAAAAAACCGTCTAGAATTAATCAATCGAAAGGGTGTTGTGTTCCATCATGACAACGCCAGACCACACACATCTTTGATGGCTCGGCAGAAACAGAGAGAGTTTGGCTGGGAAGTTTTAATGCATCCACAATATAGCCCGGACCTTGCACCTTCAGATTATCAATTGTTCCGGTCTCTGCAGAACTCCCTTAATGGTTTAAAATTAAATTCCGCAGAGGACTGCAAAATGCACTTGGATCAGTTTTTTGTCCAGAAACACAGAAGTTCTACAGTGATGGGATAATGTCTTTACCAGAAAAATGGCAAAGGGTCATCGATCAAAACGGCGCTGGTTTAATAAAGTTCATTTGAAATATATAAAAAAATCGTTTGAATTTTGTAAAAAAAATTATCAATACTTTTTAGACAACCTAATATTACTGAAAATACGTTTTGCTCCATTTTTTTAACGTATTTAGTATTATGCGTAGGAATTAATCATGCGGATTTTTTGGCTTGAAAATGTCATTTATTTGTATAACAAAATGAATGAGTACATTAACCAATATATTGCCCATCGTTAGCTATGACTTCCTCTCATCTCTTAAGAAGTTTGTTGATTCCTCGTTTGAAGAAGTCCTCATCTTTCGAGGCAATCCATTCATCGACCCATTTTTGCACATCTTCAGCATTTCGAAGGCGTACATCTGCTAGGCTGACCTGCATTGATCGGAACAAATGGTAATCAGAAGGAGCAAGGTCTGGAGAGTACGGGGGGTGATCAAGATGATCCCAACCGAGCCTCTTTATTTTTTCTTTAATGATGTTTGAACGATGTGGTCTGGCGTTGTCATCATGAAAAAAAACTTTGTGGTGTTTTCGAGCTATCAATGGTCGTTTTTCGTTCAATTTCTTTGCCAGTCCGTTCAATTGGCGTCTGTAGCGTTCAGCTGTAACCGTTTCATTCGGTTTTAACAGATCGTAATATACCACACCCTTCTGATCCCACCAAATACACAGCATAGGCTTCTGGCAATGAATATCGCTTTTTGATTGTGAAGTTGATGGTTGGCCGGGATGAACATTTGATGCTTTACGTTTTGGGTTATCGTAATAAACCCACTTTTCATCGCCAGTGACAATTCGACTCAATAAACTATGTTTTTTGTACTCTGCAAGATGTTTTTTGCTTGTTTCGATTCGTGTTGTGAGTTGATTTTCATTCAGTTGATGTGGTACCCATTTTCCAAGTTTTCGAATCTTTTCCATTGCATGTCAACGTTTGTCAATGGTTGTTTGGTCGACATTCAGCGCCATTGCAAGTTCATGTTGCGTTCTACACGAATTTTCATCCAATAACGCTTGCAATTTTTCGTCTTCAAATTTTTTTGGCTGATCTGGCCGTTCTTTGTCTTCCAAGTAAAAATAACCATTTCGGAAGCGTACAAACCATCGTTCACAGGTTGCTTGAGCTGGAGCATGTCCACCATAAGCTTCAACCAACGAACGATAACTTTCAGCAGCGGATTTCTTCAAATGAAAGAATGTAACAAAACTACCCCCAAAACAACCACTTTTTCAGGCACGAAATTCGACAAGTTTGATGCAATAAAAAAACTTTGTTGTTTACACTTCAATGAAATAACACATACTGCAATTTATAGCATAATGACAGACACAAAAAAAGAAAATGGCTGCGGTGTGTTGCGATACACTCAACGCTAGTTGCGCCATCTGTTATCTAAATCCGCATTATTAATTCCTATACCCAATATATCAAACTGTCACGAAATGGTTACGCTTTTAACATGGTCTTTTCGAAGTACCATGACATACACAACTAATCCTCTTTGGCCAAATACGCCGTAATGGCTACGCTTTTACCACACAAAAGCGTAACGAAAAAGTGGTCGTCTATACAAATCGGTCTACTTTTTCATTACGTTTTGGTTACACCCCGTTACCCCCCGGGTTGTTTGCGTTCTATTACTAAATTGTTCTGTACATTTTTTTCATTTTCAATTAAAAAGTGACAAAAAAAAAATGAAATTTCGCAGGTAAAAATATTTAGATATTAAAAAAAAAAAACTATTTGTACTATAGGTATACTATTTTTTTTTAACCAATTTTTGTTTCTCTAAAGATTTCTTTAATGATATATACATAGGTATATGATATTAATTTAATTATTTTTCTGTTCATTACAATTGACCGCAGAATTGGTTTAGCGCCCTATAAAACCTTGGAATTCTATTTCCGTGAAGGCGTAACGAAATCATTTCAGGTGATGGTGCATTGAAATTGACTATGTTGTAAGTGATTTGGGGATTTTAATTAATATAAAATAAATAAAATAAATATTATTATATTATAAAATTTATAATATAATATGGACTATGATTCGAAATCATTTGTTCCAAATAGTTTCTCGTAATGTGTTCCAAATATTGAAGTTTCCTAGTTTTTATCATATTCATAATTTCAGTTTCTTTTGCGATTCTTCTAAAAATCTCACCGTTCCTATCCATAATATAATTATAGAGCGGTGTCAGCTGCATGGAAAATTCGATAAGACAGATATTTTTCAAGGGGCGGCTCCCTGCCCTTCCCCTATGTACGAACTTGAAATACGAACTTAATAGTTATTACTGATCGTCTATGACGGAATTTATTATACTATTTATTACTTCGATCACCGAAAGTGCATGTGTTTTTTTTTGTTCACTAAACTGTAGTGCGACTAATTCGTGCACCGGTTCATTTGTAAGAATTATAATCTAGAAATGTGATCGTATACAGATATCCTATCCTAATAAACCAATGCTACGTTTCTAGAGAATTAAGAACTTTAGAATCTTCGTCCTTTAGGATAAAATACAATACGAGTAACAACTTTTTAATAAGTGCAATAATTATATTATTTTTTCATATGTAAAATGGTTTTGAAAACAAAAAAACATTCCCAAAAAGAAAATATGTCTTTAAATTGTGTAATAAAAGTATTATTCATAATGATAATTGCTTTTTTTTCACAAGATTAAATTATATTAACTTTCAAATTCCCCAATTAGATATATCGATTTTAATAAAAAAGGTTATTGTTCTATATTACAATACTATATGTTAAATAGTTTTACCTGCATTTTTGGATTTCTAAAAAAAAAATCAATTTATTTGAATATGAATGTGATTTCCATATTGTCATGCCGTTTTAGAAAAGTTTTTACCGCTTTTTTAACCCACCATATATGTATATAAATATATCATAGTTTATCAAATAATAAACCAAAAATCATTATTTTCCCAACCCATACACATTTTTTGATTTGACAATATATTAACAAGTCACATTTTGGTGCATGATACACGATGATATTAAAATAAAATAAAATATTTATATATCACGAAGGATGCGCTGTTATGGCTATAAACACACATAGAAGGGAAAGAACGTAATAAAAGGGTTGTGAGTATTGGTTTTTTTTTGAATGGGAACCAGCAATTGAGCCAACTAGCAAACGTACAGGGGTGTGGTAACGCATCCCATCCGAGTGCTTCTAATGTTTCTTTTAACCGGTTTTGTGACATTTGGACGAGCATCGAGCATTGTCGTGCAATAGAATCACTTTTCCATTTCTGTTGGCCCATTCTGTACGTTTTTCTTTCAATGCTTCGTTCAATTCAATCAATCAATCGTTGTTTGTAGCTCTCACCAGTAATCGTTTGACCAGGTTTCAACAACTCATACATCCTTTTGGTCCCACCAAATACACAGTGAAAAACCTTCTTCCCATGGACATTGTGTTTTGGCATCAATTTTTTGCGGGTTCAGACCTGCGAATCAGTCTAATGTTTAGTTCGTTTAGGATTATCAAAATAAATCCATTTTTTCATCATCACCACCAGTGACAACTCGATGCAAAAACGACTTTGTTTGCTGTCTGTCTTTGAATCAAAATTTCACATATGCGATTTTACGCTTTTCTATGCTTCTTTCTGTCAATTCATATTGAACCCAATTTTCTTCCTTTTGGCTCTTACTCATTTTGTTTAAAAATTGATTAGAAATGGTTTGCTGACATACATTTAAGGAATCTGTTAGTTGCTGTTGTTGTTGTGTTTGAGCATCGTCTTCATCCAATAAAAAAAAACTTAAACGGAAAAGCAGTAAGGAAAAATAACTCATACGTTTTCAACAATGGTCCAAGTGTTGCACTTTAGGTGGATGAGTCTTTAGAGATAGGATGAAATGCTTAATTTAAATGATTGGTAGTCATAAGAAATGGGTTTTGAGGTATGATCCAATAATTAAATTCAGGAATTTGTTCTAGTTTCATTTCTGATCAGTGAGAAAGAATGCTTTTCTACCCTGTTACTAAGCTGTAGTGTATAGTTATTGGTGAACCCCCACATATGTAAGAATTGTATTCTAGATCTTATTAATGCTTTATAAACTAGTGCTAAATTTTCAGAATTAAGGAATTCCTGGGATCTTCTTAAAAATCCAATTCGATTAGCCGCCTTCTTAGCTGCAATAATTATATTATTTTTCCATGTAAAATTATTTGTCACAAAGACATTCCCAAATTTAATATGTCCTTAGATTATGGATCAAGAGTATTATTCATATTTATTTTGTTAGAGAACGAACATGCCTTTGGTTTGGATGGATTAAATTATACTAATTGTAAGTTGATCCTTCCCCAATTAGATATTGATTCCAAAATTTTTGTTAATTGTAGAAATCATCTTCTGGTGTGACTGAAGCATTTGGTTCGCATAATGATTACTATCGTACTATCGTCGGCATAACGCAGTGTAATGGGTTTTCGGTTACTGATTGAAGATCTTTGATAAAAATTAAAAAGTGGGTGGGTGGTAGAGCAGAACCAATGTGCGGTACCCCGTAATAGACATGATAAAGATCTGAATTACCTCCATCTATTGTGCAACCCTAATATTTCTATTAGCTAAAAAGTTGCCAATTCAATTACAAAATGTAGTTCCTAACCCAAAAATAAATGACTTTTGGATATTAATGCCTTGTGCCCGAATACTCTGTCAAAGGCCTTAGTAATGTTTAATGAAACAACTTGTGTTTCGCACCAAAATTTGCGATCGTTTCGCCATATAACAGAACGTTTACTATTCGTTTATGTTTAGTGTCCAAAAAGGTAGTATTGGGGATGTTTAGAATCTAGCCGGTAAAAAAACGTAAAAACGTACAATATGGAAAATATATTTGTTGGGAACCAAAAGTGTGAATAAAAATTCGGAACCATCCGTTTATTTGTTGTTCCAAAAGATTTCGAACTTTCTTATGGTACCAGATGGAATCATATGAAACCAAAAACTTATAACCATAATTTATTGCTTTAGAAATTGTAATGAATTGAATAGCATCCCAAATTAATACGATTTGAAATCTTTTGGATCTTTTGGATCGATCGATTTGCAAAAATTTCAAATGGGAATGTTCTGTTTAAAATTTTATATAAAAAAAGACAACATTTTTTCTCTTTCAACTAAACTCAACTATACAACCAACGTTGTTATTCGAAACTACAAACGCACGTCATTATTCGTTTCAGTACTTTAATGTGATAGAATTTATATTTTCATAAATATGGAACAAGAAACAGAAATTATTTTAGTTTAGTTTTCAGTGATATCCAACAAATTACTATCCGTATTTTTGTATTTAAACTATAGATAATTTCTGTGAATTAATTACATGTTATGTGGATAATTTATAAAATATTTTAGTGCATTGACTGTATTCGGTCAGTTTTTAAATAATTGTGTACGTTATTATCCGATAAATAATTTGAATTTGAATTTGAATATTTTTTGTTGTTTTTGTTTTTGTTGTTAAGTGATAATTAATTTTACAGTTTTTAAATGTATTTTGAATCGTGCGACTATATATAACATATATAGGGTAGATTGGGGCACCTTCGGTCAGTCCATCGTTTAACGAATATATTCATGATAGTCCATATGTTTATCTAATCATGCAGACGTGTACAAAAACAATATTTATTAAAATCGAGCGGATGTAGCTAAACCGATAAAAGCAATGTGAATGTGCGCATCTTCGGACAAATGCAATACTTTTTTAAATGCACTCTTTATCTCAAACTTACTTCTTACTTACTTCTGCGCGCCTACAACCTACGAACAAACTCACAATAAAAAGATATTAAACAAGAAAATTTAATCAATTTTTTAAATGAATATATTATTTGCAAATTTTCTCAGTGTTTAAATCCGTTTAATTTATTATTCCTATCTATTAAAATTTTAGTGTTTCTATCTCAAACAAATAAGGAAATAAACCAATAAAAAATTTTGTAAAATTAACTATAAATAATTGCAGAATCATTTTAAGGTAGTTTAAAAAAAATGGACTTCTAGGGCATTTGAAAAAAAATTGTCAGAACTTGCCCCTTCCTGCAATATCCTCTTACGATATTATTTGAAACTTTGAAGCAACTTTGAGCTTATCGGTTAGGGATACAGTTACCTTAACGAATTGTATTGACAGTAATGCAGGTCATCGTCTTTAGATTGTGTCAATATCGTGGTAATTAATGGATTCCCTTAAGGCACGTTTTTCTGAATGGGACAGCACCGCGACGGACAAGGTGAAGAATAGGTCAAATGAAATTTCACCGCAAAGTGACATATTTTTTATATTGACCTTGTGTGAAGTGTGATGACCCCGTTTTATGAAATCTTGCAACACGGTCGTACTACTCACCGCACAACACCGCAAAATTTTCATAAAAACCACCTCCATTGAGTACATGTTTCATATTCTGTTGTTGTCCGTCGCGGTGCGGCCCCATTCAGAAACCCCAATACATTAGACTAACCTTATTAGCCCGAGATAACGCATGCTCAATTGTATTGCAAGATGTATGTGGTGGTATTAACGTATTATGACAATATAATTTGTTCGTCGTATCTTGTTTTGACATGGATATCTGGAGAACAAATGTAAGGATTGCACTTCTCCTACAACAACCTCCAAAACTGGATTTGTTGTATTTTATACCTTTGCTCATAAGCTGTGGCAGTACTGCGCACATACACTTTACACTTAAAAAACCGTCGCATTCCCCACATAAATATATACACTATTTAGCGAACTTTTTTCGAATGTATACATACTTACACGTAAGTGGGAAACATAAACATAAATCGATTCTTGTAGAGATATATGTTAAACAGACCTAAGAGAGTGGGTGTATTTTACTTTCTTATTTTCACGCGCCTGTGACCTATAATTGGTTTCGGCGTCCACGTCAACAGCCTTCTACACCGTAACCTATTCACCGTCAACGTTCGCCAGACGGAAACTTTTAAAGAGCCCAAAAGGTCCTCTTGACTTCATCTTTCCACCAACCTGGCGGTCTTCCAACGATCCTTGATCCACCTGTTGTTTGTCGTCCTGCATTTTTGATAGTTTAACGATTCATTTTTGACAGGATACCATGCATACATGCCACACGACCAAACCACTTCAAGGAAGCAATCATGACAAAAACCGAACAATATCGGGTTCACCATACATTTTTTATAATTCATGATCGTATCGCCTTTTCCTTTGTCGGTCCAAAGATGAGGCGTTTCTTTTCCAACGGCCCAAGACGCAGTTCGTTAGCCCAAGACGCTGTTCGTTAGCCTGTCTCATATACCAGGTTTCGGAACCGTAGGTGACAATTGATAAAACAAGATACAAACCTTACTTTATTAAATATTGTTAATAAAGTTAAAACAAATAAACCAATCAGTCGTAAATTAACTAAACAACATTTGATTAAAGCTATTTTATAACTATAAAAATTATAGCGCTTTAAACATACATATACGAATTTTAATTCAGAATGGAAGCGGCGGCCGGTGAAACAAGTGGACCTGATGTACGTTTCGAATTTATGGGTTCATTTGTACAAAAAACATTAAAATTAAAACCGGAAAAATGGTTACGTTTAACAACACTGGAAGAGCACAAAGCGGTTTTAAAAGAATTTTTAGATCGACAATTTCCAACAGTTTTAATAATCATTTTAACACCAGCAGCACAAATTATACCGACAACAAGTTTTCCATTAACACAACTTAAAAATAAAGGTATAAATTCGGGTATCAAATGCACGCCACCACCGATCATATGTCCAGGACCGGTCATTTAATACTTACAAACGTTGCACTTGCTCGGGGATCTTCTTTCGCTTCTTTGGGGCGTTCTTTTAACTAGGAGGTTGTATTAAAAATTTTTTCATTCACCGACTTGGAAAATGCTTTAGAATAATTAATACGATTCCAAAATTCTTCTTTCAAACAATTGGAATAGATTTCGGCAAAAATAAAACCCGACGGGTACAATTTGTTTTAAATATTTTTTTAATTATAAATGTTATCCAGAAGGCTAGGCCTAAAAGGGATACCTCAACCAAAAAAACGCATTATGAGCCCACCTCTTATGGGTGATGTGGAAATGGAAATGACCATATATGCTACTGAAATCCTCTACTGAATATCCTCATGCAAATATTTAGATTGCGTAGGACGCGAAAAAGTAAAAGACCGGTCCTGCATATGTCATATAACAATCAAATGTCGTTCGTCTAATAATAATTTATTTTAATATAGGTGTTTATTTTATTAAAAAGCAACCAATTCCGGTGCCAAGAGATAATTGTGCCGATTTTTTAATTGTTGGTGATTTAGCAACACGTTCAATTGATCAATTATCTTGTTTAGTTGATGAAGTATTTGTTCCATTATTATCGAATACGGATAATCATAAAGGTTGGCCCGATATGGTTTCACAAGATGTTCAAAAACATGTTCATACTTTAAAAAGTACTGTCTACCAGGTAATATATTAATTAAAGTTTTTTTTTACCCAAAATAAATTCAAGTAGTATAAATAAACTCGCTAAACATTTGTGAAAATCTGTGAAAATGAAAATCTAGCTGAAAATTTGCATAGATTAAGGGGCGCTGAATCCGATTATCTTGGCTCCAGCCAGATTCATCTATTGGCTATTGAGTTATGGCCTCTGGCAAAGATTTCCCAATATAATTATCCGGTTATAAGACCACAACTCACAAACCAATGGATGAGTCCGGCAAGATAATCGGATTCAGATAGAGCTAGAGGAAGAAGAAAAAGAAGAAAAAGAAGAAGGAGGCCCCGGCACCGCAAAGCCCAAATTGATTTTATCCGGAGTGAATGTGATGTTTTGGAACTTGAGACCATCGCAATAATGCCATACGACGCAAGATTTGTTCCATAAATTTTTAGACGAGAGGCCGGCAGCCCGAAATGTTCCGAAAGAGTAATATGCAACCGTTTGCCGGTCTCTAACACATAATGCCGCCCTATTACGCAACTTCTTGGATTTTTCCCAATTTGGAACAGTTCGAACAGCCCGCCCCCAAAGTGCGATAAGAGCCATTCCGCATATAGTTACAGAGTAATACGGCACATAATCAGGACGAGGACACATTTACGTAACGGCACGCACATATCAAATAGCAGTAATATGTAATTATTAAAGGTCGAAACTTGATCGTCCACATCCACCGATGCATAAATATCGTCCCAAGAACCACGAGAAGCATCACATAAAAGAGCATTGATATCACAATTTTTATAATCCCTGAAAACGAATTCCCTAGGATTAAAATGACCAAACGAGGAGAAGACATTGTCAAAAAGATAATATCATGATCGGTGATACCACCAAGCGAAATCTCTACATAACGCCGCACAATGTCATTCGTACCAGCGGACGCCCAAAAAGTGGTCCAGCAAAGAGGAAGACCGAGGTGTGAAAAGCAAGTCGGTTCATGTTTTTGGTTAATTATATTCAGGGCGGACGATGCCAGCAACCCCAAGTATGCAGTTCTCAAGGGTGAGACTGAATTAATATATCAAGGTTAAAGTCACCAGTTATTAAAATATGCCCATCCCGAGATCCCAGCTGCTTCAACTGCACCTCAAACGAACCCTATGAGGACAAATTCGGGTGTGGAAAATATATAACCCCCATCAGGACAGGAGTCACAACCACCACCCACCAAAATCTCGAGAAATATAAACTCGATCGGCTCATTTGAAGCAAACCGGGATACATAAGGGGTATATGTCGTCAGATTTATTTCAACGACAGCTGTAGCCTGGTCCTTGTTGCCGCAAAATTTTGAAAGGGATAAATAATTAATTACTGTTCTCAATAGAAGGCACTGACCGTATGGGTCTGCCCACATTTTGGACAAATCATAAACTAGATCAGTGCCTTTATACTATATACTTATATTGATATGGCTTATGTATAAAGGCAAGATTCAGGTGATCTTTCACAAACCTACGCATCATGACTGCCGAGATCCCCTAAATATGCTGTAGGTTTGTTTGGATACAACTGAATGGAGTCATTAATGTTCCCTGTTTTTTGTTTTACTTATGTTTCAGCGGCGGGCTCTGTGTGACTCCTCCATTGCTTTCAAACATTTTTTTTTTGCCTGTGATACTATTCGGTCTGTTGTTTACCCGACTTTACTATCTCTGCCATTCCCTTCTTAAACAGGCTTTGCTCCATTTTTGCTGTTAGGGGTCCACCGAGTATTAGGTACTTTGGGATTGCCTTCTCGGACCACGAGCTTTTGCATCTTTGATTATAATCTCTATTATAAGGAAAGATCCAGAAATAGCCTACGTTTGTTAAAATTTATTAATGCTACCGCAGTATTTTTTCTGTACGCCATGAAGCTAAACGTCTGCCCCCGTTTTTTATCTACATCAACCCTGAGGACTTTTCGGAGGTTTCAGAGCCTCAATACCTGGGTTTTACTTTTTTAATGCGCCTCAGAAACTGAGACTTCACCAGTTTATCCTCAGAGTTGACAAAGCTGATTTGAGATTAAATCACCAATAACCAAAAATTAATGTTTTTCCAGCGTTTGGATTCGCTCAATCCTACAATTCAATCAAGCGTCGCTTTATTGTTATTGGAGGTGGGCGAAATCCACCCCTTTATGTTAACGCGTTCGTAACGAACTGAATGATCGGTCGATTGCGTGGTTCTTTATCCAACGCATTGAACAGGAACCTCCTAATCGTAGCGATCTTTTCATCACTGAGACCTTGTGTTCGCACTTACAATTTTAGCCTTATTGATTCAAAGTAAACCTCCCAGAGAAACATCGGGCAAGTTCTAAAAACTTTTCAACAATCTTTCCATTTGTGACAAAATGTGATTATATGCAATGAATAATTTGAATTGTATTGTTTTATTCATAATTACCACGCCTATTCAAAGAACTTGGAGATTCATTTGGAAAGGCTATATTTCTAAGGATGCAAGATGCCAAACTACGCCTACCATCTACCATTTAAATACTTCACTATTTGTGTTTTTACTTTTTCATTATATAATTTTTAATAGACAGTGATCGAGTAGCATCTATTTTGAATCTTCTATATGGTTGTGTCCGAACGTTTTCAATTTAATTACAATTCAACTAAATGTGCGCTCGCTCTTTACCATGTCATTTTCCCGCTTTACCAAGATTATTTACATCGCCAAAATTCATTGGGTTTGAATTCTTTTGATACATTCTCACATAATCTAAAATCGACACCGAATCGCGCGAACTTCTTACTTTCTCACAATCTGAAATTTTCACAACCTCAGTGAATATTCCCCCTACGATCAATCATTTCAAATGTAGAACTTTATTCGCGTTTTTATTTTGTAATAAGACCCCCAAAGGTGGTTGTAAAATAATTTATTATTATAATTAAAATTCACCAATTAATTTTTTCAAGGTTAAAGGGCAAGTAAATGGTCAAACGATTTTTGCAATGCCGGTAGGTGTAGAGAAAATTGTGAAAGCAGCTATTGAACTAGAAGAAACAAATTCATGTTACATTGATTTGTATTTGAAAAGTGCAATTGAAGGTGTGGTTATAAAATGGGTAACACAAATAAATGAAGTGATGACAGAAAATTCGGCAAATGCATTTAATCAAGGAGCAAATCCAGTGCCAACGATTGAATTGAATTTTTGGAATGATCGTTTAAAAAATTTAATGTTAATTTATGAACAGTTACGAAATCAACGCATTCACTCAATGGCACTAATATTAGAATACACTGATTCTGCGTATTTTCCATGTTTTCGATCAATGTTCAAAAGTGTGGTTACAGGTGAGTTTTATTAATTATGTTTTTTTTAAGTATATAAGGCAGTGCCCGTATTTTATTTTGACGCAGCTGTGACCTACCGAAATTTTACTAATGCTTGTTTTTTCTTGGAAAAGGATATCCATTTACAGACTATTTGTCGGAATCCCTTCACTAGGACGTCCTATCAACCGTTGTAACCCCTCCCTCGAGGATGGGGTCCAATATCCTTTTATTTACGAATCACCAATTAGGAAATTGATGGCCGCAAGGTTTTTATATCCACTTTCGCACAAAAGTCTTTTCCGAAATAAATCTTTCTTTTTTACAGGGTTTTGAACATTTTCCGAATTTTCCATATTCCATAGTTTCCATATCCTTATTCCAACATTGATCATTTTCAACTCATCCCACCCATTTTTGTCCTTGTAGTTACAAGGTGGCATGTCCCGTAAAAGCACGGTAGAGAAGCTTAATAGGTTCCGCTCGATAAGTTCAGAACTTTATCAGCGCCCCAAAGGGATTTATATAAATGAATCATTTTTTAATGCCCAAAGTCCCCTGATATTATCCCAATTTCCCTTAGCCTATTCGTTGAACAACAATTCAATTGCTTCCACCTTATCTTTCCTGTAAATCCACAGAAGGGCGAGAGACCAATATACGATCCCCCTGCCCCAACTTTTACCTGTTTTCCGGCGTCTTCTAAGTCTCTATGTCCCATATAAGCCGGGATCCACATGACTTTGATATCCCACTGGACTTGAGCCACCTCGTTTAGGACTTCAAAAACCTGGAATTGAAACTTGGAAAATTTTTATTTTTGAGGGTGCCATCAAAGCCGCTTGACTAACATAGAGTATATTGACACGAATCCCCTTCATGGGTCTCTCTCTCGCGCTCTGTGATTTTATCCACTGCTATTTTGATAGCGCATATCTCTGCTTGGAAAGACTTTGCTTCTCCACTTTAAGATATGCTATGAGCCCATCTAGGAACATAGCCTTTGACCCACCAGTGAACCATTTTTGGACATCATGCCATAG
This sequence comes from Dilophus febrilis, assembly GCA_958336335.1. Lineage (NCBI taxonomy): Eukaryota > Metazoa > Arthropoda > Insecta > Diptera > Bibionidae > Dilophus > Dilophus febrilis. Next base: position 37,352,427 of record OY284470.1, read on the forward strand.
GCATTTAATTGGTAGGTCCCATTCCCCAAATGGGCGATATATATATATTTATATATTTATATATATTTATCGATATATTTATGAACAAAGATCATTTTTCTTTTTAATTGTTTATAAGACATCATAGTCCCTTTTAGTAACTGTAGATAGATAACCCTTTAGATTTTTTTACATACAAATCGTTCTCATTACTCCCGTTATCATCAATCACGCCAACCTCTGGTTACTACCTAATATTTTTTTACTTCTTTTTACACGGGCTTTTTTCCACCAGACCCCGGCTGCGTATGTTATTCGTGGGTCTCCTAATCATTTGCCTGCGTTCTACCAGTTCATCGATACAGGGCTCAGTGTCCAGGTTTTTATGAATATCTTCATCACACATAATCTTTGTGTGAGTTCCATGATAGTGATAGTTTGATCAAGAATGATCCTCACTCAGATATTTTGTCTCTTGAATATTTAGTTATATACGAATTTTAGTAATTAATGATTTGAATGAATAAATATCGAATTAATTAATAATAATAATATGTATATTTTTAGTTCTGGCTGAAGCCAAAGACATCACAATCTATTTGAACCCCTTACAAAAACAATTAAGTCAAATAGAAGAAATTGAATTCACCGAATCAAAACCATTAATTAAACCGTTACTGCATGTCGTATGTTTATTATGGGCAAATTCACGTTATTACTGTCATTCATCAAAGATAATCATTTTGCTAAAACAAATATGTAATTTAATAATACAACAGGTATTTTTTTTTTTTATTAATTATTAACCCAAAATTTGGGATTACATTACATAATTCTCTGACACTATCATTTCAGGCAAAACGATTTTTGGATCCATCATCGATATTTCACACTGATATCGATGAGGCAATGCAACGTCTTACAATTTCGATTCAAATTTTAAAACATTTAAGGGTTACATTCGACGAATGTAAAGAATGTTTACATTTGTATTTTCAAGAATCCCGGCCACCCATCCATTGGACATTCCATCCGAATGCTGTATTTGAACGGTTTAACGCATTCTTAGATCGTATGAATACAATTCAATGGTATTGATATTTTAATCTTTAAATAATTAAATAATTTATCCTTTCTAAATGTTGTTATATTCCAAAAAAAAAAACTACAGGTTTTTTTGTACAGTTATTGAATTTTTAAAATTGGAAAAAGTTGAAATTGGTGGATTGAAGGGACGTCAATTAAGTGCTAGAATCACCTCAATATACATAGAGTTTAATCAATATTTTACGGCGTTTGCATCGAAAACGTACGATGTATTGGATCCCGACGATAATACATTTAACGTTGATTATGCCGAATTTCAAGAACGTATACTAGAGCTTGATATGAAATTAGCCGCAATTTTATGTCAAGCATTCGATGATTGTTACAATTTGGAAAGTGTTTTTAAATTAATTAATATTGTGGGCAGTGTACTGTATCGCCCGAAAATAAAAGCAGAATTTACCAATAAATACACAGAAATATTAAAAATGTTAGATGAAGAAATAACGACGTGTGAACAAATTTATCAAAGACAAATGGAATACCGTAAGGAGAGGGGTTATTTATTGGCCGATCGTAGTTTTCCACCGGTAACCTCAGGATTACGTTGGATTAAACAATTGATATCACGAATTTCAGTACCAATTGGACATTTTCAAGTGTTACAACATCCAATAACTAAATCCGAAGACGCGTTGCTGTTAATCGCCCGTTACGAAAAGTTAGTCAAAAGTCTGGGTATGTTTGAAGAACAATTATTTGATGAATGGAAAGAAATGGTACCGGAACAAATTGAAATGAATTTAAAGAAATCATTAATGATTAGACGTATCGATGATAATAATCAATTAGAGTTAAATTTTAGTCCACAATTATATGCCCTATTACGGGAAATTCATTATTTGACATTAATGGAAAAACATGAAATACCCGAAGTGGGTCGAAAATTCGCCGAAGATGAAGAAATTTATCGTAATTATACATTGAATTTAGAAAAAACAATTGATTGGTATAATAGAGTAAGTATAAATATAAATAAAAGTTTAAACGATTTATATCTTGTTCACGGGTGCAAGGGATAGTGAAGTGAAGCGAATTATGAACTACATTCGAATATCAGTGTTCACGTTCAGTGTACCGTATTGTAGAATTCTCTCAAGTGAGCATAAAAACAGAATAGGTTTAATGCAAAAACCAGATGGTAAGATGACGGAAGTTGCGAAAGAAACACTGGAGCTACTGGCCCAAACGCATTTTCCCTAGTCAATCACAATATCATCTAAAAAGGATGATAAGTACACGAAAGCTCCCTTAAGAAAACCAGTACCACTGGACTGGAAAATGGCAGACAATATGTTCACAACTGATAAGATCTGCCGGGCTGTCGGAACATTTGGATAATACAAAGCTCCGGATGAAGACGGAATTTTCCCGGCCATAAAAAACGGCACAGAACATATAGCGCCAAAACTAAGAAGTATATTTCGATGCAGTTATGCATGGGGATACATCCCTGAGGCATGGAGAACGACTAGGGTAATATTTATACCTAAGGCGGGCAGTAGAGTAGATCATACCGCCCAATAAGCCTAACATCATTTATACAAAAAACAATGGAAAAACTGGTAGATAGGCATATAAGAGACAATGTGCTGGAGGGTAATCCGTTGCATAAACATCAATATGCTTATCGATAGGGTAAATCAAACGTACAGGCGCTGCAAACCTTAACCTCGAGAATATCAAAAACTTTCGAGGGTAGAGAAGTGGCCATAGGTTAGATGTCTCTTGACATCGAAGGAGCCTTCGACAACACAGCGTTCGATGGTATATCGCCGCAATAATGGAGGTGGACGATGCCACGTGTGGTTGGGTTAAGGCCATGCTGAGAAGTATGATTGTGAAAATGACTCTGGTAGAAGAGAATCTTAACGACAGCCAAGGGATGAGCACAAGTAGGAGTCATTTCCCAGCTATTGTGGTCCATGGTTGTGAATGAACTGCTCATATACGTCTTAATGATGGCGGATTTGATGTACAGGGATACGCAGATGATGTTGTAATACTCATCTGCGTCAAATTTGAGGAAACAGTGTCGGACAGATTTCAGACTTCAGCTCTAAACTTAGTGGCGGAGTGATGCTCATCGACGGGATTGCATTTAAACCGCAAGAAAAGCACTATTGTGCCCTTCACTAAGAGGGGGATTCCCCAGCAGGTTCAAATGTCCCACTCTGTTTGGGGAGACGATAGGGTTTTTGATAGAAGCGAAATACCTGGGGTAATGGTAAATGCAAAACTAAACTGGAACTCCCAATTGACAATTGCCACAGATAAAGCAAGAATCTCCCTAAGGACGTGCAAAAGCTTAATTGGAAGAACATGGGGTCTTACCCCCAATATGGCGTTCTGGTTATACAAGGTTGTAACAAGAGCAATTTTGACCTATGCTTCATCAGTGTGGAGCAAAAAGGCCCAACAAAGGGGGGCACAGGTCAAATTTACCAAAATTCAGAGATTGGCGTATTTGGGGGTTACGGGAGCAATGCGCACCACGCCCACAACTAGAAGCGCTAGAAGCGATTTTAAATCTTCCCCAACTGCATCTGTTCATTATGAACGAGGCAAGAAAGATGGTACACGCAACTATGGTTACCGAAAGAATAGCGGGGGTGGCTAAGAACCAGAACTACCAGTGGCTGGTTGATGAAATCTGAAATGATGTAATTCTTGGTATGCTTCTCTCGGTGGAAGACATTCCTAGTGTGTATGACTTCGACAAAAACTTCTCGGTTGTGTTTCCCAATAGAGAAACTTGGACGGGGAATAAGATAAGACCATTTTGTGGTAGTTTAGCTAAAGCAACTGTTAGAGGAAGGATGAAGGAACTACTGCTACGGGAGTTCCAGAATGACATCGATTCATTCTGCAGTCATTCTAAGCTCTTTATTCAGTCATATTCAAAAGGACTGACGAAACAAAATCTCCCCCTAAATAATACAAATACTAGATGGTGGTCGGCTATTTGACCGGTCACTATAATCTAAGAGGTCATAAGCAGCGATACGTGTAGGTTGTGTCACGCGGAAGAGGAAACTGCGGAACACATTCTCTGTGAAGCCTTAACAGGGAGCAGACTCAGGATCATTGGTTCATCATTTCCATTGCCTGTGGAAGTTATGTCCATACCCATCAATAAGTTGGCCAGGTTTTTGGGCAGGGCCATTGAATGGATGGATATGGGATAATTCAGGGCGGTAACACAATGGCCCCCCGGGCCCCAGCCCAGTACTATAATTCTATTCTACCGTATTGTAATACATAACCTGTATTTTTGTATTTCTTTTTGGCGATAGAATGAAATTTTCACTATTCATCGTGATGGATATCGAACTTACCCCACGCTATACTACACTACGCCTGCCCACGTGAATTGTTTTTTTATTTGTTTTTTTCCCACGTGAATTGTTTTTCTATTTGTTTTTTTTTGTTATATAAATAGATTGTTGCAAAAAGTACAAGTGTTGAATTGGAATTAATTAAATGTGAAATTATGGCTATTGATGAATTGGTTAATATTGGCACTACTGTATTAAATTGGAATTCGGAAAGTATATATATTTTATTTTTTTTCTACAAATAACTGATCACATATTGTTCATATAGGTCTCAATTACAAATCGGTATTTTTTGTGTGTTGTTTTCTTTATAGATATAATGGAATATTTATTAGAATTACGAAATCCAGTTGAACGTTTACAAATTCGTATGCAAAAAACCCAAGATAATTTATCAAATGTACGTAATATTATGTCAATGTGGACTAAAATACCATTGTTTGAACGTAAAGACAGTAAAAAGGATGCTGTACTTTGTTTAGACGAACGATTGGATCGTATCACAAAGCGATATTCGGATATTAAAATGACTGCACAAACAGTACATAAGTAAGTGTAGTTTATAATTCTAAAATAGTACATTGCTTTTAAACGTTTGTAGCTATGTGACTTGGAGTCAAATGCCCGGCTTATATATGAAATTATTATTACGAAGTATTATTCTTATTGTATAGGGGTTGATGCCTCGAGGTCATTGTGCTACATCCTCAATCTATTCCATATTCATACATGCATTGGCCCTGCTCAGGAACCTACAGGAATTGAATTGAATGGGTATGGACATAAATTCCTCAGGCATTGGAAATAATTTGTCAATGGTTCTCGAGTCTTATATCTGCTATTACTTTACATTCAAATATAATGGACTCCGCAGTTTCCTCCTCCATGTGGCACAGCCTACGAAGTATTGTCTTTTATGACTTTCAATGAAAGTCTTTCATCCTATATGGATGAGCTCTTAGATTATAGTGTCCTATAGTTAAATATCCGATCACTATCCTAGTGTTGGTTTTGTTTACGTTTAGAATTTGTTTCGTCAGCCCCCGTTTGAATATGCAGGTATACAGGTTTTCGAGTGCCTACATCCAACGGTGCCATTCCAGTACTTCTGGGACCCCCATACCAGCAATTCTCTTAATTTTGCCTCATTCCACTGCATTTTGCAAAAACCACAAAATGATCTGTGATAAATGTTTGCCCTCCATTCCACTGCATCCAGGTATCCACATTAATGTGACTTTGTTATGCAGTCTTCAGTATCACTAGACAGTCGAGTACTAGCTTCGGATCTATTTTTTTGGGAGTTGGTGGCCATAGCCGCTTTGGCCATAGTCAAATAGTATGTCTATCTGTTGATATTTATATCCCTTATGCCTAAACCATGTAACATCCCTAAGACATCAGTTCTATAGCATGAATTTCAGCCCGCAAAGCTGTGTTGTAGTACACGAGAGTGGGCCCAAGTTCCATCTTAGGATTGGCTCCATATACCCCGGATATCGGACAAAGGTTGATTTTTGATTCATCCGTATAACATGTTAGGGAAATTAATTTCGTTTTCCATCGAGAAGTTCTTATCGAAATTATACGATCTAGCGGTGGCATCCAGCAGCAACAGGCTGAGAATTACATCATTATTGATTTCTTCAGCCAGCGGCCGGAGATTGTTTAACACTCAAGTTATAGCTTCTCTAACTATAGTTTTTATAGTTAGTTACGAAAGAAGAGAAATATTCAAAAGACTATCCGGGGGCTTGTGTCAGATTCCTACTGACTAAAATCCCCCTTTGATTGCGGTATTTTCGAAACAGGCCACATGAATCAGGACCCCTTTTCGTACCTTCGTACCTGCCTTCCGAGTAACTCGATGCCTCCGAGGGGGATGAATTTTCACATGCAGTCTGTTTTCCAACTGGGGTATGACATAATAAGATTTTGTTCTCCATTACTTTTTGTGGCAGTAGTTTCTTAGCTCCATTCTAGGATATATTCCCGGCTGCCACCACGTGGAGGTATAACTAACACTTGAGGATGGTGAAATGAGAATTGCCATGACCTAGAGGGCTTTGACTATTATTAACCTCCCCCTAGCAACCCTCTAACTATAGATGCTAAGACTGTGCTTCCTAATTTCATTTTTAATAAATTTATGTAGTGGCGAAAGATTCAGTATTACTGCCAAAGCGGCTGTGAGGGTTCTGCTCATTGCTACTTTAATCCCCAAACAGGACCTCATTACTCCTTTAATCCCAAAATCTCTCAAGTTTATTTAGTTTGCTCTGTGGCATCATTCGTTTTGGTCTCACTACTTCAGACTGCTGATGCATAGGTCAAAATCGATCTAGTTATAACTTTGTACAACCACAGAACGCCACGGATATTCGGGACTAGGCCCTAACTTCTTCCTATTAAGCGTCTACTCGTCTATAGGGAAATTCTTACGTCTATAAAGAGATCTTACCGATTCTTCCCTAGTCTAGGGCACTTGTGAATGGGGAGTTCCAGTTTAGTTTATCATCCAATATGACATCCAAGTATTTGGCTTCCATCAAGAACCAAACTATTTCCTTAAATAGCATGGGACATTTGCACCCGCTGCTCCTCCTCCCTTTAGTGAAGGACACTCTAGTGCTTTTATTTGGGTTTATATGTAACCCCGTCCCGTCGACCACTTCGTCACTAAGTTTAGAGCTGAATGGGGTCTGTCCGACACCATTTCTTCACATTCAAACCACAGACAAATATGACCACATCATCTGCGTACCCTTGCACCCGTTATGATTAAGCTTAATGAGTACTTGCTTTACAACCATTCACAATAACGTGAATATTACTCCGCCATAGCTTAGCTGTTAATATGCTGATATTCTCTTCCGCCAAAGCCATTTTCACGAAACGACTCCTCAACATCTTGATAGTTTATCGAGCTTTATATCAAGCATATTCAAGAAAATCCAACCAAATCAAACGACGTATACCGACCTTAGCTTACCTTATGTTAGAAATTTCTAATAACCGCCGAATTTAATAATATTTATTTTTTGGACCATATTCCATTCCATCTTACAGATTACTAAAAGAAAATATGCAACTATTCCAAATAGATAATGAAGAATCACCAATGTGGCAAGATTATGTGTCATTTGTAGATAATATTGTGTATTCCAATTTATTACTAACTGTCGGTGTTAGTATGGGTTACATTGCCGAACAAATGGATCCAGCAAATAATTACTATCCATTGTTTGAATCTCGTTTGGAATTGATGGAACCAAATTTAGTATTTGTACCGTCATTGGACGCCAACGATGAACATGGATTTAATCATCTTCTATCGGATCTTACCGAAGATATAATAAAAATGGCATCATTAATACCACGATTAAAAGTTAACAGTCCGGATTCCTATTTAGAAATGATTGCTCAAAACTCGGATGTAAATGATATGAAAATGGAAATTCTCGATGGTGTAGATAGGGTAGTACAGGAAGCCGGTACATTTTGTCGAGATTTTGAACGTTATTCGTATCTATGGTTAGAAGATCGTGAATTTTCAATGGATTTATTTTTACGATATGGTCGTGTACTTGAATCCGATGAAATAGATCTCGTTTTGGTACACGATGCCATGGCACCGGAAAAGTGTTCACCAACAATTGAAGCATTCCGTGAACAAATCGATATTTATGAATCGTTATTTAATGAAATCGAGGGAATTGATTCATTACAAGTATTCAATGCATGGTTTCAGGTTGATGTACGTCCATTTCTTCAATCGCTTTTGAATATTGTAAGAAAATGGGGAAATATGTTTAAAAATCATTTAGTCGATCGTGTTACAAATAATCTATCGGATTTGGGTAATTTTATACGAAAAGCCGATGAGGGTCTGTTACAGGCAGCCGTTGAAGGTGATTACGAAGGTCTTGTAAGTATTATGGCATATTTAATGCAGGTAAAAGAGCGTGCGCTAACAACCGATGAAATGTTTGAACCCATGCAAGAAACAATTGATTTATTGAAATACTACGATATGGATATTCCCGAGGAAGTGAATGTACTGTTACAAGAATTACCCGATCAATGGGCTAATACAAAAAAAATCGCTATTACTGTTAAACAGCAGGTGGCACCATTACAAGCCACTGAAGTCATATCGATACGTAATCGGATTTTAATGTTTGACGCTCATGTTACACTGTTCCGTGAAGTATTCAAAACGTACAAGTACTTTAAATATGAATGTGCAGAACCATTTCAATTAATGGATCGTATAAATGGTGATATCTATCGATTGGAAAGTGTTATGAAAGATATCCAGGCTTCGGGCAGTTTATTTGAAGTTAACGTTCCGGAATTCAAACTTTTAAAACAATGTCGAAAAGAACTTAAAATGTTAAAGGTAACTTTACACATTTTTTTATTAATTTTTTTTTTGGTAATGGTTTGGGGTTTTTTTTTTTGTGATGCATTTAGCAACTATGGGACTATATTTATATAGTTCGTACAAGCATTGAAGATTGGAAAACAACACCATGGCGTAAAATTGATGTAGAAAATATGGATATTGAATGTAAAAAATTTGCCAAAGATATACGATTGTTAGATAAAGAAATGCGATTATGGGATACATACGGTATGTTAGAATCAACCGTAAAAAATATGTTAACATCATTGCGTGCGGTTGGTGAATTACAGAATTCAGCCATTCGAGAACGTCATTGGAATCAATTAATGACATCCACCAAGGTTTGCTTTATTATTATTAGCTCTATGCATTTTATTAGCTTTATCTATCATACATTCGTTGTGGCAAACTTGGTGTTATATAATTGTTTTTTTTTCAATTTAAATATTAAAATTTGAATTATTAGCTATAAATATTTAATTAGCCATTTGGCAAATTTTATATATATAACGGTCCATAGTTTTATAATTATGTTAATGTAGTAAGTAGTAATACGTTCAAAAACGAAAACAGGTTGTTTATTTATGTTATTTTTTTGTAATATTTACACTGCTTAACAGAATTGTGAGCACAACATCAAATTAAAATAAAAACCGTTAATTTTTTTATGATATTTTATAATTTAATGGCTTTAATTTTTGTATCCTTCATCAAATTGTGTTGGGTAATTTAGTTAACGTACTTGTAATCAAGAGTTACAAGAAAATCATTTGTTGCTTTTTTTTTTGTTCTCAACCCTCCAATACTCCAGTGTGGTGTTATCAGTACTAGATACTTTCCATTTTATAATTATCATTATGGATGTTGGAAGTTGAATGTTGGAAGTTTTGGATGTTGGAAATTGAAAGTCACAATAGTAGCGCAGCGAGCGTCAAAATTGTTCCCAATTGCGATTATTAATCCTTATGCAATTCATCGCTGATGGATTTGACGTCCCGGTTATTTTAATTACCGCAAGTTGTCGCGGTATTATTGTTTCAGTGGTACTATGCCTTTCCATAGCCAAATCAACCCTTTCATCGTAGTTTTTTTCTACCCTGAAGCTTTGCTTTTTTATGAACGTATGACATATACAAAAAAAAAACGAGCTTTTGCGGAAATTTATTTGGTCTCGGTAAACTGCCAATACCAATATTGTAATTTAAATGCAAAATTAAGATTATTAAATGGGTTAGACGGTAAAACAAAATTCATAATTAGGTCATAATTCACTATGCATTGTGTTCACGTCGTGGATTTTGAATTACGTTACTCTACGCTACACCTAGACGTGAACAAGATATAGGTTAAATTTACTTGAATAAATAAAGCTTACAATACAATATATACAGGGTGTCCGAGTACCACCCCACAAAGCCGAATACCACCTATTCCTGGGACTATTTCCACCAAAAAATGGTGATTTTTTGTCGTTTCGTCGTTACAAATCATTGCATAACTTCAAATTTATAAGTCGCAGAGATTAACTTTGTATTGTGGACTTGAGGGGAATTTTATTGCGCATAAAATTTAATTAGGAAAAAAAAAATTTTAGTATCTAATTTTTATTCTAACTTGAACGGTTTGGAAATTATGATTGAACCCATGTTTTTCAAGGAACACCATTTTTTGAACACTCTGTAACTCGGTAGGGGTAGAAGCTAAACCCCCCCCCCCCCTCCCCAATCCTTCCAATAGGATTTCTTCTGGGACTATTCTGCCGGAAATAGTCCCAGGAATACGTGGTATTCGGCTTTTTTGGGGTTGTATTGGGACACACTTTCTATGGATGTATTTTATAGTATTTTTACACTTAACGCACCTACCATTAATGCACTAGATGGTTCTGTATTATTTATTTTAATTAATTTTTTTAGACAGTATCTCGCAAAAGAATTTGGACACTGTAAAATAATAATTAATCACCAAAGTCCGCCCTTAACCGCCTGTATTCTCATTGAAGTCAGACGTGACGCAGAGGTCGAGTTATAGTTAAATAAATTACAATTGATGTTATTGATGTTGAAAACACGTTGACGCCAAGTTGATCAACATCCAAATTTCGCGTCGTGATGCTTAAAAAAAAAATGTTGAATTGTTTTTTTTTGTTTAATTGTGTTACCATTAGATTATATAAATTAAAAAAGATAATATAAATTGGGTTGAATGCCAAGTCCTCAAAAACACTTTTATTCAATCATTGCAGGGTCAAGCAACTGACCACCAATGGAAAGACGGCTATGGACATAATTTTCTCAGGTATTGGACATAGTTTTCGAATGGTCCCGACTTGCTATACCTGCTATGGCTTTTCCATTCAAATATAATGTGTTTTCTCCTCCATAACCTACAAAGGTATCATCTTTTACGGTTTTCATCCAATGTAGATGAGCTCACGGGGTATAGTGTTTTAGGTTAAGTGTTCGATCACTAGATAGTGTTCGTTTTGTTTAGGCTGAGAATTTGTTTCGTAAGCCCCCGTTCGAATACGCCACTCCAGTGCCTTGGGGACTGCCGTAACAGTAGTTCTCTTAATCACTGCGTTAGCTGAACCACCAATCGGCCTTGGTTGAATGTTTTTTAGATAGTAGAGCTCTATCTTGCGATAGCGTTCACTCTCTCGCCGCCCGCCATTTTACTATGTCCTGGTATTCACATTGATTGATGGCTTTGTTAGCCTCTGACACAGTCTTCAATATCTCTAGATCGCATACTAGCTTCTTCTCTATTTCACGGGAGTTGATTGTACCTAAGGATTAGGAGAGTTGCAGCTTAGGATTGGCTAATTTATTCTAATTTATGGAAAAACTCTATTGAGGCGACATTTTTCGGCAAATCGATTTCTCTAAATTTTGAATGATTTTAATTACGGTCCTAGTTTTTCTTGCACCTATTGATTTTCCCAATGACTCACAATCAGATGAATTTCAATTCATTTTTGATATTTCATAGAAGTAATTTTTGTTTTTTGGTGAAATCTCCCAATTATAGTTCAAAAGACATGGTCGTTGACTTTCCAAAAAAATAGTTTACCTAACAATTTGTCCCATTTTTGATAGACTGTAAAAATAATAATAAGAATTAGACAGTTATCAAAAATGTATCGCCTCTTGAGGGAACCGCAAGGTACCGTTTTGGAAAAATCAATAAAAACCGAAAAGCAATTGATGTTTTTCAATTCCATCAAAATTCGATCGGTACTATGGTCGTTACAGTAACGCGGCACAACTCGCATTACACTGGGCCAATGTGTTTAAAATTCAAATTGGCATTTGAAAACTACCTACGAATTTTTGTAAAAGCATTCCAAAGGATGCTTCAAAAAATTCTATTCACCTGTTGCAAATATACATATTAAAAATTTATATTGATATAGTTTACTTATCATATAGCAATCATATAGCGAGAAACGTGAATACACGTCAATGTAATTCTTATATAGTGCCGGTAGACGTGTAATATTTGTTTATGCGGAATTTATGGCGAATAATATTTATTCGCAATTACTTTAAAATTCACAGTATAGCTTGTAAAATCAATAAGATATTTAAAAGGGAAATTGTAATTTTACTTTAAATAAAAAAAAAATTAAAAAAATATTGATAATAACAATAAAAAAAATTTTGTACAGTCACACAAATTAATTAATAATTAAAAAATTGAATGATTTTACAGAAATTAGCGGAACTTTCCAAAACAATTACAGTAAGTATACTTTAAGAGGTGATGCTTGTAAATATATGCTCCATTTTTTCCAGTATTGCATTTTTTTGTATGCAAATGTATATAAAATACTATGGATAATTTTTTGTACAGTTTTTTTAATTTTTGTACATATTTTTTAATTTTTTATATAATAATATAATTTTTGTTAACTTATTTTATTAAACTTTGATGTATGTATAACCCATTTCTAATGAATCGTCATTGTTCGTATTACGGCGGCTGATAAAAATCGAAATCATCTTGCAAATTCTTCTAATCTTCGTGTTTCTAAAGGATTTACTTATTTTACAATAAAATTTGTTGATTCCATGCGATATATACTTTACTTTACTTTCTACGGTCTACAACCTACAATTGGTTTTGGTCGTCAATTAACAGTATTCTCCAACCGACTCGGAATTGACCGCCAAGGCCCACCAGCCGGAAACTCTTTTCCACCTCACCGCGGTCGTTCAAAGCTCCCCGACGGAACTTGAATGGGCGTCCACCATTTTTGACGGTATACGATCGCCATCCATACGCGCACCAGACATGGCCAAACTAACTCAAGCGACTAATTATGATAAACCGAACAATTTTTACCCGCAGCACTTATTGAAATTATTTGCTTATTTATATATATTTAAATATTATGTTCTTTCAAGTCATTCCATTGATCTTTTGATAAAAAGTGGTTTTTCCATCATATTTTTTCATAATTCAAATTTTTTATGTTAAATTCGGGAAGAAAAATTAAAGTTTCCTATTCCTCCTAACAAATGTTAATGCTTTGTTTTAACGATTTTTGGTTGGTCACAAGAATGATCAACTTACACAAGTTTAATTGCATCTATATTTCTTCTACGTATGTCACCCCCTTCGAACGAAGATTGATGACCCAACTGACCATAATCACTTTTGATGATCACGCTGCTTTTAATATGTCCGTTGAAGTACAACTAAACCTCTCTCGTATCAAATCTGATCCATGATCCAAGCCTTAAAAACAATGGCATTTCAGTCAACGTCGGTTTTTGCTCTATATTTTTGATTTCGACGTTTAGAAAGAAATCCAGTTTTGATTTAGAAATTTTTTTTTATTTTGACTAAATGTTTATAAGAATTTATTTGAATGCCATATTTCTAAGTTCCGGGATACCATCCGCATTAGAAATCGATGGCCCTGTTGCTCGAGATGGACATCAAAAATATCCACTGCGCATAGGACCGCCTGACGATATCCACCATTCCTTCTTGGTTCGGAAATAATAAACATGTTGCTTTCCGCTTACGCAAAAAAACACGGATCGACTCCTGGTAAGTGGATTCAAACATAGATTGTCCAATGGGTCCTCAGACGGTTCATCTGTGTGGTATTTGCGGTCGTAGATAACCTGGGAAGCTGTCTGGGTGCGATAATATTGCATGCGGGCACCTCCTCGGCATCCGCCATTGAAATTACTGCCATATCATTCTCACTGGAAATCATCAAACAAAGCCCGTGTCAACTACTGCATATGCACGGACTGCTTGTCGAAACTTCGGCGTACACAGAATATAAACAGACCAAATCATATATGTATCATCTATCCAATACGTGATACGCTCGTCGTGCTAGCGGGCCAAATTATGAAGCTTTGGATTCCGTGACATTCAGCTATCCCAGGAAATACTCAGTACTCGGACACGTGGGCGAAATATGGAGCATCGGTCCACATTCGGTTAAACTTCATGCTGCAATGGAAACATATAAGGCCGAATTCTATTCAAATATTATAAATTTGGATCTGGGGACACGAAATTCCTACCGCGGCGCGACAAAGTGTGATGATCCCACCCATTCGATTGGGACACAAACACACCTGCACAAAATGACCCACCTGCACATCCTGGACAAAAATATGTACCCCCTGCTATCTGGGACTTGTGGATTCCCTCTATCCATTGAACGTGTCCTCATCCACTGTTCAACATAGAAACATAGAAACTTTTCAATTAACACATTTTCAAACGCTAAGGGCTAACTTTGAACACAAAATTTAAAATAGTCCGATATTAACGATCACAAAACCGCCATTCTTCGCTTTTTAAACCACAATCGGAGCCGAAGCTCGTGGCCCCATAACGAGTTTGCCTACGTAATGGTATTAATAAGTTTCCTCTGTGTAAAAATACATGTTCAGTGAAAATGCAATGAATGCTGGTATTCATAAAATCAAAGTCTTCACGAAGAAGACTGTCAAAGACGAAGAAGAGAAACAACGATATTTATAGACCACCATATGGATGAATTGTCTGCATTGTTTCTAAATTCAACGATGTCATTAGTTTTCTAATATCGCTGTTAGAGACCTTTGCCCATACGCCCAACTTTACTTTTATAGTGCGGATTTTAACTTATTCTTACTTAGAATATTAATTTATAAATAAGGAGTTTGGAGAAAAAGTCGTGAACTGATAGCCAATTGACCTGGACTGCAAATGAAACCTAAAAAAATGTGTCCTCATCGTCTAATCAGACACAGATCACAAATGAAAAGGTTTGCAGGGTGGTTTTCAATATATGAGACCTGTCGCATTAGAAAGCCGCACTTGATTATTGATGACTACACCCCGACTTAACAAAATGACATCAAAATCCTTAAAGTATAACATCTTCGCAACCGTTCCCTTATCACCTTCATCAAACAAAACAATGATGACGATAGGAAATTAGAAACGGGTATATATGCAGATTAACACAAATTTTTGAAAATCCCTGTTTTTTTCCCTGGAAAAATATGTGAATTTTGTAACCTAAAAAATTTGGTTTCTTTTTCTTACTGTATATTTTTATTGATAATTGTGCGGGCAATTTATAACAAATTTGCACCACACACACACACACAAACACACACAAAAATAGGTTGAATTTATAATGGACAAAGATACCACATTGGCTGAATTGTTAGCATTAAATTTACATGAATGTGAAGAAGAAGTAAAGAATATTGTTGATAAAGCCGTTAAAGAAATGTCAATGGAAAAAATTTTACGTGATCTTCATACAACGTGGTCGGCAATGGAATTTGAACATGAAATACATGGACGAACCGGTTGCAGTCTGTTAAAGGCATCCGAAGAACTAATTGAAACCCTGGAAGATAATCAAGTGTGTTTACAAAATTTAATAACATCTAAATTTATTGCACATTTCTTAGAAGAAGTATCAGCATGGCAAACGAAATTGATGATAGCCGATCAAGTGATAACCGTTTGGTTTGAAGTACAACGGACATGGACCCATTTAGAGAGTATATTCATGAGTTCCGAAGATATACGTAAACAGTTACCCGTTGATTCTGATCGGTTCGATAAAATTGATACAGAATTTAAAATACTAATGGAAGAAATGTCTAAAACGTCAAATGTTGTAGAATCAACAAATCGTGATCATTTATGCAATCGATTGGAAAGCTTACAAAAAGAATTAACACTTTGTGAAAAGGCATTGGCAGAGTATTTAGAAACAAAACGTTTGGCATTTCCGCGATTTTATTTTGTATCATCAGCGGATTTATTAGATATTTTAAGTAATGGAACTCAACCGGAATTTGTGGTTAAACATCTAACAAAACTATTTGATTCAATTGCAAAATTAAATTTTGTCAAAGATGACGATGGTAAAATGAAAAAATGTGCATTAGGAATGATTGCTAAAGATGGTGAATATGTTGAATTTAATGAAGATGCCGATTGTAATGGTGCGGTAAGTATGTTTTATTGCCTATATTAGGGAGAATATTAAAAAGACTACCCGGTTCCTACTGACTAAAACCCCTTTTTGTACCTTCCGATTTGCCAGATTGTTCATCGAATATAGTAGTGTCCCTCGTTATCTCAAGCATTTTTTAATGTAATCCAGCGGAAAACCGTCCAGAAAGAAATGGGCGATCGGTCAATCTTATCCATATGCGCTCTAAAACCGGACATATTCAAACAATGTGTGCAACCGTTTCTTCGCCCTCAAGAGAGAGCCTGCACGTGTCATCCTTGAGAATATTCATCCCCACAAGATGTTGCCTGAAGCCTCCATTTCAAATCATGAAAGCCACCATTTGTCTAAAGCGGATATCAGACGACAGAATATATATTCTAAAATTTATGCTAAAACGAAAAAGAGAAACCATTTATGTGTGAAATATACAGAACTATATATGAATGTAAAATTTACAATAAAAAGTTCTTTTTTATTATATATTATCACATATTATTTATTTTTCTTACCATCTGCAATAAAAATGAGCAGGCAATTTTGAAAATAAAAATTTTGTATTGATAAAATTTGTTCTTAAAATGTAAGTGCAATAATTTAGAAATGATTTTCTAAATTTCAGAATTTATATTCTTAAGTGCAACAATTATTTCATCAGGCATCCTCCTCATTTTTATTTATATCCATTCCGCTCTTACTTGTAAAAATCCTCCAACCTCCGCCCGGTGCCGCGGTTCCAAAATGTACCACCTTGCAGCATTTTTCCTGAAGGCCGCCTTCAAGTGTGGAGTTACCTGAAGTAATTGGTATTACCACTTCGTGCTGCTTTCCGCTGCTCTCTCCAGCGGAGTCTTGCAGTTACTTTCGCGCCCTCCTCTTCTTCGATGCGCTAGTCCTCCCAGCTGTTTCGCTTTCTTAATAGCCTCCAACGAAATTAATAGAGTACCTCCAACAGCGTCCTTGGGGCATAATTCCAAAGAGGGTGGATTTCAATACACAGTCTGTGTTCCACCTGGAACATTAAATCCTTTGATTTTGCTTTCCAATACTTTTTGCGTGCGCGTTAGTAACTTAGCCGCATTCTCGGTTACTACCACGTGAAGCTGTAACTAACACATGACATAGAAAGTTTTAACTCTTTCCACCATTCCCCAAGAAACCTACACATATTATTGGTATTATTTTAATATTTGTTTGTGGGTTATTTTAATGTTCAAAACAGGTTGAAGTTTGGTTAAATCGAATACAAGCACGTATGAGATCATCGTTACGATATTACATGGCTGATGCCGTAGTTGCGTACGAAGAAAAACCACGTGAACAATGGCTTTTCGATTATCCAGCCCAAATTTCATTATGCGGAACACAAATTTGGTGGACAACGGAAGTTAATATAGCATTTAGCCGATTGGAAGAAGTAATTTTTTGTCCTATTACCCCTGCCGGTGTGATCGTGCGATCTATTATTTAAAAAAAAAACATATCAAATTTTTATTATTAATCTTTTCAATCCACATAGGGATACGATAATGCAATTAAAGATTATTATAAAAAACAAGTGCTACAATTATCACTGTTGATATCCTTGTTATTGGGTGAATTAACAAAGGGTGATCGTCAAAAGATTATGACAATATGTACGATAGATGTACATTCAAGAGATGTCGTAAGTAAATTAATACAATCAAAATTAGAAACGGCTACAGCCTTTCAATGGCAATCACAATTGCGGCATCGATGGGATGAAACGGAAGCCGACATTTTTGCTAATATATGCGATGCACAATTTCGTTATTCTCATGAATATTTGGGTAATACACCACGTTTAGTCATTACACCGTTAACTGACAGATGTTACATTACATTAACGCAATCATTACATTTGGTAATGGGCGGTGGACCTGCAGGTATTTTTTTTTCTATTATTTTTTGCATAATTTTTCTTTCCTTTTACATTATATATTAGGTTGTCGAGTATTGATAATTTTTATAAATACATGTCATTATAATTGAATATTTCAAGTAGTACTAATCTGATCAGGTAACACTAACATATGTTCGAAAGATGAAATTTCGTAGAAAAAAAAAAAAAAAATTAAATTTGTTTAGTCCTTTAAAAGTTGTAGTGCATTAAAGATGAGCGAAATTAGTGAAAAAATTCGATACATTTTACAATTTTATTATGAAAAAGGTGAAAATGCAACGCAGGCACATGAACAAATTTTTGCAGTTTACGGTGAAGGAACTTTATCAAAAATAGAAGAAAATCGACACGTAAGCAGTCATGATATCGCTAAAGAACTAAACATCCATCACCAAACAGTTTTAAACCATTTGACAAAGGCTGGATACAAGAAAAAGCTCGATGTTTGGGTACCACATGAATTAACACAAAAAAATTTAATGAACCGAATTTCCGTTTGCGAAGCGCGGTTTAAAAGGAACGAAATCGAGTCATTTTTAAAGCGAATGATTACAGGTGATGAAAAATGGATCACATACGATAATAATGTACGAAAAAGATCGTGGTCCAAGAAGGGTGAATCTCCTAAAACCGAAAAATTAAAATTAAATTCCGCAGAGGACTGCAAAATGCACTTGAATCAGTTTTTTGCCCAGAAAACACAGAAGTTCTACAGTGATGGGATAATGTCTTTACCAGAAAAATGGCAAAGGGTCATCGATCAAAACGGCGCATATTTGGTTTAATAAAGTTCATTTGAAATATATAAAAAAATCGTTTAAATTTTGTAAAAAAAATTATCAATACTTTTTAGACAACCTAATATTAAAAACAAAAATAAACAAAATACCTTAAACAACCTTAACCAAATGAACGGGATTTAAGGGTATGGTCGCTTAACCTTTGCCACGATGTAATCCCACACCACAAACCACTCGTATCACCACCACCACTTCTGTTCCCCTTTCTCTCCGTACGCCCTTTACTAATTATATTCTCTCCCCATACTTTCCCTGTATCCATGTTTCCATTTCCAATAGTACCGTCCATCCATTCATCCCCTCATTCTTCCAGACAAAAGTGCCTCCACTCCTTCGCTCGTTAAATTCCCTTCCGCAAACCATTTATACCTAACCTTCCCTAGCACCGGATATTATTTCCATAAACCTTCCTCGTAAACTTTTCCTCCCCTGTACTTAACATCCCAAAAATATATCTCACATGCAATTTGAAACAATACACCCACATCGACACCCGCCCCAACTCCAAATATACCACGCGCTCCCTGTACGCCATATTCAGCCACATTATTTTCTTCAGAACGTACCTCTCGAATCCATCTACCTTCTCATATCTCTTCACACCACATACCTGACAACCATAAGTTACAATGCTCCGAATTACGCCATCCAGCACTCCTAACTTCTGCTCCAAAGCAATACCTGTCCTTGTTAAAATTCCACCGCATACCTGACTTACACCCGCCTTTGCCTCCAACACCTTATTTTTCAGGTGACTACTCCACGATCCACCATCTGTCATCTCCACTCCCGCACGTATTTGCATCTTCCTACCGCCCCCACTTTCTTTCCATCCGGTTGCCACACTTCATCTTTCGTTAGTCTACCGCCGTTCCTAAATACCATAATTTTACAATTTTCCTTATTAATACTGAGATTCCACTTTTTACAAGCATCCAACTTATCATTCCATTGCATGTTCCTCACATTATCCGTCCGTCAATCATATAATGTCATCTGCGTAAGGCAAAATTCTCACATTCTCTCCCGCTATCCATACCCCTGCTATACATACTCCTGTATCACATTTAAAATACCCCGAATTACCTTTACTACCCCATACACACGCCTCGCGTTTTCCTCATATAGTCTCGTAATGAAGTGGACCATTTTCGTAGACACACCCCGTACGTACAACTTATAGTACCAGTACCTTCTCCATTGCATTCAAAAATGATATACCCCTATACCTTTCCGCCACATTCTGCCTATCTGCCCCCTTTTTATACAACGGATATACCACCGTTCTTATAAACCTAACGTCCAACCGCCCCTTACCATTCCACAGCCAATCCTTTATACCCTTCACCATCAATTTCCATGTGTTCTCACCCAAACGACCTCAAATATTCTCATGGCATACCATACCCACTAGCCGCCTTCTAGCCGCCTTCTAACCGCCGTCCCCCGATTACTCAACATCCCATACTTATTTCAAAATGTTCTATTTTGCAATTGTTCCAGGTCCCGCCGGAACAGGTAAAACGGAAACAACAAAAGATTTAGGACGTGCTCTAGGCATTATGGTGTATGTATTTAATTGTTCCGAACAGATGGATTACAAAAGTTGTGGTAACATATATAAGGGACTTGCCCAAACCGGTGCCTGGGGATGCTTTGATGAATTCAATCGTATTTCGGTTGAGGTACTGTCTGTGGTAGCCGTTCAAGTAAAATCCGTACAAGATGCAATACGTGATAATAAATCAATGTTTAATTTTATGGGCGAAACAATTGCTTGTATACCAAGTGTTGGTATTTTTATTACAATGAATCCCGGTTATGCGGGTCGTACCGAATTACCCGAAAATTTAAAAGCATTATTTCGTCCGTGTGCAATGGTTGTTCCAGATTTTGAATTAATTTGTGAAATAATGTTGGTTGCCGAAGGGTTTCAAGACGCCCGAGTTTTGGCAAGAAAATTTATAACATTATATACGTTATGTAAAGAGCTGCTGTCAAAACAGGATCATTACGATTGGGGATTACGAGCAATAAAATCGGTTTTGGTTGTGGCCGGCTCCTTGAAACGTGGCGATCCTGGCCGCCCCGAAGAAGAAGTCCTAATGCGAGCCCTACGTGATTTTAATATACCAAAGGTGGTGACCGATGATATGCCCGTGTTTATGGGTTTAATTGGTGATCTATTTCCGGCGCTGGATGTTCCACGAAAACGTGATCAAGATTTTGAGAAAACTGTAAAACAAGCGGCTACCGATTTACTGCTGCAACCAGAAGATAATTTTATTTTAAAAGTTGTACAATTGGAGGAATTGCTGGAAGTACGTCATTCGGTGTTTATTGTTGGAAATGCCGGAACGGGTAAAACTCAAGTATGGAAAACATTACATCGTACCTATCAGAATATAAAACGTAAACCAATTTTTAATGATTTGAACCCGAAAGCGGTTACAAATGATGAACTATTTGGTATAATTAATCCGGCAACACGTGAATGGAAAGATGGTTTATTTTCGGTAATCATGAGAGATCAAGCAAATGTAACAAGTGATCATCCGAAATGGATAGTGTTAGATGGGGATATTGATCCAATGTGGATTGAAAGTTTAAATACGGTAATGGATGATAATAAAGTGTTGACATTGGCCAGTAATGAACGTATTGCATTGACACCGACAATGCGATTGCTATTTGAAATATCCAATTTGAGAACGGCCACACCCGCAACTGTATCACGTGCCGGTATATTATATATAAATCCACAGGATTTAGGTTGGAATCCGTATGTAACGAGTTGGATTGAAACCCGTAAAATACCAGCGGAAAAATCAAATTTAGTTATACTGTTTGATAAGTATATTCCACCGTGTTTGGAAAATATCCGGGTACGTTTTAAAAAGATAACACCTGTCGTTGAAATGGCTCATGTCCAAATGTTGTGTCATCTATTGGATTGTCTATTGATACCGGCGAATACACCACCAGAATGTCCAAAAGAATGGCATGATTTATATTTTGTATTTGCATGTGTTTGGGCCTTTGGATCGGCAATGTTTCAGGATCAAACTATTGATTATCGGGTGGAGTTTAGCAAATGGTGGGTTAATGAATTTAAATCAATAAAATTTCCGACGGGCACCGGTACCGGTACCGTTTTCGATTATTACATAGACAATGAAAGTAAGCAATTCTTTTTATGGAATGAAAAACTGCCAAAATTTGAATTAGATTCAGATTTACCGTTGCAAGCCGTTTTGGTGCATACATCCGAATCCATACGGATACGATATTTTCTGGATCTGCTGATGGTTAAAAGGCATCCGGTTATGTTGGTTGGAAATGCAGGATGTGGAAAAACCGTTTTGGTTAATGAGAAATTACAAAGTTTAACGGATAGCTATGCGATTACAAACGTTCCATTTAATTTCTATACAACATCGGAAATGTTACAGAAAATTTTGGAAAGACCATTAGAAAAGAAGGCGGGACGAAATTATGGACCACCAGGAAATAAAACAATGATATATTTTATTGATGATTTAAATATGCCAGAAGTTGATACTTATGGGACTGTACAACCGCATACATTAATACGACAACATTTAGATTATGGTCATTGGTATGATCGTAATAAATTAACACTAAAAGATATTCATAATTGTCAATATATTTCTTGTATGAATCCGACTTCGGGAAGTTTTACCATAAATCCACGTTTACAACGGCATTTTTGTGTGTTTGCCGTTAGTTTTCCATGTAACGATTCATTAACAATGATTTATAATACAATAATGACACAACATTTTGCTAATGCTGAACAAAAATTTAATCCCATTGTCACGAAATTAGCAACAAATATTGTTGTTGCATCGTTGGCCCTGCACAATAAGGCAGGTCAAGTTTTTTTACCCACTGCCATTAAATTTCATTATATTTTTAATTTACGTGATTTGAGTAATGTGTTTCAAGTAAGTATTAACAAAAAAAAAATTTACTAACATTAGCAATATAGGACTAAGGACTTATAATAACCCATTAAGTATATTATTTACTTTGAAGGGCATACAACCTATATTTGGTTTTGGCCTCCACAAGCAGAATTCTCAAATTGGGTCTATTCACCGCCAACGTCTGCTGCCAGCCGGAAATTCCAAGAACCCGAAAGGTTCGCTTCAACTTCATCTTTCCGCCTACCCCGCGGCCTTCCAACAACGTTCCATGATCCATCTGGCTTACTGTCCGGCATTTTTAACGGTATACGGGGACGGGGAGCTTAGATGCGTGCCACACCACCTTAAACGACCACCTAACTTGAAGGCGTTGAACAATGTCGGGCTGTGAATAAATGGATGTTCAAAATTCAAAATCATATCGTCTACGCCATCGTTCATTGTCCCTTGTCGTGCCGCAATGATGACTCCAATGATTTTATTTTCAAAACGCCTGAGACGTTATTCATTCCCTTGTTGAGCAATGTATCCGTAACAATTGACCAGTGACTGATTAAGCTTTACTTTTAAGTTTTTTTGCTCAATCCGTGTCTGTGAATTCGAAACATTTTTCTCAAACTGTAAAATGATTTATTTCCCAATGTAATTCGAGATTGCACTTCATCACTAATATTCATTATTAATTTAATTTGGCGGTCAAGATGGGATAGGAAACTATCAACCGTTTCGAATTGTTTTTTACCAATTGTTACGTTTGGGTGTTGTGCCTTAATGCGTGGAGCGATCATATAGTTGGTCTTTGAATTATTAACTTTTAATCCCATTTTTGATTAACGTACAAGGAACGTGAATACTTCTTAAACGGCATCCATCAGATTTCTATCCACCACATGAATGTCGGCCGAGTAATTGTGTGGATAAGATTAAAATGGTGTTATTGCTGGTATTAATGACAGTCCTCACGGATACACTTCACCAATATACGATTAATAAATAACGTAGCAAGAGGATCACCTAGCCGTACTCCGCGTAAATGGTTTCAAACGCCTCTGATTTTATACCCTTACTTGTAACTGTACTGTAACCTGCGACAGCGTTCATTTTGATACATTTATCAGTTTTTGTGGAAAATCGAATTCTTCCATCGTGCGCCATAACTTTTCTCGTATAACACACTGTCGTTTGGGCGGCTTTAAAATCAATACACCTATGTCTCTACGTTGAATTCTTTGCAGTTTTCCATAATTTGTCTTATAACAAACAAAAGCTGATCCGTTGTTCAACGATCATTGCGAATTGATCCGAATTGATATTTACCAATAACTTCTTCCGCAAATGGTAAAAGGTGTATATGTGAATACCTTATATGTTGTATTCAACAATGAAATTCCCACTGTAATTCGCATAATCCATCATGTCTCCCTTCTTGTGTTTTGGAACTATTATCGCACCTTCCATTCTTCTGGCATTACTTCGTTGCCCCATACGTGCACTAATAGCTTGTGTATAGAATACCACAACGCCTCGGTAATCATATTTGATAAGTTCACCAGACAAGCTGTCCAATCCCGCGGACTTACCATTTTTGAGCTTCATGGAATGGCTTGCTTGGTATCCTCATATAAGATGGTTCAGCAATTAGTGGTTGTTAGGTACGGAAGTTTGTTGATTTCTTCACTACCTTTCTTCATTAATGTCATTCAGATTGTTAATATCTATGTTAATATCGTAAAATGTCTTGCTCTTGAAGAATATTTTTATTTCTAAAAAATTTGCGTTCTATGGATGGGGTTTGGTTTTATAGCCATCCAAGTTGATTCGCTCTGGATATATTTCGCACGTGTTTGATTATTTACTTTAAATGAGCTATTTTACAATCATCGTCGAACCACCCATTTTTGACTAATCCGGTTTTGCCTTTTATCGTTTCAACTGCTGCCGCTTTAACACGTACATGGCGTAGCCGATTCCACTTGTCTTCCCAACCGTTGTTAATTGATTGTCCAAATCCGTTTGAACCTTCAACAATTTGTCTTCGTGCTGCTGATTTTTATTGTCCTCTTTGAGTCTGTCTAAAACGAACTTTCTCGCCATGACCTCGTTGGTGAAGGGATCTAATGCCGTATCTGAACAAAACCCTTACGGGGAAATGGACGGAATCAATATTAGCCCCCATTATATCGGTAACATGTCGGCGGTCTATAAGTACGTGATCAATTTGGTTTGTTGTTCTACCATTTGTTGATCACCATGCTCCCTTATGTGTGTTCGAAAACATGTAACATACATGTATCATATTATTCGTCATTGTCATTGTGAAACTGTTGATTAAAACGTTCTACATTATCTATGTCTTTCAATTGATGGTTGATATACGGACTCTCTCCTGTGCATTAAAGTCTCCCAGCAAGATTTTAATATTACGTCTGGGCGCCTGATTTTAAACTTTTTCGAGAGTTTTTCGTAGAACATGTCCTTCGTTTCTGCATCTTTAATTTCGGTTGGAGCGTGAACGTTTATTAAGGTCAAGTTGAAAAATTTTCCCCTAATCCTTAATTTGCAAAATTGTTCATCAAGAGTGTCAAGGAGTGGAGCCCGAGCGACCGAATGTTTCGTCTTACACATGGCGATAAAGTCGATGCCGAATGATTCGAACTTACAATTTGGACTGAATAGTTTGGGTAGAACCACTCAGTTACCACCGGTTACCACGTGGTGGTAAAATAAGTACTAGGGATCAAAGCTGGTTCACACATGAGAAACGAAACCCCAGGGTCTAGTGAAAATTTAAAGAAAAACCTTAGGGATGATTCACACATGAGGAGATTTTGTGCCAACGTTTTTTTGTATGTAGTTGTTTTGTAATCGGAGATTTATCAACAAACACAATTTTATCTATATAAAAAAAAATGAACAATTTGAATATGTTAGTGAGGTGAGGTGTAAAAAGTTAAAGGTAATTTAACTTTTTGAAGAGCGCGGGGTAAATACGCGCAAGCAAATGTGTTGTTGTATTTTACATGTAAAAACAAAAAACTCGCACCGTCTCGCACCAGGAACTCAACAGTTCCAACACTTGTGGGTCAGTGATTAATCAATGCATACCGCCTATTGATGCCAATCCAAACCAACCGACTAACCATAGTATAATATATGAATATAAATACAGAGCAAAATTGTCACAAACATTTATTATTTATTACTCAATTAGGGTTTACTGTTCAGTACCAATGAATGTGTTGGTAGTCCATCTGATATGACCCGATTATGGTTACATGAAACACAACGGGTATACGGTGATAAATTAACGGATGATAAAGATATTGATAATTTCATAAAAATGCAAACGGACATTACAAAAAAAAGTTTTGAAGAAATCGATGAATCTTTAGTTTTTGAAGTACCAAATATTTTTTGTCATTTTGCTGGCGGCATTGGCGAACCAAAATATATGCCCATCAAACATTGGGAAATTTTAACACGTTTACTAAAAGAGGCTCAAACATCTTACAATGATTTAGTTGCCGCAATGAATTTGGTATTATTTGAAGATGCCATGATGCATGTTTGTCGGTAAATTTCCAAGGCATTTTTAACAAATTTCTTTTATCAAAATAGTGAAATGTTTATAGGAATAATTATTTATATATGTATAGGATAAATCGAATATTGGAATCACCACGTGGCAGTGCATTACTGGTTGGTGTTGGCGGTAGTGGAAAACAATCATTATCAAGATTGGCCGCTTTCATATCGGGATTGGAAGTGTCACAAGTACAATTGAAAAAGGGTTATGGAATAACCGATTTAAAAAATGAACTATCTGGATTGTATTTGAAGACTGGTTTAAAGAATGTCGGTATTATGTTTTTAATGACCGATGCACAAATTCCAAATGAACAATTTTTGGTACTAACAAATGATTTGTTGGCGTCCGGCGAAATTCCCGACTTATTTCCTGATGATGAAGTTGAAAATATTATTGCTGGTGTTCGTAATGAAGTTAAAGGTGCCGGTTTAATTGATTCCCGTGAAAATTGTTGGAAATTCTTTATCGATCGAGTACGTAAACAATTAAAGGTTGTATTGTGTTTTTCACCGGTTGGATCAACGTTACGTGTACGATCCCGAAAATTTCCGGCTATTATAAATTGTACATCAATTAATTGGTTTCATGAATGGCCACAGGAAGCGTTAATATCCGTATCACTGAATTTTCTAAAAGATTGTACGGTATTGTCACACGAACATCGTGATTCTGTTGGAAAATTTATGGCTTATGTACACAGTTCGGTTAATACCATGTCAAAAACATATCTACAAAATGAACGTCGATATAATTATACAACACCAAAATCTTATCTGGAACAAATTAGTTTATATTTGAAATTATTAAATCAAAAGCACGTTGAATTGCGTGGTAAAGTTGAACGATTGGAAAATGGATTAGAAAAATTACATAGTACGGCGGTGCAAGTAGCCGATTTAAAAATTAAATTAGCCGTTCAGGAGGTAGAATTGAAAGAGAAGAATGCGGCCGCTGATGCTCTTATTGAAATTGTCGGCATAGAAACGGAAAAAGTTCAAACGGAAAAGGCTTTAGGTATAAAATTTTATTGGAAATATATTATAATGTATTATTTAGTATAGTAGTGTGGCCGCAGATTTCATTGTGCTCTTTCAGAATATCATTTCGTTTGGGTTTGTATCGTGATATTTTTATGTCGCGCTAGCCGGGTTTGTTTCATTAATTACAGGGATTTGTAGGGGATCAGAGAAAAATTTCAGAGATTGTTGTTTTATGCATTCGGAAACTTGGGGGGAAAATTCGGGCCGACCCGATTCGGGCTTTGAAGTTTGTTTATGACAATTTTCTGCTCATCGTTCAAATTGAAAGGATTCGGGTAAAAACCCATTTTTTTCGTAAGGGGTAGGTATAGAAAGATTTTGATAAATCTGTATAAGGCAATAACTTAAAAACCAATGGTCGAATTCATCGACAGGATGAGTTTTATAATAAATGCAATGCCTTTATCTCGGAAACCGTAAAAGATAAGAAAAGAACTCTCTCTATAAAAGTTGTAGGAAATGGAAAGGGACTTCTGAAAATTTCTTTGTTTGACCTTGATTTTTTTCTTTAGTTCTTTAGTTAAAGACCAAAGTTTTGGTTTTTTAAATGGGAACCCCTCTTTTTGAGGAGGCCATTTTTTTATAGAGTTAAAAATAAACCACTTTGGTATCGATAAATTTTTTCAAAAACCGCCTCGTTTTCGATTTATGAGTTAAATAAATTAATTGTTAATACTGCTCTGTATCAATAATTCCATGTAATTTAGTTATTGCTTATGCTATTGATACAAGCCAATAGTTGGTATCAATAGACGGCAGGCAGTGACTGGTCGCTGTCTCAGTGTTGCAACTGTTGAGTTCCTGATCAAGTGCTTACTTCACCTGCACGTGGTAGCTAATAGCGGTAACTGAAGGATTCAGTCCGACTCATTCTGGCTAAAATTGTAGGTGCGAATCCCATAGGGTGGGTCGTACGGGTTTTACTTTTACAACTTTTATAGAGCCTAAAACTTTTTCTTATCTCTTATCTGGGTTTCGGAGATAAAGGCACTGCATTTATTATCAAACACACCCTGTATCCATATCCATTTTAAGGTGGGATTTCATTTTCCCAATCAAGTAAAGAATTCTGTAAAACTATTCTTATCTATCTTATATCAGGTGGGCTGAATGGTTCGTAGGATGGCACATAAATGGCGCTACGGCCCCATGGCGTATGATTTTCAGTTAGCCCTAATCTTAACCCTAACCTAAAAGAAAAATAATAAGGATTTCGTGTGTTGCTATAAAGCATTGCTTTTTGACAAAAAAAATAGTTCTACGAAATGAGCACCGAGGATGCACGCGCATTGGACGGCCACTCCAAAAAAGCTGTTACCGACGAAACCAAAAAGTCAAAATAAAAAAATTAAAACCGTATTCTCCAGATCTGGCCACCAGCGACTTTTTCCTGTTCTCAGACCTCAAGAGAATGCTCGCTGGAAAGAAATATTAGCGCCGATAAAGAGGTAATCGCCGAAACTGAGGCTTATTTTGAAGCTATTAAGACAAATCGTATTATAAAAATGTTATAGACAAATTGTATGAACACTATAATTGTTGTATCGCCCTCGATGGAAACTATATTGAATAATAAAATTGAATTTCATAAAAAAAAAGAATTTTTTCTATGTTAGCTTACGAACTTTTCAGCCCAACGGTTAGATAATGGTTATAGAGAAAAAGAGAGTGGCAATTATGATATAAAAAAAACGTAATAGAATACGCTATCGATCGTAACACGAATCTTTAAAGATAGTTAACGAAATGTTGCACGGCGTACAGTTCACTGACGTACTGACGATTAATATATTAATCTGACAAATATATTTTTTAATATGGAAAATATTTTTTTTATTTTTTTTAAAATCAAATAGCCGATGAAGAAGAAGAAAAGGTGGGATTAATTGCCGAAGAGGTATCGAAAAAACAAAAAGAATGCCAAGAAGATTTAGTGAAGGCGGAACCAGCTTTGTTGGCGGCACAAGAAGCATTAAATACATTAAATAAAAACAATTTAACAGAATTGAAATCATTTGGGTCACCACCGGGAGCTGTAACAAATGTAACTGCCGCCGTTATGGTATTAATGGCACCTGGTGGAAAAATTCCAAAAGATCGAAGTTGGAAATCGGCAAAAGTAAATTGAACCCAAACCCATTTATCATATGATATTCCGTAATGCAAAAATGAATACCGTATAAAATAATTTTACAGATTGTGATGGCAAAAGTAGATGCATTTCTGGATGCGCTTATTAATTATGATAAGGAAAATATTCATCCGGAAATTATAAAAGCTATTCAGCCGTATTTAAAAGATGTTGAATTTGAACCGGAATTTATTCGTTCCAAATCGGCTGCTGCAGCCGGCTTATGCGCTTGGGTAATAAATATTATAAAATTTTATGAAGTTTTTTGTGATGTTGAACCGAAGCGTAAAGCGCTGGCCCAAGCAAATGCTGAACTTGCGGCAGCCCAAGAAAAATTAAGTATTATTAAGCAAAAAGTTGTGGTAAGCGGTAATTCTTCTTTAGCCAACCATTTCTATTGTTTTAATACATAAGCATTAAAAGAATGAACTATATTTTCCAGTCTTTGGAAGAACAATTGGCAGAATTAACGGCTAACTTTGAGAGGGCTACCGCCGATAAATTACGTTGTCAAAAAGAAGCAGATGCGACACAAGCGACAATTCAATTAGCAAATCGATTAGTTGGTGGTTTGGCAAGCGAAAATGTTCGCTGGGCTGAAGCAGTGGCAGCGTAATAAAACATATATATTGCTAATTGTTTATCAGATGCAATATTTTAATTTTTTATTTAACAATTCTTATAGATTTATGGCACAAGGAACAACTTTACCGGGTGATACGTTATTAATTACGGCTTTTATATCATATGTAGGATGTTTTACAAAACAATTTCGTTTGGATCTAATGAATAAGATGTGGTTACCGTTTCTTAAAACTTTAGAGGTAAGGCAATGATTTATTTTACACCCATCTTTTTATATAACGTTGGACTTATTCTCGTTGAGTCACCGATGTTCATCATTCTGTTAGCATAAGCATGTTAGGATGTTCTAACAATCTATTGCGAGGTTTATTGCTGGATGTTCCTATCTCTTCTTTCTCTGTACACACTGTACACCGTACACATTTGTATGGTTGTATTGCGTTTATAAAATGGTGCGTTAACCGGGAACTTTGACTGAAATCTTTCCAGAACTTCAATATTTGAGTCGCTGGTTGTGGCAGTCCCACAATTCTATGCCGTATGTCCAAATTGGCTTTCATTTTTTTTTAATTAAATCTAAACATATATAACCTCAATTCTAAACACCCCAATCCCTTGGAAGTCTTCGGTCCTTCGACCTTTACCCCAAGTCCCATCTAGTACCCTAAGGCCCGATACCCCCTTTCGCCTCCCTGCTACACAAATAACCACCTCCTCATACTCTTCTCCACCAGTATTTATCCAGTCGTAAAACTAAATCCCTTCTATCCAATCTATTCCTTCAACATATCCCTATACCTTTCTTTATTTGCCTCATAAACCCTGCCACACTTTTCCAAATAACCTGCCTACCCCCCCCCCCCATTACAATCCCGAATAATTCCACTTCCACCCTAGTACCCCCCATTCGCCAGCATCACTTTAGATTTTCCCATATTAATTTCAAGCTCCATTTCCCACAATAACCTTCTAATTTATTTATCTGAGTTTGTATGCTAAACATACAACCTCATCATCCGCATATGCCAAAATTCTAACATTTTTCCCCGCTACCGAAAAATACCGTCACCAAATTCATCATACAAATCATTTATAAATAACCCAAAGAATGGTGGACTCAACACACATCCCTGTCAAAATCCAACAACGCATCTAAAATACCCCGAATTGCTCTTGACCTCCCATACACACCAGCCATACCACCCTCATACATTCCCTTCAACATTTTAATCATTTTACCTGACATCTCCGCTTTCATACATCTTAAACCACAACGACCTTCTATTCTACTACTATCAAACGCCTTAATTCGTAACTGTTTGTGTTTCATGTGTATATATGTGGTGTTACCAGGTTAGTCTTCGGTCTAAGTGAAGTCCTAAATATTTAGCGGATAGTACACACAACTATGATTACCGAAGTAATAGCTAGGGTGGCTAAGAACCACCAGGGGCTAGCTGATGAAATCAGAAATCATGTAATTCTCGGTATGCTACCGGTAGATGGCATTACTAGTGTGTATGACTTCGACAAAAACTTCTCGGTTCTGTTTCGCAATAGGGAAGCTTGGACGTGGATTAAGATTAGGTTCACAGAAAACTCCATAACATTCTATACGGATGGATCTAACAAACCCACCCATGTTCAGGTTCCGGGTATATGGGACTAATCCAAGGATGGAACTTGGGACCACTCTGGATTGCTAAAGCACCGTATTCCAGACGGAAATCCATGCTATAGAACCTTGCTTCACATGGATTAAGGATAAGGGGGTATAAAAACCAGCGGATCTATATCTTATCAAATAGCAAAGTGGACTTATGGCCGTGAACTACCGAGAGATGGGGTCGAAGGTTGTGCTCGATTGTCTGTAGGGATACTGAAAGATGTGTCAAGGGTAAATAAAATCACACTAATGTGGATGTACCTGGGCATTGTGGAATCGAGGATAACGAGAGGGCAGACGCCATCGCTATAGAAACATCTCTGCTGACTCGGGCACTCAAACTAGATCATTTTTTGGTGGTTTAGCTATAGCAACAATTAGATCAAGGATGAAGGAAATACTGTTACGGGAGTCACAGAAACACTGGAATTACACCGATGGCTGCAGGCATTCTAGGTACTTTATGCAAAAGCATATTCAAAGGCACTGACCGAACAAATTCTCTTTTGAATATTACCCGCACTGATTTGATTTCGTTAGCCTTAATGCGTCATGTTGTTAAACATGTTTCGATGCTGTCAAGACCAATTTGTAATCTTGCTGCCGTTTGTGAAATACTTGACGACAAAATTGCTGTATCATTAGCAAACATCGCAACCATAATATTTTTATTTGTAGGCAGGTCCACCGTGTATAATAAGTAAAGCGTTGGACCTATTTCGCTACTATAGTGGAGCTCCCGATCTTATGATCGATAGCTCTGAACATTCTTCTCTATGTTTTACCATAAACCTTCTATCTTTCAGATATGATTGTATTATCTGATAATTGTGATGCGGCAACAGATTGTTTCAATTTATATAGCAGTCTATCATGCCATACCTTATCAAAGGTCTGTGCGCAATGTCTCAGAAAGCCGCCGAACCTTTTACCTTTTATTTTCCAGATCTCGACCGATTCTGGCGATCACGCTGTGCACTTGTTCTGTTGTACCATGTTTCTATATATATCAAAATTGGTGTTTTGGTATTAAATTTATGATAACTGATTTTAATCTTTTGCTAAATAATTTTTAAAAAACCTTTTAAAGCATTGGCAGCAAGCTAATTATGGTCTATATGACTGCGCCAGATTTGCATCGTTACCTGGCTTTGGTATCATTATAATTTGCGTCCTTTTTCCATTGTTTCTGGCAGTAGATGGTTCTCAATATCGCATTACTTATTTACTTTCACGCGCCCACAACCTACAATTGGTTTTGGTGTCCATCAAAAGCTTTTTCCAACCGGGTCTATTTACCGCCAACGTCCGCCAGCGGGAAACACCTAGAGACGGAGGAGGTCCGCTTCGACTTCATCTTTCCACCTACCCCGCGGTCTTCCAACACCCCTGGATCCACCTGGCTTGCTGTCCAGCATTTTTAAAGGTATATGATCGCCATTAGTGGCGTATCCTGATAATGTCCTAGTTGTCATATGACAACTTGATTTTTGCGAAAAAATCATATAAAAATTCAATATTTAAAAAAAAAATGTGTCCTGAAAATTTGCGAAAAGCTTTTTTAACTTCACGTACTATTCGATATAGAATTGATTTTAAATAGTTTTGTTAAAAATAAATGTTGACAACATTCTTCTTAACACATCATATAAAAAATCAAAAAGGCCATATATTTTAAAATTAACTACAATTTCATTTAGAACACCAACACACTTAATCAGTAGGTTGTTACAATAAAATACTAACAACTTCCATTCGATTCATATTGTCTTAGTTACCTATTATCCTATTATGCTATTATATACAAATTCAACGACATGCATATGTATTTGAATTTAAGTTGTGAAAGCTTTGTTGTAACAACTCAATGGTTAAATTTGTTCTAAATAAAATTGTAGTTAAGCTTAAAATATATGGGCTTTTGATTTATTTATATGGTGTGCTTATAAGAATGTTGTCAATATTTTTTTTTAGCAACCTTCCATACATATGGTAAACTAACATTTTCATATATCGCACATGCTGTATTGTAGAGACAATACAAAAACAAATGAGGTAAACTATGAGAAATTAGTAGTGTGTGTAAAAGAAGAAAATATATAATAAAATAATTCTCATTTAAAATTAACAAAGTATTTTTGTAATACGAGCTTTTATTTTTATTTCTTCATGTTGCTAATTTAGTTTTTGAACAACTTGGAGATTTCATATTGCATTTCAATGATATTTAGTGCAAATTAAAAATAATAATTTATTTGTGAATTGAATCCAGTTGCGCATTTCTAAATTGAAATTCCAAAAGAAATTTAGTTGACTTTTTGAAAAAATTAAAAACACATAAATTATTTTAGTTTAACGAATTATTGTTCTTTTCAAAAATTTTGACAACCATAATTTTTGGCTACGCGGCGCCGCTGATCGCCATCCATAAGCACCACATGACCAAACTACCTCAAGCGACCAATCTTGATAAATTGAACCACGTCGGGTTCACCATACAATTTATATAGTTCGTGGTCGTATCGCCTACGCCACCTTCCCTTTCCTTTGTCGGTCCAAAGATGAGGCGTAGTATTTTCTTTTTGAACCATCCAAGACGCCGTTCGTTAGCCTGTGTTAGATTCGTTAACCTTTAATTCAATTTCCGAAGCTTGACGTTCCAGCAACAAGACAAGACTACTTTAACGACACCCATATTTCTACCCACTACATCAATGTCATCAGCATAGCCGAGTAATTGAGCAGATGACCTAAAAAAGAGAATCAGTTTCTTGTGATTTTCATTTTTGTTACATTAAAGAATGAAAAATACTATTTCATTTATTATAAACGGATACATCCAACGGACCGAAGTCTTAACCATCATATAACTAGCATGTGTTTTCCGCGCTGTTAATTGTATTATTATATTACGAAAAACACTAATTTTTTAAATTCCTTTTCAATTCATTTAAGCCTCCGATACCGATAACAGAAGATCTGGATGCATTAACATTTTTAACGGATGACACAACGATTGCATTATGGCAAAATGAAGGTCTTCCAAGTGATCGTATGTCCATTGAAAATGCAACAATATTATCAAATTCAGATCGTTGGCCATTAATGATCGATCCACAGTTACAGGGAATAAAATGGATAAAACAAAAATATGGTGAAGAATTGAAAGTGTTACGTTTAGGTCAAAAGGGATATTTAGATGTTATTGAAAAGGCACTGAATAAAGGCAGTACCGTATTAATTGAAAATATTGGCGAAAATATAGATCCCGTGTTGGATCCTTTATTGGGTCGTAGTCTAATAAAAAAAGGAAAAGCAATAAAAATTGGTGATAAGGAAATAGAATACAATTCAACATTTCGATTGATTTTACACACAAAATTAGCAAATCCACATTATAAACCAGAAATGCAAGCACAATCAACACTCATCAATTTCACCGTAACTCGTGATGGTCTAGAGGATCAATTGTTGGCCGAAGTTGTAAAAGCTGAACGACCTGATTTGGAAGAGTTAAAAGTACGTATACTTGAACTTGAATATTCACTTTTTTCATAAATCTTTTCTTTTGTTTTAAGGCTGAATTAACAAAACAACAAAATGATTTTAAAATAATGTTAAGTCGCCTGGAAGATGATTTACTTTCACGTCTTTCATCGGCCGGTGGTAATCTTTTAGGTGATACAGCATTGGTAGAAAATCTCGAAACAACTAAAAAAACGGCAGCTGAAATTGAACAGAAAGTAGCTGAAGCAAAAATTACATCTCAAGAAATTGATGTAGCTCGTGAATATTATCGACCAGCGGCCGCACGTGCAAGTTTATTATATTTTATTTTAAATGATTTAAATACGATTAATCCAATTTATCAATTTTCTTTAAAAGTAAGTAATATCCATATTTTTTATCAGAAGTTATCGCTTTAGCATAATGTAAAAAAAAATAAATTGGTTCGAATTATGATTGACGTTTGCGTAATCTCCAGTCGAATAACGATTGTAAACTATACACTTGTGTTTTTTGTATTTTTCAAAAAAATGGTTTCATGTTTCAATCTTCAAAGTATTGCCCTTCGCTAGCCACTACTTTTGCCCGTCGTTTGGCGGGTTTTTTTTTTTATACTATTCAAAAAGTAGTTTTTCCTTAAATTATCTGGTATTTACCTTAATTCGGTCTATAACAACTCAAATGTGATCACGGTAGCACCGGATTGGAATGTTAAAATCCTAGTCAACAAATTTGTCGCATCGATAACATTTGTCAAAACATATCGAATACAAACATGACACATGTCGCCTTTCGCCCCTCCCCCCCTTCCATGCTGCAATGTCGGAAGATTTATAAGTTAGAACCTATGCTGCAAATACGGGGGGAGTTTGGACTCTGCGGAACAGCCCAATTTGCGAAGAGTAAATCGAATACAATTTTTACTGCAGTGAGTCAATTGAATCAGAAAATGGACATCCTAGTATGGATTCCATATCCGAGATGAATATTCTAATCCAGATCTTATCAATTTTTTTTGGTGGGATGGGAAATCTATTTACGGGCGGAGTGTCCCCCGTCAACTAAGTTGACGCCCTATCGACTAATGCGATACGGTTTCCGCATTGTTAAAAAACACATGTATTTAAAATGCATTAAAGCGCTTTTGACACTTCCTCACTTCCGCATTTCGGATTGCGGATTGCGGACTCTGAAAAGCCGTACCTTTAATGAGCAATTACGGCTAATTATCTACACGGTAAAACTAACAAATTACGAAACTAACGGCAGTGCCCCGCACAGGACAGGAAAAATGGCAACGACTCAGACAATGGAATAAAGACAATCCGACGGTGAATATGGCAAGTTGCAGAAAGTTGTTGATGGAGTACAAAATCAATTGTAGGTTGTAAGCGCGTGAAAGTTAAATGTAAGCTTTTTTCGTCTTCTGATTTTTAAATGTTTCTCTCGCATTGCTAATGATTATGCGAAGCGGAACAAAAAACAATCTACTCTTTAATGGTTGAATACATAAGCCACGATATAAAATTGTTACCCGCCAACGGCCTTTTCTGTAAGGTATCATTTTTACTTTCAGCAATATCGGCAACATATTAAGACCACGAACTTCCCTATTGTATCAATATTAAAATGATTGATCTGTTCTGACAATGTTTACCTTCTTCTGCGAATTTTTTGCTAAAACGTAAGCGTACGAACTTTCAAGTCAAATGTTTTGGAGACTTTGTTAGATAGAACCCAATCCAATTTATCCCAATCTAATCTATGATTAATTGGATATCAAATTTGGAAACAAACTATCCATTTTTATCGATAATTAACCATTGAGACCGCGATCTAACGAAGAATTAATTTAATTTTATTTTTATTTATTTTTTTTTCAAGGCTTTTAGTGTTGTATTTCAAAAAGCTATTGCCAGGGCTGAACCGGCAGAGGATGTCGCACGACGTGTTACCAATTTAATTGACTGTATATCGTATTCGGTATTCCAGTACACTACACGAGGACTTTTTGAATGTGATAAATTAATATTTGCATCTCAAATGGCATTTCAGGTTTGTACAATTTAATCATTTGTTTTATAGGTGATTTTTTTCAATTTTAACATTTATGAATTTATTTTCCTGTTCATGTAAACAAACAAGAATCCTAACCTAACTTCGTTGCTATATACGATCATATATTATTCTGTGGTTTAATATGGAGACCGAGAAGACGCCAGAAAACTGGCAAAAATTGGGACAGGGGATCATACGTTGGTAACTCGTCCTTCGAGTTTACCGGGAAAAAAAAAGTTGGCAGTAATTGAATTGTGGTCCAACGAAAAGGATAAGGGAAACTGGGATAATGTCAGGAGCCTTTGGGCATTTAAAAAAAATCATTTATATAAATGCAAAGAGAACAGAGGAAGTTCTGAACCTATCGAGAGACGAAAAGGTCTTAGGGTTATCCGCTTCTGGGCTCTCACGGGACATGCGCCGTATAACTACATTTTGGTTGAAAATGAGCAATGCTCATTCTGCAATAAGGATAGTGACACTATGGAGCTGATACTCGCAAAATGTCCAAAGCTCTCTAAAAAAAAGAAGGATATATCCATGAAAAGACTTGAAAAGAAAAGTCCATGAAAAGACTTTGTTAGTGTTAGTTACCTAATTGATGACTCCTAAGTAAAACTTTATTCCTTTGCGTTATGGAATGGCACAATAGATCTTAATGCGAGCGAGTATCTTGGACCCTAACCCAGAGGGAGAAATTTTAGTTGGGTTTTTTTAAAACAAAACTAAACTAAACAAAACAAAACTAATTTTCTTTTATTTATTTATTTATATATTAAACCGTTATTTAAATAATTATCTTTCAGATTTTGCTAATGAGTGAAGAAATTTCGCCGCCAGAATTAGATTTCTTATTACGATTTCCTATTAAACCTCATGTAACCAGTCCCGTTGAATTTTTATCGAATTCATCTTGGGGTGGTATTTGCAGTTTGGCATCTAAAGACGAATTTCGGTATGTTGGAATTTTGTAATCCAAATTATTCAAGTGTATATTCCAACAGCATAATTTATTTTTTCATCACATTACCTTAATTTAAATGGGAAAATATTATAGTAATTTAGATCGTGACATAGAAACATCATCAAAACGTTGGAAAAAAATTGTTGAATCCGATTGTCCAGAAAAAGAGAAATTTCCACAGGAATGGAAAAATAAAACACCATTACAAAGACTATGTATGATGCGAGCTTTACGACCTGATCGGATGACATACGCAGTTGCGTAAGTGTAAAAATATATTAATACAAAGGGTTTTTATATTGGTTGCATTCCATTCGATAACTGGGAGTAGGTAAGGGTAGAAAATAGTAGCTGTTTTCTGCACCAAACCACTATTTTATGGTGCAATTCTGTATAGAAAAATCTACTCTTTTTTCCCCTTACCTACCCCTGGTAATCGAATGGAATGCAATTTATATTACTGTGCTAAACATTTTTCTATTGGTTTTTTTCCGTAACAGTGATTTCATTGAAGAAAAACTCGGTTCAAAATATGTTGAAAATCGTACATTAGAATTTGCTAAATCCTATGAAGAAACAAGTCCATCGACACCAATATTTTTTATACTTTCACCGGGTGTTAATCCGCTGAAGGATGTTGAAGCACTTGGCCAACTGTTGGGCTACACTGCGGATAAAGAAAATTTCTATAACGTATCGTTGGGGCAAGGTCAGGAAACTGTGGCCGAGGCGGCTATGGATAAAGCTGCACGTCACGGTTATTGGGTTGTTTTACAAAATATTCATTTAGTAAAAAAATGGTTACCTGTACTTGAAAAGAAAATGGAATTTTATGCAGATGGTTCACATCCAAATTATCGGATATTTGTGAGTGCCGAACCGGCTGCCACCGCAGTTGCACATATTATACCGCAGGGTATCTTAGAATCATCTATTAAAATTACAAATGAACCGCCAACCGGAATGATGGCTAATTTACATAAAGCATTGGATAATTTTACTCAGGAAACATTGGAAATGTCCGGGAAAGAAGCTGAATTTAAGGTAATATTATTTTCGTTATGTTACTTTCACGCGGTGGTCGCCGAACGTAGAAAATTTGGACCACAAGGTTGGAATAAAATTTATCCATTTAATGTTGGTAAGTTCGCATATATATTGGAATTTTTATTCAAAATCTCTTGCATTATGGAAAAAGTTCTAATTCTTTCATTTACACATAGGTGATTTAAATATCAGTGTATCTGTTTTATATAATTATTTGGAAGCAAATTCAAAGGTTCCCTGGGAAGATTTACGTTATTTATTTGGTGAAATCATGTATGGTGGTCATATAACAGATGATTGGGACCGACGCTTATGTATTTCCTATTTAGAAGAATATATGCAATCCGATTTAGTTGATGGTGAATTATTATTAGCTCCGGGATTTCCGGCTCCACCGAATACCGATTATGTCGGTTATCACACATACATCGATGATGCAATGCCACCCGAATCACCAAATCTCTATGGTTTACATCCAAATGCTGAAATTGGATTTTTAACAACAACTTCGGAAAATTTATTTCGAACTGTTTTTGAGATGCAACCAAGGGATGCGGGTTCATCGAGTGGCGCGACCGTTACACGCGAAGATAAAGTTAAACAAGTTTTAGATGAAATTATGGAAAAATTACCAGAAGAATTTAATATGACCGATATTATGAATAAAGTGGAGGAAAGAACACCGTACGTTATTGTTGCCTTTCAGGAATGTGAACGAATGAATTATCTGACCGGTGAAATGAAACGAAGTTTAAAGGAATTGGATTTAGGTTTAAAGGTATAATTATGATTACTTTATTGGTTGGTTTTTGTTTGTAATTCGAATTTTAAAACTTTTATTATATCAAATGCGATTAGTAGTGATGACCCAATAATCCCCGAAAAATTTCAAGTTGAGTGCATGCCTGCCTATTTTAAGAAATATCGGTAGGATCAAATTTGATCATATGTTCATAAAGGCATGTTCTGATATAAGATTTTCAAAAGTCAAAAATCTCAAACAAACAAACAAAAATTCAAACAAAAATTTTCAGCGATTATAATCGCGAATTGTTGACCACATACTCCGGTATCAAATATTTCAAGGACCTCCTGGAAGGTTGAGAATTCACCATTGACACGGATCAGAAACCCTGACGATGGCTGTTTAGGCTGAAGTTAGACAAGGCGGCCCCACGACAAACACGACTTTCGATCGACTTTGTTTTGAAAACTATCAGAGGCCCAACTCGATACGAAGAACTCCATGACTTCAAAATGATAGATTCCTCAAATAGTTTACAATTCCAGTTATTACCCGTCGCTGGCACCGATAAATTCATTTGTTGTTACATTTTCATGAACAATGCACATACCACATACGCAGGTCAATTTTCGACCATTTACATAATCTCTATCATTCTGGAAATCGTGCCACGGCGAGATTACTCACCCAGAAATATATCTGCATGTTCATCAGCAAGGATACACAACGATTTTGTCGATTTGCCAACAACATCAATTGGCAAAAGTAGTCGAAGTTCTAGACATGTTAAAAGTCCCACGGGTAATTTCCCCACCGCGCAGTTCAAAAAGTTCGAAAACATTCACGTCGACATAGTAGTAACCACTACCCGTATCCGAAGCATACCGACATATCTTAACTATGATCGACCGTTTTAACTGTTGACCAGAATCATATCACATTGCCAGCAATTCTTGCAATTTGTTCAACAAAGTCCTGCCTTTCATCCGTACGTAAATGTCTCCAACACAAATTGGGTCGAAATCAGGCATTCACATTCACGTATAATCTTCGGAAGTACTATTTCGGGCGATCAACACTAAAATATCGACAATCATTGCCTTGAGTTAAACCCCATGGTTACACATGGGTAATCCATCTATTTTGGTTCCATGGTTTCGATTATTTATACAGGACGTGCTGCCTTATTTCAAATGCCGGGTGCCGACGTCGTCCACAAATACATGACCACGATTATATTTTCTTCTATCAGCAAATCTCGCTTCTTCAATTTGGATGGGTGAATCGGGCGTACTTAACATTTGCGCTTTAGTATTTACATCCACAATGGTCGTGTTTTTCTACATAAAATAAACCATCTATTTATCGTATGCGTTGACGACCAGTCAGTCAAATCACTGACCACAACCAACGTTTGTTGTTGTAAAATATAAAATAATAATGATAGGATTTTATATAAAATAAGTTTGGAATTGGTTCTTCTATTTAAACCCATGATGGGATATGCTTCTTGCCATATAATTAAATCGTTGTTCACATAGCTGAGAGCGTGTAGCTGCAACCATATTAAGCGAATGGGTCGAAGATGATTATTAAAAAAAATTAAGGATTTACAGGACTTTTAAAATCAAATGGATATTAAAGTACCCTAAAACCCATTTCTAACGGTACACAAAATAGTAAGTTGCGTCCAGTTTGTGAACTTTTACTTTTAATTTTTCCAATGTGTAAAGGAGCAAAAACTGGATGCAACAAAACCAAGGAACTACGGAGTAAAGTAATTTGGAGCAACGAGCCCATACTTTTGATGTTAGTCTAAAAGATAGTCGAGGCTCGCTTGTGATAAATCATCCGAATCGTAAGTAAAGTGCAATAAAAAGTGGAATCCCAAAAGCAATGACTCTTGGATGTATTGTGTAAATTGGGTTGGGTTCTAAGTACCCGAAGCACTTACACGCTGAATCTATTTCAAATGCAGAAATTCATTGGCATAAATTTCAGGCTGAAAAACTGTGATGCAGTAACCCAGAGTGGCTTGCATGTTCCACCTGAGGATTTGCTCCATTTACCCTGAAACCCGAACATAGGTTGGGTTTTTGATCCATCCATATAAAATATTAGGGAACCCCACTTTATTTTGTTTTCGGTCAACTCTTCTCTAGTACAGGAAACACAATCAAGAAGTTCTCATTGAAATCATACGATCTAGCAGTGGCATGTCTACCACCAACAGGCTGAGAATCATTTAATTGGTGATTTTTATAGTCAGCTCGAGTTGATTGTTTGACACTCGAAATATAACCTTCGGTGAAATATATACATTATAGTTTCGTGTACCGTGTACTTGTACCTTGTACACGTTTTGAAATAGGTTTCAGAACGTTTTAGCTCTTAGTTTTTGAGTTATGGTCCGACAAAGATTTCCCAAAGTTTTGATATACTAACCACTTATGAAAAAATGGATTTTTCACCGAAACCTTTAAGTTGGAGCTATCGGGCTGAAAACTTGCATACTTATGCTTTAAGGGATGCTAAATCCGAATAAATAGGTTTCAGAACGTTTTAGATCTTAGATTTTGAGTTATGGCCCGACAAAAATTTC
The DNA here is from genome assembly GCA_958336335.1 of Dilophus febrilis. NCBI lineage: Eukaryota > Metazoa > Arthropoda > Insecta > Diptera > Bibionidae > Dilophus > Dilophus febrilis. The sequence goes on from OY284470.1 coordinate 37,395,365, forward strand.
CCAAAGTTTTGAAAAAATGGATTTTTCACCGAAACCTCTAAGTTTGAGCAATCGGGCTGAAAACTTGCATACTTATGCTTTAAGGGATGGCTAATCCGAATAAATAGGTTTCAGAACGTTTTAGCCCTTAGTTTTTGAGTTATGGCCCGACATAGATTTCCCAAAGTTTTAAAAGGATACCCCCTTATGAAAAAATGGATTTTTCACCGAAACCTTTAAGTTTGAGCTTTCGGTCTGAAAACTTGCATACTTATGCTTTAAGGGATGCTGAATCCGAATAAAAAGGTTTCAGAACGTTTTAGCCCTGAGTTTTGGAGTTATGGCCCGGCAAAGATTTCCCAAAGTTTTGCTATACTAAACCCTTATGAAAAAATGGATTTTTCACCGAAACCTTTAAGTTTGAGCTATCGGGCTGAAAACTTGCATACTTATGCTTTAAGGGATGCCGAATCCGAATAAATAGGTTTCAGAACGTTTTAGCCCTTAGTTTTTGAGTTATGGCCCGGCAAAAATTTCCCAAAGTTTTGCTATACTAACCCCTTATGAAAAAATGGATTTTTCACCGAAACCTTTAAGTTTGAGCTATCGGGCTGAAAACTTGCATATTTATGCTTTAAGGGATGCTAAATCCGAATAAATAGGTTTCAGAACGTTTTAGCCCTTAGATTTTGAGTTATGACCCGGCAAAGATTTCCCAAAGTTTTGCTATAACCCCTTATGAAACAATGGATTTTTCACCGAAACCTTTAAGTTTGAGCTATCTGGCTGAAAACTTGCATACTTATGCTTTAAGGGATGCTAAATCCGAATAAATAGGTTTCAGAACGTTTTAGCCCTTAGATTTTGAGTTGTAACCCGACAAAGATTTCCCAAAGTTTTGCTATAACCCCTTATGAAAAAATGGATTTTTCACCGAAACCTTAGGTTTGAGCTATCGGGCTGAAAACTTGCATACTAATGCTTTAAAGGATGCTAAATCCGAATAAATAGGTTTCAGAACGTTTTAGACCTTAGATTTTGAGTTATGGCCCGACAAAAATTTCCCAAAGTTTTGAAAAAATGGATTTTTCACCGAAACCTCTAAGTTTGAGCTAACGGGCTGAAAACTTGCATACTTATGCTTTAAAGGATGCTAAATTCGAATAAATAGGTTTCAGAATGTTTTAGCCCTTAGGATTTGAGTTGTGGCCCGACAAAGATTTCCCAAAGTTTTGTTATACTAACCCCTTATGAAAAAATGGATTTTTCACCGAAACCTTTAAGTTTGAGCTATCGGGCTGAAAACTTGCATACTTATGCTTTAAAGGATGCTAAATCCGAATAAATAGGTTTCAGAATGTTTTAGCTATTAGATTTTGAATTGTGGCCCGACAAAGATTTCCGATAAGTTTTGCTATACTAACCCCTTATGAAAAAATGGATTTTTCACCGAAACCTTAAGTTTGAGCTATCGGGCTGAAAACTTGCATACTTATGCTTTAAGGGATGCTAAATCCGAATAAAGAGTTTTCAGAATGTTTTAGCCCTTAGATTTTGAGTTGTAACCCGACAAAGATTTCCCAAAGTTTTGCTATACTAACCCCTTATGAAAAAATGGATTTTTCACCGAAACCTTTAAGTTTGAGCTATCGGGCTGAAAACTTGCATACTTATGCTTTAAGGGATGCCGAATCCGAATAAATAGGTTTCAGAATGTTTTAGCCCTTAGTTTTTGAGTTATGGCCCGACAAAGATTTCCCAAAGTTTTGCTATACTAAACCCTTATGAAAAAATGGATTTTTCACCGAAACCTTTAAGTTTGAGCTTTCGGTCTGAAAACTTGCATACTTATGCTTTAAGCGATGCTGAATCCGAATAAATAGGTTTCAGAACGTTTTAGCCCTTAGTTTTTGAGTTATGGCCCGGCAAAGATTTCCCAAAGTTTTGCTATACTAACCACTTATGAAAAAATGGATTTTTCACCGAAACCTTTAAGTTTGAGCTTTCGGTCTGAAAACTTGCATACTTATACTTTAAGGGATGCTGAATCCGAATAAATAGGTTTCAGAACGTTTTAGCCCTTAGTTTTTGAGTTATGGCCCGGCAAAGATTTCCCAAAGTTTTGCTATACTAACCACTTATGAAAAAATGGATTTTTCACCGAAACCTTTAAGTTTGAGCTATCGGGCTGAAAACTTGCATACGTATGCTTTAAGGGATGCTGAATCCGAATAAATAGGTTTCAGAACGTTTTAGCCCTTAGTTTTTGAGTTATGGCCCGGCAAACATTTCCCAAAGTTTTGCTATACAACAACTTATGAAAAAATGGATTTTTCACCGAAACCTTTAAGTTTGAGCTTTCGGTCTGAAAACTTGCATACTTATACTTTAAGGGATGCTGAATCCGAATAAGTAGGTTTCAGAATGTTTTAGCCCTTAGTTTTTGAGTTATGGCCCGACAAAGATTTCCCAAAGTTTTGCTATACTAACCCCTTATGAAAAAATGGACTCACCAAAACCTTTAAGTTTGAGCTATCGGGCTGAAAACTTGCATACTTATGCTTTAAGGGATATTGAATCCGAAAAAATGGGTTTCAGAATGTTTTAGCACTTAGTTTTTGAGTTATGGCCCGACATAGATTTCCCAAAGTTTTGCTATACTAAACCCTTATGAAAAAATGGATTTTTCACCGAAACCTTTAAGTTTGAGCTTTCGGTCTGAAAACTTGCATACTTATACTTTAAGGGATGCTGAATCCGAATAAGTAGGTTTCAGAATGTTTTAGCCCTTAGTTTTTGAGTTATGGCCCGACAAAGATTTCCCAAAGTTTTGCTATACTAACCCCTTATGAAAAAATGGACTCACCAAAACCTTTAAGTTTGAGCTATCGGGCTGAAAACTTGCATACTTATGCTTTAAGGGATGCTGAATCTGAATAAATAGGTTTCAGAATGTTTTAGCCCTTAGGTTTTTGAGTTATGGCCCGACAAAGATTTCCCAAAGTTTTGCTATACTAAACCCTTATGAAAAAATGGATTTTTCAAAGAAACCTTTATGTTTGAGCTATCGGGCTGAAAACTTGCATACTTATGCTTTAAAGGATGCTAAATCCGAATAAATAGGTTTCAGAATGTTTTAGCCCTTAGTTTTTGAGTTATGGCCCGACAAAGATATCCCAAAGTTTAGCTATACTAACCCCTTATGAAAAAATGGATTTTTCACCGAAACCTTTAAGTTTGAGCTATCGGGCTGAAAACTTGCATACTTATGCTTTAAAGGATGCTAAATCCGAATAAATAGGTTTCAGAATGTTTTAGCCCTTAGTTTTTGAGTTATGGCCCGACAAAGATTTGCCAAAGTTTTGCTATACTAACCCCTTATGAAAAAATGGATATTTCACCGAAACCTTTAAGTTTGAGCTATCGGGCTGAAAACTTGCATACTTATGCTTTAAGGGATGCTAAATCCGAATAAATAGGTTTCAGAATGTTGTAGCCCTTAGTTTTTGAGTTATGGCCCGACAAAAATATCCGAAAGTTTTGCTATACTAACCCCTTATAAAAAATGGATTTTTCACCGAAACCTTTAAGTTTGAGCTATCGGGCTGAAAACTTGCATACTTATCCTTTAAAGGATGCTAAATCCGAATAAATAGGTTTCAGAATGTTTTAGCCCTTAGTTTTTGAGTTATGGCCCGACAAAGATTTCCCAAAGTTTTGCTATACTAACCCCTTATGAAAAAATGGATTTTTCACCGAAACCTTTAAGTTTGAGCTTTCGGTCTGAAAACTTGCATACTTATGCTTTAAGGGATGCTAAATCCGAATAAATAGGTTTCAGAATGTTTTAGCCCTTAGTTTTTGAATTATGGCCCGACAAAGAATTCCCAAAGTTTTGGTATACTAACCCCTTATGAAAAAATGGATTTTTCACCGAATACTTTAAGTTTGAGCTTTCGGTCTGAAAACTTGCATACTTATGCTTTAAGGGATGCTGAATTCGAATAAATAGGTTTCAGAATGTTTCAGCTCTTAGTTTTTGAGTTATGGCCCGGGAAAGATTTCTCAAAATTTTTCTATACTAACCCCTTATGAAAAAATGGATTTTTCACCGAAACCTTTAAGTTTGAGCTATCGGGCTGAAAACTTGCATACTTATGCTTTAAGGGATTCTGAATCGGAATAAATAGGTTTCAGAATGTTTCAGCCCTTTGTTTTTGAGTTATGGCCCGACAAAGATTTCCCAAAGTTTTGCTATACTAACCACTTATGAAAAAATGGATTTTTCACCGAAACCTTTAAGTTTGAGCTATCGGGCTGAAAACTTGCATACTTTTGCTTTAAGGGATGCTGAATCCGAATAAATAGGTTTTAAAATGTATTAGTCCTTAGTTTTTGTCCGTAGAATCCGAATAAATAGGTTTCAGAACGTTTTAGCCCTTAGATTTTGAGTTGTGGCCCGACAAAGATTTCCCAAAGTTTTGCTATACTAACCGCTTATGAAAAAATGGATTTTTCACCGAAACCTTTAAGTTTGAGCTATCGGGCTGAAAACTTGCATACTTATGCTTTAAGGGATGCTAAATCCGAATAAATAGGTTTCAAAATGTTTTATCCCTTAATTTTTGAGTTATGGCCCGGCAAAGATTTCCCAAAGTTTTGCTATACTAACCACTTATGAAAAAATGGATTTTTCACTTAAACCTTTAAGTTTGAGCTATCGGGCTGAAAACTTGCATACTTATGCTTTAAGGGATGCTGAATCCGAATAAAAAGGTTTAAGAATGTTTTAGAACTTAGTTTTTGAGTTATGGCCCAACAAAGATTTCCCAAAGTTTTGCTATACTAACCCCTTATGAAAAAATGGATTTTTCACCGAAACCTTTAAGTTTGAGCTATCGGGCTGAAAACTTGCATACTTATGCTTTAAGGGATGCTAAATCCGAATAAATAGGTTTCAGAATGTTTTAGCCCTTAGTTTTTGAGTTATGGCCCGACAAAGATTTCCCAAAGTTTTGCTATACTAAACCCTTATGAAAAAATGGATTTTTCACCGAAACCTTTAAGTTTGAGCTATCGGTCTGAAAACTTGCATACTTATGTTTTAACAGATGCTGAATCCGAATAAATAGGTTTGAGAACGTTTTAGCCCTTAGATTTTGAGTTGTGGCCCGACAAAGATTTCCCAAAGTTTTAAAAGGATACCCCCTTATGAAAAAATAGATTTTTCACCGAAACCTTTAAGTTTGAGCTATCGGGCTGAAAACTTGCATACTTATGCTTTAAGGGATGCTGAATCCGAATAAATAGGTTTCAGAATGTTTTAGCCCTGAGTTTTTGGGTTATGGCCCGACAAAGATATCCCAAAGTTTTGCTATACTAACCTTTTATGAAAAAATGGATTTTTCACCGAAACCTTTAAGTTTGAGCTATCGGGCTGAAAACTTGCATACTTATGCTTTAAGGGATGCTGAATCCGAATAAATAGGTTTCAGAATGTTGTAGCCCTTAGTCTTTGAGTTGTGGCCCGACAAAAATATCCCAAAGTTTTGCTATACTAACCCCTTATGAAAAAATGGATTTTTCACCAAAACCTTTAAGTTTGAGCTATCGGGCTGAAAACTTGCATACTTATGCTTTAAAGGATGCTAAATCCGAATAAATAGGTTTCAGAATGTTTTAGCCCTTAGTTTTTGAGTTATGGCCCGACAAAGATTTCCCAAAGTTTTGCTATACTAACCCCTTATGAAAAAATGGATTTTTCACCGAAACCTTTAAGTTTGAGCTATCGGGCTGAAAACTTGCATACTTATGCTTTAAGGGATGCTAAATCCGAATAAATAGGTTCCAGAATGTTTTAGCCCTTAGTTTTTGAGTTATGGCCCGACAAAGATTTCCCAAAGTTTTGCTATACTAACCCCTTATGAAAAAATGGAATTTTCACCGAAACCTATAAGTTTGAGCTATCGGGCTGAAAACTTGCATACTTATGCTTTAAGGGATGCTAAATCCGAATAAATGGGTTCCGAATGTTTTAGCCCTTAGTTTTTGAGTTATGGCCCGACAAAGATTTCCCAAAGTTTTGCTATACTAACCCCTTATGAAAAAATGGATTTTTCACCGAAACCTTTAAGTTTGAGCTATCGGGCTGAAAACTTGCATACTTATGCTTTAAGGGATGCTGAATCCGAATAAATAGGTTTCAAAATGTTTTAGTCCTTAGTTTTTGAGTTATGGCCCGACAAAGATTTCCCAAAGTTTTAAAAGGGTACCCCCTTATGAAAAAATGGATTTTTCACCGAAACCTGTAAGTTTGAGCTATCGGGCTGAAAACTTGCATACTTATGCTTTAAGGGATGCTGAATCCGAATAAATAGGTTTCAGAATGTTTTAGCCCTTAGTTTTTGAGTTATGGCCCGACAAAGATTTCCCAAAGTTTTGCTATACTAAACCCTTATGAACAAATGGATTTTTCAGCGAAACCTTTAAGTTTGAGCTATCGGGCTGAAAACTTGCATACTTATGCTTTAAGGGATGCTAAATCCGAATAAATAGGTTTCAGAATGTTTTAGCCCTTAGTTTTTGAGTTATGGCCCGACAAAGATTTCCCAAAGTTTTGCTATACTAACCCCTTATGAAAAAATGGATTTTTCACCGAAACCTTTAAGTTTGAGCTATCGGGCTGAAAACTTGCATACTTATGCTTTAAGGGGTGCTGAATCGGAATAAATAGGTTTGAGAACGTTTTAGCCCTTAGATTTTGAGTTGTGGCCCGACAAAGATTTCCCAAAGTTTTAAAAGGATACCCCCTTATGAAAAAATGGATTTTTCACCGAAACCTTTAAGTTTGAGCTATCGGGCTGAAAACTTGCATACTTATGCTTTAAGGGATGCTGAATCCGAATAAATAGGTTTCAGAATGTTTTAGCCCTGAGTTTTTGGGTTATGGCCCGACAAAGATATCCCAAAGTTTTGCTATACTAACCTTTTATGAAAAAATGGATTTTTCACCGAAACCTTTAAGTTTGAGCTATCGGGCTGAAAACTTGCATACTTATGCTTTAAGGGATGCTGAATCCGAATAAATAGGTTTCAGAATGTTGTAGCCCTTAGTCTTTGAGTTGTGGCCCGACAAAAATATCCCAAAGTTTTGCTATACTAACCCCTTATGAAAAAATGGATTTTTCACCAAAACCTTTAAGTTTGAGCTATCGGGCTGAAAACTTGCATACTTATGCTTTAAAGGATGCTAAATCCGAATAAATAGGTTTCAGAATGTTTTAGCCCTTAGTTTTTGAGTTATGGCCCGACAAAGATTTCCCAAAGTTTTGCTATACTAACCCCTTATGAAAAAATGGATTTTTCACCGAAACCTTTAAGTTTGAGCTATCGGGCTGAAAACTTGCATACTTATGCTTTAAGGGATGCTAAATCCGAATAAATAGGTTCCAGAATGTTTTAGCCCTTAGTTTTTGAGTTATGGCCCGACAAAGATTTCCCAAAGTTTTGCTATACTAACCCCTTATGAAAAAATGGAATTTTCACCGAAACCTATAAGTTTGAGCTATCGGGCTGAAAACTTGCATACTTATGCTTTAAGGGATGCTAAATCCGAATAAATGGGTTCCGAATGTTTTAGCCCTTAGTTTTTGAGTTATGGCCCGACAAAGATTTCCCAAAGTTTTGCTATACTAACCCCTTATGAAAAAATGGATTTTTCACCGAAACCTTTAAGTTTGAGCTATCGGGCTGAAAACTTGCATACTTATGCTTTAAGGGATGCTGAATCCGAATAAATAGGTTTCAAAATGTTTTAGTCCTTAGTTTTTGAGTTATGGCCCGACAAAGATTTCCCAAAGTTTTAAAAGGGTACCCCCTTATGAAAAAATGGATTTTTCACCGAAACCTGTAAGTTTGAGCTATCGGGCTGAAAACTTGCATACTTATGCTTTAAGGGATGCTGAATCCGAATAAATAGGTTTCAGAATGTTTTAGCCCTTAGTTTTTGAGTTATGGCCCGGCAAAGATTTCCCAAAGTTTTGCTATACTAAACCCTTATGAAAAAATGGATTTTTCACCGAAACCTTTAAGTTTGAGCTATCGGGCTGAAAACTTGCATACTTATGCTTTAAGGGATGCTAAATCCGAATAAATAGGTTTCAGAATGTTTTAGCCCTTAGTTTTTGAGTTATGGCCCGACAAAGATTTCCCAAAGTTTTGCTATACTAACCCCTTATGAAAAAATGGATTTTTCACCGAAACCTTTAAGTTTGAGCTATCGGGCTGAAAACTTGCATACTTATGCTTTAAGGGGTGCTGAATCGGAATAAATAGGTTTGAGAACGTTTTAGCCCTTAGATTTTGAGTTGTGGCCCGACAAAGATTTCCCAAAGTTTTAAAAGGATACCCCCTTATGAAAAAATGGATTTTTCACCGAAACCTTTAAGTTTGAGCTATCGGGCTGAAAACTTGCATACTTATGCTTTAACAGATGCTGAATCCGAATAAATAGGTTTGAGAACGTTTTAGCCCTTAGATTTTGAGTTGTGGCCCGACAAAGATTTCCCAAAGTTTTAAAAGGATACCCCCTTATGAAAAAATAGATTTTTCACCGAAACCTTTAAGTTTGAGCTATCGGGCTGAAAACTTGCATACTTATGCTTTAAGGGATGCTGAATCCGAATAAATAGGTTTCAGAATGTTTTAGCCCTGAGTTTTTGGGTTATGGCCCGACAAAGATATCCCAAAGTTTTGCTATACTAACCTTTTATGAAAAAATGGATTTTTCACCGAAACCTTTAAGTTTGAGCTATCGGGCTGAAAACTTGCATACTTATGCTTTAAGGGATGCTGAATCCGAATAAATAGGTTTCAGAATGTTGTAGCCCTTAGTCTTTGAGTTGTGGCCCGACAAAAATATCCCAAAGTTTTGCTATACTAACCCCTTATGAAAAAATGGATTTTTCACCAAAACCTTTAAGTTTGAGCTATCGGGCTGAAAACTTGCATACTTATGCTTTAAAGGATGCTAAATCCGAATAAATAGGTTTCAGAATGTTTTAGCCCTTAGTTTTTGAGTTATGGCCCGACAAAGATTTCCCAAAGTTTTGCTATACTAACCCCTTATGAAAAAATGGATTTTTCACCGAAACCTTTAAGTTTGAGCTATCGGGCTGAAAACTTGCATACTTATGCTTTAAGGGATGCTAAATCCGAATAAATAGGTTCCAGAATGTTTTAGCCCTTAGTTTTTGAGTTATGGCCCGACAAAGATTTCCCAAAGTTTTGCTATACTAACCCCTTATGAAAAAATGGAATTTTCACCGAAACCTATAAGTTTGAGCTATCGGGCTGAAAACTTGCATACTTATGCTTTAAGGGATGCTAAATCCGAATAAATGGGTTCCGAATGTTTTAGCCCTTAGTTTTTGAGTTATGGCCCGACAAAGATTTCCCAAAGTTTTGCTATACTAACCCCTTATGAAAAAATGGATTTTTCACCGAAACCTTTAAGTTTGAGCTATCGGGCTGAAAACTTGCATACTTATGCTTTAAGGGATGCTGAATCCGAATAAATAGGTTTCAAAATGTTTTAGTCCTTAGTTTTTGAGTTATGGCCCGACAAAGATTTCCCAAAGTTTTAAAAGGGTACCCCCTTATGAAAAAATGGATTTTTCACCGAAACCTGTAAGTTTGAGCTATCGGGCTGAAAACTTGCATACTTATGCTTTAAGGGATGCTGAATCCGAATAAATAGGTTTCAGAATGTTTTAGCCCTTAGTTTTTGAGTTATGGCCCGGCAAAGATTTCCCAAAGTTTTGCTATACTAAACCCTTATGAAAAAATGGATTTTTCACCGAAACCTTTAAGTTTGAGCTATCGGGCTGAAAACTTGCATACTTATGCTTTAAGGGATGCTAAATCCGAATAAATAGGTTTCAGAATGTTTTAGCCCTTAGTTTTTGAGTTATGGCCCGACAAAGATTTCCCAAAGTTTTGCTATACTAACCCCTTATGAAAAAATGGATTTTTCACCGAAACCTTTAAGTTTGAGCTATCGGGCTGAAAACTTGCATACTTATGCTTTAAGGGGTGCTGAATCGGAATAAATAGGTTTGAGAACGTTTTAGCCCTTAGATTTTGAGTTGTGGCCCGACAAAGATTTCCCAAAGTTTTAAAAGGATACCCCCTTATGAAAAAATGGATTTTTCACCGAAACCTTTAAGTTTGAGCTATCGGGCTGAAAACTTGCATACTTATGCTTTAAGGGATGCTGAATCCGAATAAATAGGTTTCAGAATGTTTTAGCCCTGAGTTTTTGAGTTATGGCCCGACAAAGATATCCCAAAGTTTTGCTATACTAACCTTTTATGAAAAAATGGATTTTTCACCGAAACCTTTAAGTTTGAGCTATCGGGCTGAAAACTTGCATACTTATGCTTTAAGGGATGCTGAATCCGAATAAATAGGTTTCAGAATGTTGTAGCCCTTAGTTTTTGAGTTATGGCCCGACAAAGATTTCCCAAAGTTTTGCTATACTAAACCCTTATGAACAAATGGATTTTTCAGCGAAACCTTTAAATTTGAGCTATCGGGCTGAAAACTTGCATACTTATGCTTTAAGGAATGCTGAATCCGAATAAATAGGTTTCAGAATGTTTTAGCCCTTAGTTTTTGAGTTATGGCCCGGCAAAGATTTCCCAAAGTTTTGCTATACTAAACCCTTATGAAAAAATGGATTTTTCACCGAAACCTTTAAGTTTGAGCTATCGGGCTGAAAACTTGCATACTTATGCTTTAAAGGATGCTAAATCCGAATAAATAGGTTTCAGAATGTTTTAGCCCTTAGTTTTTGAGTTATGGCCCGACAAAGATTTCCCAAAGTTTTGCTATACTAACCCCTTATGAAAAAATGGATTTTTCACCGAAACCTTTAAGTTTGAGCTATCGGGCTGAAAACTTGCATACTTATGCTTTAAGGGGTGCTGAATCCGAATAAATAGGTTTCAGAATGTTTTAGCCCTTAGTTTTTGAGTTATGGCCCGACAAAGATTTCCCAAAGTTTTAAAAGGGTACCCCCTTATGAAAAAATGGATTTTTCACCGAAACCTTTAAGTTTGAGCTATCGGGCTGAAAACTTGCATACTTATGCTTTAAAGGATGCTAAATCCGAATAAATAGGTTTCAGAATGTTTTAGCCCTTAGTTGTTGAGTTATGGCCCGACAAAGATTTCCCAAAGTTTTAAAAGGGTACCCCCTTATAAAAAAATGGATATTTCACCGAAACCTTTAAGTTTGAGCTATCGGGCTGAAAATTTGCATACTTATGCTTTAAAGGATGCTAAATCCGAATAAATAGGTTTCAGAATGTCTTAGCCCTTAGTTTTTGAATTATGGCCCGACAAAGAATTCCCAAAGTTTTGGTATACTAACCCCTTATGAAAAAATGGATTTTTCACCGATACCTTTAAGTTTGAGCTATCGCGCTGAAAACTTGCATACTTATGCTTTAAGGGATGCTGAATCGGAATAAATAGGTTTCACAACGTTTTAGCCCTTAGTTTTTGAGTTATGGCCCGACAAAGATTTCCCAAAGTTTTAAAAGGGTACCCCCTTATGAAAAAATGGATTTTCACCAAAACCTTTAAGTTTGAGCTATCGGTCTGAAAACTTGCATACTTATGCATTAAGGGATGCTGAATCGGAATAAATAGGTTTCAGAATGTTTTAGCCCTTAGTTTTTGAGTTATGGCCCGACAAAGATTTCCCAAAGTTTTGCTATACTAAACCCTTATGAACAAATGGATTTTTCAGCGAAACCTTTAAATTTGAGCTATCGGGCTGAAAACTTGCATACTTATGCTTTAAGGAATGCTGAATCCGAATAAATAGGTTTCAGAATGTTTTAGCCCTTAGTTTTTGAGTTATGGCCCGGCAAAGATTTCCCAAAGTTTTGCTATACTAAACCCTTATGAAAAAATGGATTTTTCACCGAAACCTTTAAGTTTGAGCTATCGGGCTGAAAACTTGCATACTTATGCTTTAAGGGATGCTAAATCCGAATAAATAGGTTTCAGAATGTTTTAGCCCTTAGTTTTTGAGTTATGGCCCGACAAAGATTTCCCAAAGTTTTGCTATACTAAACCCTTATGAACAAATGGATTTTTCAGCGAAACCTTTAAATTTGAGCTATCGGGCTGAAAACTTGCATACTTATGCTTTAAGGAATGCTGAATCCGAATAAATAGGTTTCAGAATGTTTTAGCCCTTAGTTTTTGAGTTATGGCCCGACAAAGATTTCCCAAAGTTTTAAAAGGATACCCCCTTATGAAAAAATGGATTTTTCTCCGAAACCTTTAAGTTTGAGCTATCGGGCTGAAAACTTGCATACTTATGCTTTAAGGGATGCTGAATCCGAATAAATAGGTTTCAGAATGTTTTAGCCCTTAGTTTTTGAGTTATGGCCCGACAAAGATTTCCCAAAGTTTTGCTATACTAAACCCTTATGAACAAATGGATTTTTCAGCGAAACCTTTAAATTTGAGCTATCGGGCTGAAAACTTGCATACTTATGCTTTAAGGAATGCTGAATCCGAATAAATAGGTTTCAGAATGTTTTAGCCCTTAGTTTTTGAGTTATGGCCCGGCAAAGATTTCCCAAAGTTTTGCTATACTAAACCCTTATGAAAAAATGGATTTTTCACCGAAACCTTTAAGTTTGAGCTATCGGGCTGAAAACTTGCATACTTATGCTTTAAGGGATGCTAAATCCGAATAAATAGGTTTCAGAATGTTTTAGCCCTTAGTTTTTGAGTTATGGCCCGACAAAGATTTCCCAAAGTTTTGCTATACTAACCCCTTATGAAAAAATGGATTTTTCACCGAAACCTTTAAGTTTGAGCTATCGGGCTGAAAACTTGCATACTTATGCTTTAAGGGGTGCTGAATCGGAATAAATAGGTTTGAGAACGTTTTAGCCCTTAGATTTTGAGTTGTGGCCCGACAAAGATTTCCCAAAGTTTTAAAAGGATACCCCCTTATGAAAAAATGGATTTTTCACCGAAACCTTTAAGTTTGAGCTATCGGGCTGAAAACTTGCATACTTATGCTTTAAGGGATGCTGAATCCGAATAAATAGGTTTCAGAATGTTTTAGCCCTGAGTTTTTGAGTTATGGCCCGACAAAGATATCCCAAAGTTTTGCTATACTAACCTTTTATGAAAAAATGGATTTTTCACCGAAACCTTTAAGTTTGAGCTATCGGGCTGAAAACTTGCATACTTATGCTTTAAGGGATGCTGAATCCGAATAAATAGGTTTCAGAATGTTGTAGCCCTTAGTTTTTGAGTTATGGCCCGACAAAGATTTCCCAAAGTTTTGCTATACTAAACCCTTATGAACAAATGGATTTTTCAGCGAAACCTTTAAATTTGAGCTATCGGGCTGAAAACTTGCATACTTATGCTTTAAGGAATGCTGAATCCGAATAAATAGGTTTCAGAATGTTTTAGCCCTTAGTTTTTGAGTTATGGCCCGGCAAAGATTTCCCAAAGTTTTGCTATACTAAACCCTTATGAAAAAATGGATTTTTCACCGAAACCTTTAAGTTTGAGCTATCGGGCTGAAAACTTGCATACTTATGCTTTAAAGGATGCTAAATCCGAATAAATAGGTTTCAGAATGTTTTAGCCCTTAGTTTTTGAGTTATGGCCCGACAAAGATTTCCCAAAGTTTTGCTATACTAACCCCTTATGAAAAAATGGATTTTTCACCGAAACCTTTAAGTTTGAGCTATCGGGCTGAAAACTTGCATACTTATGCTTTAAGGGGTGCTGAATCCGAATAAATAGGTTTCAGAATGTTTTAGCCCTTAGTTTTTGAGTTATGGCCCGACAAAGATTTCCCAAAGTTTTAAAAGGGTACCCCCTTATGAAAAAATGGATTTTTCACCGAAACCTTTAAGTTTGAGCTATCGGGCTGAAAACTTGCATACTTATGCTTTAAAGGATGCTAAATCCGAATAAATAGGTTTCAGAATGTTTTAGCCCTTAGTTGTTGAGTTATGGCCCGACAAAGATTTCCCAAAGTTTTAAAAGGGTACCCCCTTATAAAAAAATGGATATTTCACCGAAACCTTTAAGTTTGAGCTATCGGGCTGAAAATTTGCATACTTATGCTTTAAAGGATGCTAAATCCGAATAAATAGGTTTCAGAATGTCTTAGCCCTTAGTTTTTGAATTATGGCCCGACAAAGAATTCCCAAAGTTTTGGTATACTAACCCCTTATGAAAAAATGGATTTTTCACCGATACCTTTAAGTTTGAGCTATCGCGCTGAAAACTTGCATACTTATGCTTTAAGGGATGCTGAATCGGAATAAATAGGTTTCACAACGTTTTAGCCCTTAGTTTTTGAGTTATGGCCCGACAAAGATTTCCCAAAGTTTTAAAAGGGTACCCCCTTATGAAAAAATGGATTTTCACCAAAACCTTTAAGTTTGAGCTATCGGTCTGAAAACTTGCATACTTATGCATTAAGGGATGCTGAATCGGAATAAATAGGTTTCAGAATGTTTTAGCCCTTAGTTTTTGAGTTATGGCCCGACAAAGATTTCCCAAAGTTTTAGTATACATTAAATTTGAGCTTTCGGTTTGAAAACTTGCATACTTATGCTTTAAGGGATGCTGAATGCGAACAAATAGGTTTCAGAATGTTTCAGCCCTTAGTTTTTGAGTTATGGCCCGACAAAGATTTCCCAAAGTTTTGCTATACTAACCCCTTATGAAAAAATGGATTTTTCACCGAATACTTTAAGTTTGAGCTTTCGGTCTTTGAATAAATAGGTTTCAGAACGTTTTAGCCCTTAGTTTCTGAGTTATGGACCGGCAAAGATTTCCCAAAGTCTTAAAAGGGTACCCCCTTATGCAAAAATGGATTTTTCGCCGAAACCTTTAAGTTTGAGCTATCGGGCTGAAAACTTGCATACTTATGCTTTAAGGGATGCTAAATCCGAATAAATAGGTTTCAGAACGTTTTAGCCCTTAGTTTTTGAGCTATGGCCCGACAAAGATTTTCCAAAGTTTTGCTATACTAACAACCCCTTATGAAAAAATGGATTTTTCACCGAAACCTTTAAGTTTGAGCTATCGGGCTGAAAACTTGCATACTTATGCTTTAAGGGATGCTAAATCCGAATAAATAGGTTATAGAATGTTTTAGCCCTTAGTTTTTGAGTTATTGCCTGACAAAGATATCCCAAAGTTTTGCTATAGTTTTGCCCTTATGAAAAAATGGATTTTTCACCGAAACCTTTAAGTTTGAGCTATCGGTCTGAAAACTTGCATACTAATGTTTTAACAGATGCTGAATCCGAATAAATAGGTTTGAGAACGTTTTAGCCCTTAGATTTTGAGTTGTGGCCCGACAAAGATTTCCCAAAGTTTTAAAAGGATACCCCCTTATGAAAAAATGGATTTTTCACCGAAACCTTTAAGTTTGAGCTATCGGGCTGAAAACTTGCATACTTATGCTTTAACGGATGCTGAATCCGAATAAATAGGTTTCAGAATGTTGTAGCCCTTAGTCTTTGAGTTATGGCCCGACAAAAATATCCCAAAGTTTTGCTATACTAACCCCTTATGAAAAAATGGATTTTTCACCAAAACCTTTAAGTTTGAACTATCGGGCTGAAAACTTGCATACTTATGCTTTAAGGGATGCTAAATCCGAATAAATGGGTTTCAGAATGTTTTAGCCCTTAGTTTTTCAGTTATGGCCCGACAAAGATTTCCCAAAGTTTTAAAAGGGTACCCCCTTATGAAAAAATGGATTTTTCACCGAAACCTTTAAGTTTGAGCTATCGGGCTGAAAACTTGCATACTTATGCTTTAAGGGATGCTGAATCCGAATAAATAGGTTTCAAAATGTTTTAGTCCTTAGATTTTGAGTTGTGGCCCGACAAATATTTCCCAAAGTTTTAAAAGGATACCCCCTTATGAAAAAATGGATTTTTCACCGAAACCTTTAAGTTTGAGCTATCGGGCTGAAAACTTGCATACTTATGCTTTAAGGGATGCTGAATCCGAATAAATAGGTTTCAGAATGTTTTAGCCCTGAGTTTTGAGTTATGGCCCGACAAAGATATCCCAAAGTTTTGCTATACTAACCCCTTATGAAAAAATCAATTTTTCACCGAAACCTTTAAGTTTGAGCTATCGGGCTGAAAACTTGCATACTTATGCTTTAAGGGATGCTGAATCCGAATAAATAGGTTTCAGAATGTTGTAGCCCTTAGTCTTTGAGTTATGGCCCGACAAAAATATCCCAAAGTTTTGCTATTCTAACCCCTTATAAAAAATGGATTTTTCACCAAAACCTTTAAGTTTGAGCTATCGGGCTGAAAACTTGCATACTTATGCTTTAAAGGATGCTAAATCCGAATAAATAGGTTTCAGAATGTTTTAGCCCTTAGTTTTTGAGTTATGGCCCGACAAAGATTTCCCAAAGTTTTGCTATACTAACCCCTTATGAAAAAATGGATTTTTCACCGAAACCTTTAAGTTTGAGCTATCGGGCTGAAAACTTGCATACTTATGCTTTAACGGATGCTGAATCCGAATAAATAGGTTTCAGAATGTTTTAGCCCTGAGTTTTTGAGTTATGGCCCGACAAAGATATCCCAAAGTTTTGCTGTACTAACCCCTTATGATAAAATGGATTTTTCACCGAAACCTTTAAGTTTGAGCTATCGGGCTGAAAACTTGCATACTTATGCTTTAAGGGATGCTGAATCCGAATAAATAGGTTTCAGAATGTTGTAGCCCTTAGTCTTTGAGTTATGGCCCGACAAAGATTTCCCAAAGTTTTAGTATACTAACCCCTTATGAAAAAATGGATTTTTCACCGAATACATTAAGTTTGAGCTTTCGGTCTGAAAACTTGCATACTTATGCTTTAAGGGATGCTGAATGCGAACAAATAGGTTTCAGAATGTTTTAGCCCTTAGTTTTTGAGTTATGGCCCGACAAAGATTTCCCAAAGTTTTGCTATACTAACCCCTTATGAAAAAATGGATTTTTCACCGAATACTTTAAGTTTGAGCTTTCGGTCTTTGAATAAATAGGTTTCAGAATGTTTTAGCCCTTAGTTTTTGAGTTATGGCCCGACAAAGATTTCCCAAAGTTTTGCTATACTAACCCCTTATGAAAAAATGGATTTTTCACCAAAACCTTTAAGTTTGAGCTATCGGGCTGAAAACTTGCATACTTATGCTTTAAGGGATGCTGAATGCGAACAAATAGGTTTCAGAATGTTTTAGCCCTTAGTTTTTGAGTTATGGCCCGACAAAGATTTCCCAAAGTTTTGCTATACTAACCCCTTATAAAAAATGGATTTTTCACCAAAACCTTTAAGTTTGAGCTATCGGGCTGAAAACTTGCATACTTATGCTTTAAAGGATGCTAAATCCGAATAAATAGGTTTCAGAATGTTTTAGCCCTTAGTTTTTGAGTTATGGCCCGACAAAGATTTCCCAAAGTTTTAGTATACTAACCCCTTATGAAAAAATGGATTTTTCACCGAATACATTAAGTTTGAGCTTTCGGTCTGAAAACTTGCATACTTATGCTTTAAGGGATGCTGAATGCGAACAAATAGGTTTCAGAATGTTTTAGCCCTTAGTTTTTGAGTTATGGCCCGACAAAGATTTCCCAAAGTTTTGCTATACTAACCCCTTATGAAAAAATGGATTTTTCACCGAATACTTTAAGTTTGAGCTTTCGGTCTTTGAATAAATAGGTTTCAGAATGTTTTAGCCCTTAGTTTTTGAGTTATGGCCCGACAAAGATTTCCCAAAGTTTTGCTATACTAACCCCTTATGAAAAAATGGATTTTTCACCAAAACCTTTAAGTTTGAGCTATCGGGCTGAAAACTTGCATACTTATGCTTTAAGGGATGCTGAATCCGAAAAAATAGGTTTCAGAATGTTTTAGCACTCAGTTTTTGAGTTATGGCCCGACATAGATATCCCAAACTTTTGCTATACTAAACCCTTATGAAAAAATGGATTTTTCACCGAAACCTTTAAGTTTGAGCTATCGGGCTGAAAACTTGCATACTTATGCTTTAAGGGATGCTGAATCTGAATAAATAGGTTTCAGAATGCTTTAGCCCTTAGGTTTTTGAGTTATGGCCCGACAAAGATTTCCCAAAGTTTTGCTATACTAAACCCTTATGAAAAAATGGATTTTTCACCGAAACCTTTATGTTTGAGCTATCGGGCTGAAAACTTGCATACTTATGCTTTAAAGGATGCTAAATCCGAATAAATAGGTTTCAGAATGTTTTAGCCCTTAGTTTTTGAGTTATGGCCCGACAAAGATTTCCCAAAGTTTTGCTATACTAACCCCTTATGAAAAAATGGATTTTTCACCGAAACCTTTAAGTTTGAGCTATCGGGCTGAAAACTTGCATACTTATGCTTTAAGGGATGCTAAATCCGAATAAATAGGTTTCAGAATGTTTTAGCCCTTAGTTTTTGAGTTATGGCCCGACAAAGATTTCCCAAAAATGGATTTTTCACCGAAACCTTTAAGTTTGAGCTATCGGGCTGAAAACTTGCATACTTATGCTTTAAAGGATGCTGAATCCGAATAAATAGGTTTCAGAATGTTTTAGCCCTTAGTTTTTGAGTTATGGGCCAACAAAGATTTCCCAAAGTTTTGCTATACTAACCCCTTATGAAAAAATGGATTTTTCACCGAAACCTTTAAGTTTGAGCTATCGGGCTGAAAACTTGCATACTTATGCTTTAAGGGATGCTGAATCGGAATAAATAGGTTTCAGAATGTTTTAGCCCTTAGTTTTTGAGTTATGGTCCGACAAAGATTTCCAAAAGTTTTAAAAGGGTACCCCCTTATGAAAAAATGGATTTTTCACCGAAACCTTTAAGTTTGAGCTATCGGGCTGAAAACTTGCATACTTATGCTTTAAAGGATGCTGAATCCGAATAAATAGGTTTGAGAACGTTTTAGCCCTTAGATTTTGAGTTATGGCCCGAATAAGATTTCCCAAAGTTTTGCTATACTAACCACTTATGAAAAAATGGATTTTTCACCGAAACCTTTAAGTTTGAGCTATCGGGCTGAAAACTTGCATACTTATGCTTTAAAGGATGCTAAATCCGAATAAATAGGTTTCAGAATGTTTTAGCCCTTAGTTTTTGAGTTATGGCCCGACAAAGATTTCCCAAAGTTTTAGTATACTAACCCCTTATGAAAAAATGGATTTTTCACCGAATACATTAAGTTTGAGCTTTCGGTCTGAAAACATGCATACTTATGCTTTAAGGGATGCTGAATGCGAACAAATAGGTTTCAGAATGTTTTAGCCCTTAGTTTTTGAGTTATGGCCCGACAAAGATTTCCCAAAGTTTTGCTATACTAACCCCTTATGAAAAAATGGATTTTTCACCGAATACTTTAAGTTTGAGCTTTCGGTCTTTGAATAAATAGGTTTCAGAACGTTTTAGCCCTTAGTTTTTGAGTTATGGCCCGGCAAAGATTTCCCAAAGTCTTAAAAGGGTACCCCCTTATGAAAAAATGGATTTTTCACCGAAACCTTTAAGTTTGAGCTATCGGGCTGAAAACTTGCATACTTATGCTTTAAGGGATGCTAAATCCGAATAAATAGGTTTCAGAACGTTTTAGCCCTTAGTTTTTGAGCTATGGCCCGACAAAGATTTCCCAAAGTTTTAAAACGGTACCCCCTTATGAAAAAATGGATTTTTCACCGAAACCTTTAAGTTTGAGCTATCGGGCTGAAAACTTGCATACTTATGCTTTAAGGGATGCTAAATCCGAATAAATAGGTTTCAGAATGTTTTAGCCCTTAGTTTTTGAATTATGGCCCGACAAAGAATTCCCAAAGTTTTGGTATACTAACCCCTTATGAAAAAATGGATTTTTCACCGAAACCTTTAAGTTTGAGCTATCGGTCTGAAAACTTGCATACTTATGCTTTAAAGGATGCTGAATCCGAATAAATAGGTTTCAGAATGTTTTAGCGCTTAGTTTTTGAGTTATGGCCCGGCAAAGATTTCCCAAAGTTTTGCTATACTAACCACTTATGAAAAAATGGATTTTTCACCGAAACCTTTAAGTTTGAGCTATCGGGCTGAAAACTTGCATACTTATGCTTTAAAGGATGCTAAATCCGAATAGATAGGTTTCAGAATGTTTTAGCCCTTAGTTTTTGAGTTATAGCCCGACAAAGATTTCCCAAAGTTTTAAAAGGGTACCCCCGTATGAAAAAATGGATTTTTCACCGAAACCTTTAAGTTTGAGCTATCGGTCTGAAAACTTGCATACTTATGCTTTAAAGGATGCTGAATCCGAATAAATAGGGTTCAGAATGTTTTAGCGCTTAGTTTTTGAGTTATGGCCCGGCAAAGATTTCCCAAAGTTTTGCTATACTAACCACTTATGAAAAAATGGATTTTTCACAGAACCCTTTAAGTTTGAGCTATCGGGCTGAAAACTTGCATACTTATGCTTTAAGGGATGCTAAATCCGAATAGATAGGTTTCAGAATGTTTTAGCCCTTAGTTTTTGAGTTATAGCCCGACAAAGATTTCCCAAAGTTTTAAAAGGGTACCCCCTTATGAAAAAATGGATTTTTCACCGAAACCTTTAAGTTTGAGCTATCGGGCTGAAAACATGCATACTTATGCTTTAAGGGATGCTAAATCCGAATAAAAAGGTTTAAGAATGTTTTAGCCCTTAGTTTTTGAGTTATGGCCCGACAAAGATTTCCCAAAGTTTTGCTATACTAACCCCTTATGAAAAAATGGATTTTTCACCAAAACCTTTAAGTTTGAGCTATCGGGCTGAAAACTTGCATACTTATGCTTTAAGGGATGCTGAATCTGAAGAAATAGGTTTCAGAATGTTTTAGCCCTTAGGTTTTTGAGTTATGGCCCGACAAAGATTTCCCAAAGTTTTGCTATACTAAACCCTTATGAAAAAATGGATTTTTCACCGAAACCTTTATGTTTGAGCTATCGGGCTGAAAACTTGCATACTTATGCTTTAAAGGATGCTAAATCCGAATAAATAGGTTTCAGAATGTTTTAGCCCTTAGTTTTTGAGTTATGGCCCGACAAAGATTTCCCAAAGTTTTGCTATACTAACCCCTTATGAAAAAATGGATTTTTCACCGAAACCTTTAAGTTTGAGCTATCGGGCTGAAAACTTGCATACTTATGCTTTAAGGGATGCTAAATCCGAATAAATAGGTTTCAGAATGTTTTAGCCCTTAGTTTTTGAGTTATGGCCCGACAAATATTTCCCAAAGTTTTGCTATACTAACCCCTTATGAAAAAATGGATTTTTCACCGAAACCTTTAAGTTTGAGCTATCGGGCTGAAAACTTGCATACTTATGCTTTAAGGGATGCTAAATCCGAATAAATAGGTTTCAGAATGTTTTAGCCCTTAGTTTTTGAGTTATGGCCCGACAAAGATTTCCCAAAGTTTTGCTATACTAACCCCTTATGAAAAAATGGATTTTTCACCGAAACCTTTAAGTTTGAGCTATCGGGCTGAAAACTTGCATACTTATGCTTTAAGGGATGCTGAATCCGAATAAATAGGTTTCAGAATGTTGTAGCCCTTAGTTTTTGAGTTATGGCCCGACAAAAATATCCGAAAGTTTTGCTATACAAAAATGGAAATGGATAAAAAATGGATTTTTCACCAAAACCTTTAAGTTTGAGCTATCGGGCTGAAAACTTGCATACTTATCCTTTAAAGGATGCTAAATCCGAATAAATAGGTTTCAGAATGTTTTAGCCCTTAGTTTTTGAGTTATGGCCCGACAAAGATTTCCCAAAGTTTTGCTATACTAACCCCTTATGAAAAAATGGATGTTTCACCGAAACCTTTAAGTTTGAGCTATCGGGCTGAAAACTTGCATACTTATGCTTTAAGGGATGCTAAATCCGAATAAATAGGTTTCAGAATGTTTTAGCCCTTAGTTTTTGAGTTATGGCTCGACAAAGATTTCCCAAAGTTTTGCTATACTAACCCCTTATGAAAAAATGGATTTTTCACCGAAACCTTTAAGTTTGAGCTATCGGGCTGAAAACTTGCATACTTATGCTTTAAGGGATGCTAAATCCGAATAAATAGGTTTCAGAATGTTTTAGCCCTTAGTTTTTGAATTATGGCCCGACAAAGAATTCCCAAAGTTTTGGTATACTAACCCCTTATGAAAAAATGGATTTTTCACCGAATACTTTAAGTTT
Source organism: Dilophus febrilis (assembly GCA_958336335.1). Lineage (NCBI taxonomy): Eukaryota > Metazoa > Arthropoda > Insecta > Diptera > Bibionidae > Dilophus > Dilophus febrilis. Next base: position 37,417,647 of record OY284470.1, read on the forward strand.
GAGCTTTCGGTCTGAAAACTTGCATACTTATGCTTTAAGGGATGCTGAATTCGAATAAATAGGTTTCAGAAAGTTTTAGCTCTTAGTTTTTGAGTAATGGCCCGGCAAAATTTCCCAAAGTTTTGGTATACTAACCCCTTATGAAAAAATGGATGTTTCACCGAAACCTTTAAGTTTGAGCTATCGGGCTGAAAACTTGCATACTTATGCTTTAAGGGATGCTAAATCCGAATAAATAGGTTTCAGAATGTTTTAGCCCTTAGTTTTTGAGTTATGGCTCGACAAAGATTTCCCAAAGTTTTGCTATACTAACCCCTTATGAAAAAATGGATTTTTCACCGAAACCTTTAAGTTTGAGCTATCGGGCTGAAAACTTGCATACTTATGCTTTAAGGGATGCTAAATCCGAATAAATAGGTTTCAGAATGTTTTAGCCCTTAGTTTTTGAATTATGGCCCGACAAAGAATTCCCAAAGTTTTGGTATACTAACCCCTTATGAAAAAATGGATTTTTCACCGAATACTTTAAGTTTGAGCTTTCGGTCTGAAAACTTGCATACTTATGCTTTAAGGGATGCTGAATTCGAATAAATAGGTTTCAGAAAGTTTTAGCTCTTAGTTTTTGAGTAATGGCCCGGCAAAATTTCCCAAAGTTTTGCTATACTAACCCCTTATGAAAAAATGGATGTTTCACCGAAACCTTTAAGTTTGAGCTATCGGGCTGAAAACTTGCATACTTATGCTTTAAGGGATGCTGAATCCGAATAAAAAGGTTTCAGAATGTTGTAGCCCTTAGTTTTTGAGTTATGGCCCGACAAAAATATCCGAAAGTTTTGCTATACTAACCCCTTATAAAAAATGGATTTTTCACCAAAACCTTTAAGTTTGAGCTATCGGGCTGAAAACTTGCATACGTATCCTTTAAAGGATGCTAAATCCGAATAAATAGGTTTCAGTATGTTTTAGCCCTTAGTTTTTGAGTTATGGCCCGACAAAGATTTCCCAAAGTTTTGCTATACTAACCCCTTATGAAAAAATGGATGTTTCACCGAAACCTTTAAGTTTGAGCTATCGGGCTGAAAACTTGCATACTTATGCTTTAAGGGATGCTAAATCCGAATAAATAGGTTTCAGAATGTTTTAGCCCTTAGTTTTTGAGTTATGGCTCGACAAAGATTTCCCAAAGTTTTGCTATACTAACCCCTTATGAAAAAATGGATTTTTCACCGAAACCTTTAAGTTTGAGCTATCGGGCTGAAAACTTGCATACTTATGCTTTAAGGGATGCTAAATCCGAATAAATAGGTTTCAGAATGTTTTAGCCCTTAGTTTTTGAATTATGGCCCGACAAAGAATTCCCAAAGTTTTGGTATACTAACCCCTTATGAAAAAATGGATTTTTCACCGAATACTTTAAGTTTGAGCTTTCGGTCTGAAAACTTGCATACTTATGCTTTAAGGGATGCTGAATTCGAATAAATAGGTTTCAGAAAGTTTTAGCTCTTAGTTTTTGAGTAATGGCCCGGCAAAATTTCCCAAAATTTTTCTATACTAACCCCTTATGAAAAAATGGATTTTTCACCGAAACCTTTAAGTTTGAGCTATCGGGCTGAAAACTTGCATACTTATGCTTTAAGGGATGCTGAATCGGAATAAATAGGTTTCAGAATGTTTCAGCCCTTAGTTTTTGAGTTATGGCCCGACAAAGATATCCCAAAGTTTTAAAAGGGTACCCCCTTATGAAAAAATGGATTTTTCACCGAAACCTTTAAGTTTGAGCTATCGGGCTGAAAACTTGCATACTTATGCTTTAAAGGATGCTGAATCCGAATAAATAGGTTTGAGAACGTTTTAGCCCTTAGATTTTGAGTTGTGGCCCGACAAAGATTTCCCAAAGTTTTGCTATACTAACCCCTTATGAAAAAATGGATTTTTCACCGAAACCTTTAAGTTTGAGCTATGGGGCTGAAAACTTGCATACTTATGCTTTAAGGGATGCTGAATCCGAATAAAAAGGTTTGAGAACGTTTTAGCCCTTAGATTTTGAGTTGTGGCCCGACAAAGATTTCCCAAAGTTTTAAAAGGGTACCCCCTTATGAAAAAATGGATTTTTCACCGAAACCTTTAAGTTTGAGCTATCGGGCTGAAAACTTGCATACTTATGCTTTAAGGGATGCTGAATCCGAATAAATAAGTTTCAAAATGTTTTAGTCCTTTGTTTTTGTCCTTAGAATCCGAATAAATAGGTTTCAGAATGTTGTAGCCCTTAGTTTTTGAGTTATGGCCCTACAAAGATTTCCCAAAGTTTTGCTATACTAACCCCTTATGAAAAAATGGATTTTTCACCGAAACCTTTAAGTTTGAGCTATCGGGCTAAAAACTTGCATACTTATGCTTTAAGGGATGCTGAATCCGAATAAATAGGTTTCAAAATGTTTTAGTCCTTAGTTTTTGAGTTATGGCCCGACAAAGATTTCCCAAAGTTTTAAAAGGGTACCCCCTTATGAAAAAATGGATTTTTCACCGAAACCTTTAAGTTTGAGCTATCGGGCTGAAAACTTGCATACTTATGCTTTAAAGGATGCTGAATCCGAATAAATAGGTTTCAGAATGTTTTAGCCCTTAGTTTTTGAGTTATGGCCCGGCAAAGATTTCCCAAAGTCTTAAAAGGGTACCCCCTTATGAAAAAATGGATTTTTCACCGAAACCTTTAAGTTTGAGCTATCGGGCTGAAAACTTGCATACTTATGCTTTAAAGGATGCTGAATCCGAATAAATAGGTTTCAGAATGTTTTAGCCCTAAGTTTTTGAGTTATGGGCCGACAAAGATTTCCCAAAGTTTTGCTATACTAACCCCTTATGAAAAAATGGATTTTTCACCGAAACCTTTAAGTTTGAGCTATCGGGCTGAAAACTTGCATACTTATGCTTTAAGGGATGCTAAATCCGAATAAATAGGTTTCAGAATGTTTTAGCTCTTAGTTTTTGAGTTATGGCCCGACAAAAATTTCCCAAAGTTTTGCTATACTAACCCCTTATGAAAAAATTGATTTTTCACCGAAACCTTTAAGTTTGAGCTTTCGGTCTGAAAACTTGCATACTTAGACTTTTAGGGATGCTGAATCCGAATAAATAGGTTTCAGAATGTTTTAGCTCTTAGGTTTTGAGTTATGGCCCGACAAAGATTTCCCAAAGTTTTGCTATACTAACCCCTTATGAAAAAATGGATTTTTCACCGAAACCTTTAAGTTTGAGCTATCGGGCTGAAAACTTGCATACTTATGCTTTAAGGGATGCTAAATCCGAATAAATAGGTTTCAGAATGTTTTAGCCGTTAGTTTTTGAATTATGGCCCGACAAAGAATTCCCAAAGTTTTGCTATACTAACCCCTTATGAAAAAATGGATTTTTCACCGAATACATTAAGTTTGAGCTATCGGGCTGAAAACTTGCATACTTATGCTTTAAAGGATGCTGAATCCGAATAAATAGGTTTGAGAACGTTTTAGCCCTTAGATTTTGAGTTGTGGCCCGACAAAGATTTCCCAAAGTTTTAAAAGGGTACCCCCTTATGAAAAAATGGATTTTTCACCAAAACCTTTAAGTTTGAGCTATCGGGCTGAAAACTTGCATACTTATGCTTTAAAGGATGCTGAATCCGAATAAATAGGTTTCAGAATGTTTTAGCCCTAAGTTTTTGAGTTATGGGCCGACAAAGATTTCCCAAAGTTTTGCTATACTAACCCCTTATGAAAAAATGGATTTTTCACCGAAACCTTTAAGTTTGAGCTATCGGGCTGAAAACTTGCATACTTATGCTTTAAGGGATGCTAAATCCGAATAAATAGGTTTCAGAATGTTTTAGCTCTTAGTTTTTGAGTTATGGCCCGACAAAAATTTCCCAAAGTTTTGCTATACTAACCCCTTATGAAAAAATTGATTTTTCACCGAAACCTTTAAGTTTGAGCTTTCGGTCTGAAAACTTGCATACTTAGACTTTTAGGGATGCTGAATCCGAATAAATAGGTTTCAGAATGTTTTAGCTCTTAGGTTTTGAGTTATGGCCCGACAAAGATTTCCCAAAGTTTTGCTATACTAACCCCTTATGAAAAAATGGATTTTTCACCGAAACCTTTAAGTTTGAGCTATCGGGCTGAAAACTTGCATACTTATGCTTTAAGGGATGCTAAATCCGAATAAATAGGTTTCAGAATGTTTTAGCCGTTAGTTTTTGAATTATGGCCCGACAAAGAATTCCCAAAGTTTTGCTATACTAACCCCTTATGAAAAAATGGATTTTTCACCGAATACATTAAGTTTGAGCTATCGGGCTGAAAACTTGCATACTTATGCTTTAAAGGATGCTGAATCCGAATAAATAGGTTTGAGAACGTTTTAGCCCTTAGATTTTGAGTTGTGGCCCGACAAAGATTTCCCAAAGTTTTAAAAGGGTACCCCCTTATGAAAAAATGGATTTTTCACCGAAACCTTTAAGTTTGAGCTATCGGTCTGAAAACTTGCATACTTATGCTTTAAAGGATGCTGAATCCGAATAAATAGGTTTCAGAATGTTTTAGCGCTTAGTTTTTGAGTTATGGCCCGGCAAAGATTTCCCAAAGTTTTGCTATACTAACCCCTTATGAAAAAATGGATTTTTCACCGAAACCTTTAAGTTTGAGCTATCGGTCTGAAAACTTGCAAACTTATGCTTTAAAGGATGCTGAATCCGAATAAATAGGTTTCAGAATGTTTTAGCGCTTAGTTTTTGAGTTATGGCCCGGCAAAGATTTCCCAAAGTTTTGCTATACTAACCCCTTATGAAAAAATGGATTTTTCACCGAAACCTTTAAGTTTGAGCTATCGGGCTGAAAACTTGCATACTTATGCTTTAAGGGATGCTGAATCCGAATAAATAAGTTTCAAAATGTTTTAGTCCTTTGTTTTTGTCCTTAGAATCCGAATAAATAGGTTTCAGAATGTTGTAGCCCTTAGTTTTTGAGTTATGGCCCTACAAAGATTTCCCAAAGTTTTGCTATACTAACCCCTTATGAAAAAATGGATTTTTCACCGAAACCTTTAAGTTTGAGCTATCGGGCTAAAAACTTGCATACTTATGCTTTAAGGGATGCTGAATCCGAATAAATAGGTTTCAAAATGTTTTAGTCCTTAGTTTTTGAGTTATGGCCCGACAAAGATTTCCCAAAGTTTTAAAAGGGTACCCCCTTATGAAAAAATGGATTTTTCACCGAAACCTTTAAGTTTGAGCTATCGGGCTGAAAACTTGCATACTTATGCTTTAAAGGATGCTGAATCCGAATAAATAGGTTTCAGAATGTTTTAGCCCTTAGTTTTTGAGTTATGGCCCGGCAAAGATTTCCCAAAGTCTTAAAAGGGTACCCCCTTATGAAAAAATGGATTTTTCACCGAAACCTTTAAGTTTGAGCTATCGGGCTGAAAACTTGCATACTTATGCTTTAAAGGATGCTGAATCCGAATAAATAGGTTTCAGAATGTTTTAGCCCCTAGTTTTTAAGTTATGGCCCGACAAAGATTTCCCAAAGTTTTAAAAGGGTACCCCCTTATGAAAAAATGGATTTTTCACCGAAACCTTTAAGTTTGAGCTATCGGGCTGAAAACTTGCATACTTATGCTTTAAAGGTTGCTGAATCCGAATAAATAGGTTTGAGAACGTTTTAGCCCTTAGGTTTTGAGTTGTGGCCCGACAAAGATTTCCCAAAGTCTTAAAAGGGTACCCCCTTATGAAAAAATGGATTTTTCACCAAAACCTTTAAGTTTGAGCTATCGGGCTGAAAACTTGCATACTTATGCTTTAAAGGATGCTGAATCCGAATAAATAGGTTTCAGAATGTTTTAGCCCTAAGTTTTTGAGTTATGGGCCGACAAAGATTTCCCAAAGTTTTGCTATACTAACCCCTTATGAAAAAATGGATTTTTCACCGAAACCTTTAAGTTTGAGCTATCGGGCTGAAAACTTGCATACTTATGCTTTAAGGGATGCTAAATCCGAATAAATAGGTTTCAGAATGTTTTAGCTCTTAGTTTTTGAGTTATGGCCCGACAAAAATTTCCCAAAGTTTTGCTATACTAACCCCTTATGAAAAAATTGATTTTTCACCGAAACCTTTAAGTTTGAGCTTTCGGTCTGAAAACTTGCATACTTAGACTTTTAGGGATGCTGAATCCGAATAAATAGGTTTCAGAATGTTTTAGCTCTTAGTCTTTGAGTTATGGCCCGACAAAGATTTCCCAAAGTTTTGCTATACTAACCCCTTATGAAAAAATGGATTTTTCACCGAAACCTTTAAGTTTGAGCTATCGGGCTGAAAACTTGCATACTTATGCTTTAAGGGATGCTAAATCCGAATAAATAGGTTTCAGAATGTTTTAGCTCTTAGTTTTTGAGTTATGGCCCGACAAAAATTTCCCAAAGTTTTGCTATACTAACCCCTTATGAAAAAATGGATTTTTCACCGAAACCTTTAAGTTTGAGCTTTCGGTCTGAAAACTTGCATACTTAGACTTTTAGGGATGCTGAATCCGAATAAATAGGTTTCAGAATGTTTTAGCTCTTAGGTTTTGAGTTATGGCCCGACAAAGATTTCCCAAAGTTTTGCTATACTAACCCCTTATGAAAAAATGGATTTTTCACCGAAACCTTTAAGTTTGAGCTATCGGGCTGAAAACTTGCATACTTATGCTTTAAGGGATGCTAAATCCGAATAAATAGGTTTCAGAATGTTGTAGCCCTTAGTTTTTGAATTATGGCCCGACAAAGAATTCCCAAAGTTTTGCTATACTAACCCCTTATGAAAAAATGGATTTTTCACCGAATACATTAAGTTTGAGCTATCGGGCTGAAAACTTGCATACTTATGCTTTAAAGGATGCTGAATCCGAATAAATAGGTTTGAGAACGTTTTAGCCCTTAGATTTTGAGTTGTGGCCCGACAAAGATTTCCCAAAGTTTTAAAAGGGTACCCCCTTATGAAAAAATGGATTTTTCACCGAAACCTTTAAGTTTGAGCTATCGGTCTGAAAACTTGCATACTTATGCTTTAAAGGATGCTGAATCCGAATAAATAGGTTTCAGAATGTTTTAGCGCTTAGTTTTTGAGTTATGGCCCGGCAAAGATTTCCCAAAGTTTTGCTATACTAACCCCTTATGAAAAAATGGATTTTTCACAGAAACCTTTAAGTTTGAGCTATCGGGCTGAAAACTTGCATACTTATGCTTTAAAGGATGCTAAATCCGAATAGATAGGTTTCAGAATGTTTTAGCCCTTAGTTTTTGAGTTATAGCCCGACAAAGATTTCCCAAAGTTTTAAAAGGGTACCCCCTTATGAAAAAATGGATTTTTCACCGAAACCTTTAAGTTTGAGCTATCGGGCTGAAAACATGCATACTTATGCTTTAAGGGATGCTGAATCCGAATAAAAAGGTTTCAGAATGTTTTAGCCCTTAGTTTTTGAGTTATGGCCCGACAAAGATTTCCCAAAGTTTTGCTATACTAACCCCTTATGAAAAAATGGATTTTTCACCGAAACCTTTAAGTTTGAGCTATCGGGCTGAAAACTTGCATACTTATGCTTTAAAGGATGCTGAATCCGAATAAATAGGTTTCAGAATGTTTTAGCGCTTAGTTTTTGAGTTATGACCCGGCAAAGATTTCCCAAAGTTTTGCTATACTAACCACTTATGAAAAAATGGATTTTTCACAGAAACCTTTAAGTTTGAGCTATCGGGCTGAAAACTTGCATACTTATGCTTTAAGGGATGCTAAATACGAATAAATAGGTTTCAGAACGTTTTAGCCCTTCATTTTTGAGTTATGGCCCGGTAAAGATTTCCCAAAGTTTTGCTATACTAACCACTTATGAAAAAATGGATTTTTCACCGAAACCTTTAAGTTTGAGCTATCGGGCTGAAAACTTGCATACTTATGCTTTAAGGGATGCTGAATCCGAATAAAAAGGTTTCAGAATGTTTTAGCCCTTAGTTTTTGAGTTATGGCCCGAATAAGATTTCCCAAAGTTTTGCTATACTCACCCCTTATGAAAAAATGAATTTTTCACCGAATACATTAAGTTTGAGCTTTCGGTCTGAAAACTTGCATACTTATGCTTTAAGGGATGTTGAATGCGAACAAATTGGTTTCAGAATGTTTTAGCCCTTAGTTTTTGAGTTATGGCCCGACAAAGATTTCCCAAAGTTTTGCTATACTAACCCCTTATGAAAAAATGGATTTTTCACCGAATACTTTAAGTTTGAGCTCTCGGTCTTTGAATAAATAGGTTTCAGAACGTTTTAGCCCTTAGTTTTTGAGTTATGGCCCGGCAAAGATTTCCCAAAGTCTTAAAAGGGTACCCCCTTATGAAAAAATGGATTTTTCACCGAAACCTTTAAGTTTGAGCTATCGGGCTGAAAACTTGCATACTTATGCTTTAAGGGATGCTAAATCCGAATAAATAGGTTTCAGAACGTTTTAGCCCTTAGTTTTTGAGTTATGGCCCGACAAAGATTTCCCAAAGTTTTAAAAGGGTACCCCCTTATGAAAAAATGGATTTTTCACCGAAACCTTTAAGTTTGAGCTATCGGGCTGAAAACTTGCATACTTATGCTTTAAGGGATGCTAAATCCGAATAAATAGGTTTCAGAATGTTTTAGCCCTTAGTTTTTGAATTATGGCCCGACAAAGAATTCCCAAAGTTTTGGTATACTAACCCCTTATGAAAAAATGGATTTTTCACCGAGACCTTTAAGTTTGAGCTATCGGGCTGAAAACTTGCATACTTATGCTTTAAAGGATGCTGAATCCGAATAAATAGGTTTGAAAACGTTTTAGCCCTTAGATTTTGAGTTGTGGCCCGACAAAGATTTCCCAAAGTTTTAAAAGGGTACCCCCTTATGAAAAAATGGATTTTTCACCGAAACCTTTAAGTTTGAGCTATCGGGCTGAAAACTTGCATACGTATGCTTTAAAGGATGCTGAATCCGAATAAATAGGTTTCAGAATGTTTTAGCCCTGAGTTTTTGAGTTATGGCCCGGCAAAGATTTCCCAAAGTTTTGCTATACTAACCACTTATGAAAAAATGGATTTTTCACAGAAACCTTTAAGTTTGAGCTATCGGGCTGAAAACTTGCATACTTATGCTTTAAGGGATGCTAAATCCGAATAAATAGGTTTCAGAATGTTTTAGCCCTTAGTTTTTGAGTTATAGCCCGACAAAGATTTCTCAAAGTTTTAAAAGGGTACCCCCTTATGAAAAAATGGATTTTTCACCGAAACCTTTAAGTTTGAGCTATCGGGCTGAAAACATGCATACTTATGCTTTAAGGGATGCTGAATCCGAATAAATAGGTTTCAGAATGTTTTAGCCCTTAGTTTTTGAGTTATGGCCCGACAAAGATTTCCCAAAGTTTTGCTATACTAACCACTTATGAAAAAATGGATTTTTCACCGAAACCTTTAAGTTTGAGCTATCGGTCTGAAAACTTGCATACTTATGCTTTAAAGGATGCTGAATCCGAATAAATAGGTTTGAGAACGTTTTAGCCCTTAGATTTTGAGGTATGGCCCGGCAAAGATTTCCCAAAGTTTTGCTATACTAACCACTTATGAAAAAATGGATTTTTCACCGAAACCTTTAAGTTTGAGCTATGGGGCTGAAATCTTGCATACTTATGCTTTAAGGGATGCTGAATCCGAATAAATAGGTTTCAGAATGTTGTAGCGCTTAGTTTTTGAGTTATGGCCCGACAAAGATATCCCAAAGTTTTGCTATACTAACCGCTTATGAAAGAAAGGATTTTTCACCGAAACCTTTAAGTTTGAGCTATCGGGCTGAAAACTTGCATACTTATGCTTTAAGGGATGCTAAATCCGAATAAATGGGTTTCAGAATGTTTTAGCCCTTAGGTTTTGAGTTATGGCCCGACAAAGATTTCCCAAAGTTTTGCTATACTAACCACTTATGAAAAAATGGATTTTTCACCGAAACCTTTAAGTTTGAGCTATCGGTCTGAAAACTTGCATACTTATGTTTTAAGGGATGCTGAATCCGAATAAATAGGTTTCAGAACGTTTTAGCCCTTAGATTTTGAGTTGTGGCCCGACAAAGATTTCCCAAAGTTTTAAAAGGGTACCCCCTTATGAAAAAATGGATTTTTCACCGAATACTTTAAGTTTGAGCTTTCGGTCTGAAAACTTGCATACTTATGCTTTAAGGGGTGCTGAATCCGAATAAATAGGTTTCAGAATGTTTTAGCTCTTAGTTTTTGAGTTATGGCCCGGTAAAGATTTCCAAAATTTTGCTATACTAACCCCTTATGAAAAAATGGATTTTTCACCGAAACCTTTAAATTTGAGCTATCGGGCTGAAAACTTGCATACTTATGCTTTAAAGGATGCTGAATCCGAATAAATAGGTTTCAGAATGTTTTAGCCCTTAGTTTTTAAGTTATGGGCCGACAAAGATTTCCCAAAGTTTTGCTATACTAACCCCTTATGAAAAAATGGATTTTTCACCGAATACTTTAAGTTTGAGCTTTCGGTCTGAAAACTTGCATACTTATGCTTTAAGGGATGCTAAATCCGAATAAATAGTTTTCAGAATGTTTTAGCCCTTAGTTTTTGAGTTATGGCCCGACAAAGATTTCCCAAAGTTTTAAAAGGGTACCCCCTTATGAAAAAATGGATTTTTCACCGAAACCTTTAAGTTTGAGCTATCGGGCTGAAAACTTGCATACTTATGCTTTAAGGGATGCTAAATCCGAATAAATAGGTTTCAGAACGTTTTAGCGCTTGATTTTTGAATTATGGCCCGGTAAAGATTTCCCAAAGTTTTGCTATACTAACCACTTATGAAAAAATGGATTTTTCACCGAAACCTTTAAGTTTGAGCTATCGGGCTGAAAACTTGCATACTTATGCTTTAAGGGATGCTGAATCCGAATAAAAAGGTTTCAGAATGTTTTAGCCCTTAGTTTTTGAGTTATGGCCCGACAAAGATTTCCCAAAGTTTTGCTATACTAACCACTTATGAAAAAATGGATTTTTCACCGAAACCTTTAAGTTTGAGCTATCGGGCTGAAAACTTGCATACTTATGCTTTAAGGGATGCTGAATCCGAATAAATAGGTTTCAGAATGTTTTAGCCCATAGTTTTTGAGTTATGGCTCGACAAAGATTTCCCAAAGTTTTGCTATACTAACCCCTTATGAAAAAATGGATTTTTCACCGAAACCTTTAAGTTTGAGCTATCGGGCTGAAAACTTGCATACTTATGCTTTAAAGGATGCTGAATCCGAATAAATAGGTTTGAGAACGTTTTAGCCCTTAGATTTTGAGTTATGGCCCGGCAAAGATTTCCCAAAGTTTTGCTATACTAACCACTTATGAAAAAATGGATTTTTCACCGAAACCTTTAAGTTTGAGCTATCGGGATGAAAACTTGCATACTTATGCTTTAAAGGATGCTAAATCCGAATAAATAGGTTTCAGAATGTTTTAGCCCTTAGTTTTTGAGTTATGGCCCGACAAAGATTTCCCAAAGTTTTGCTATACTAACCCCTTATGAAAAAATGGATTTTTCACCGAAACCTTTAAGTTTGAGCTATCGGGCTGAAAACTTGCATACTTATGCTTTAAGGGATGCTAAATCCGAATAAATAGGTTTCAGAATGTTTTAGCCCTTAGTTTTTGAGTTATGGCCCGACAAAGATTTCCCAAAGTTTTGCTATACTAACCCCTTATGAAAAAATGGATTTTTCACCGAATACTTTAAGTTTGAGCTTTCGGTCTTTGAATAAATAGGTTTCAGAACGTTTTAGTCCTTAGTTTTTGAGTTATGGCCCGGCAAAGATTTCCCATAGTTTTAAAAGGGTACCCCCTTATGAAAAAATGGATTTTTCTACGAAACCTTTAAGTTTGAGCTATCGGGCTGAAAACTTGCATACTTATGCTTTAAGGGATGCTAAATCCGAATAAATAGGTTTCAGAATGTTTTAGCTCTTAGTTTTTGAGTTATGGCCCGACAAAGATTTCCCAAAGTTTTGCTATACTAACCCCTTATGAAAAAATGGATTTTTCACCCAAACCTTTAAGTTTGAGCTATCGGGCTGAAAACTTGCATACTTATGCTTTAAGGGATGCTAAATCCGAATAAATAGGTTTCAGGATGTTTTAGCGCTTAGTTTTTGAGTTATGGCCCGACAAAGATGTCCCAAAGTTTTAAAAGGGTACCCCCTTATGAAAAAATGGATTTTTCACCGAAACCTTTAAGTTTGAGCTATCGGGCTGAAAACTTGCATACTTATGCTTTAAGGGATGCTGAATCCGAATAAATAGGTTTAAGAACGTTTAAGCTCTTGGTTTTTGAGTTATGGTCCGACAAAGATTTCCCAAAGTTTTGCTATAACCCCTTAAGTATAACCCCTTATGTACGATGTACTAACCGCTTATGAAAAAATGGATTTTTCACCGAAACCTTTAAGTTTGAGCTATGGGGCTGAAATCTTGCATACTTATGCTTTAAGGGATGCTGAATCCGAATAAATAGGTTTCAGAATGTTGTAGCGCTTAGTTTTTGAGTTATGGCCCGACAAAGATATCCCAAAGTTTTGCTATACTAACCGCTTATGAAAAAATGGATTTTTCACCGAAACCTTTAAGTTTGAGCTATCGGGCTGAAAACTTGCATACTTATGCTTTAAGGGATGCTAAATCCGAATAAATGGGTTTCAGAATGTTTTAGCCCTTAGGTTTTGAGTTATGGCCCGACAAAGATTTCCCAAAATTTTGCTATACTAACCACTTATGAAAAAATGGATTTTTCACCGAAACCTTTAAGTTTGAGCTATCGGTCTGAAAACTTGCATACTTATGTTTTAAGGGATGCTGAATCCGAATAAATAGGTTTCAGAACGTTTTAGCCCTTAGATTTTGAGTTGTGGCCCGACAAAGATTTCCCAAAGTTTTAAAAGGGTACCCCCTTATGAAAAAATGGATTTTTCACCGAATACTTTAAGTTTGAGCTTTCGGTCTGAAAACTTGCATACTTATGCTTTAAGGGGTGCTGAATCCGAATAAATAGGTTTCAGAATGTTTTAGCTCTTAGTTTTTGAGTTATGGCCCGGTAAAGATTTCCAAAATTTTGCTATACTAACCACTTATGAAAAAATGGATTTTTCACCGAAACCTTTAAATTTGAGCTATCGGGCTGAAAACTTGCATACTTATGCTTTAAAGGATGCTGAATCCGAATAAATAGGTTTCAGAATGTTTTAGCCCTTAGTTTTTAAGTTATGGCCCGACAAAGATTTCCCAAAGTTTTGCTATACTAACCCCTTATGAAAAAATGGATTTTTCACCGAATACTTTAAGTTTGAGCTTTCGGTCTGAAAACTTGCATACTTATGCTTTAAGGGATGCTAAATCCGAATAAATAGTTTTCAGAATGTTTTAGCCCTTAGTTTTTGAGTTATGGCCCGACAAAGATTTCCCAAAGTTTTAAAAGGGTACCCCCTTATGAAAAAATGGATTTTTCACCGAAACCTTTAAGTTTTAGCTATCGGGCTGAAAACTTGCATACTTATCCTTTAAGGGATGCTAAATCCGAATAAATAGGTTTCATAACGTTTTAGCCCTTAATTTTTGAATTATGGCCCGGTAAAGATTTCCCAAAGTTTTGCTATACTAACCACTTATGAAAAAATGGATTTTTCACCGAAACCTTTAAGTTTGAGCTATCGGGCTGAAAACTTGCATACTTATGCTTTAAGGGATGCTAAATCCGAATAAATAGGTTTCAGAATGTTTGAGCCCTTAGTTTTTGAGTTATGGCCCGACAAAGATTTCCCAAAGTTTTGCTATACTAACCACTTATGAAAAAATGGATTTTTCACCGAAAACTTTAAGTTTGAGCTATCGGGCTGAAAACTTGCATACTTATGCTTTAAGGGATGCTGAATCCGAATAAATAGGTTTCAGAATGTTTTAGCCCATAGTTTTTGAGTTATGGCTCGACAAAGATTTCCCAAAGTTTTGCTATACTAACCCCTTATGAAAAAATGGATTTTTCACCGAAACCTTTAAGTTTGAGCTATCGGGCTGAAAACTTGCATACTTATGCTTTAAGGGATGCTGAATCCGAATAAATAGGTTTCAGAACGTTTTAGCCCTTTGTTTTTGAGTGATGACCCGACAAAGATTTCCCAAAGTTTTGCTATACTAACCCCTTATGAAAAAATGGATTTTCTCCGAAACCTTTAAGTTTGAGCTTTCGGTCTGAAAACTTGCATACTTATGCCTTAAGGGATGCTGAATCCGAATAAATAGGTTTCAGAACGTTTTAGCCCATAAATTTTGAGTTGTGGCCCGACAAAGATTTCCCAAAGTTTTGCTATACTAACCCCTTATGAAAAAATGGATTTTTCACCGAAACCTTTAAGTTTGAGCTATCGGGCTGAAAACTTGCATACTTATGCTTTAAAGGATGCTAAATCCAAATAAATAGGTTTCAGAAAGTTTTAGCCCTTTGTTTTTGAGTTATGGCCCGACAAAGATTTCCCAAAGTTTTGCTATACTAACCCCTTATGAAAAAATGGATTTTTCACCGAAACCTTTAAGTTTGAGCTATCGGGCTGAAAACTTGCATACTTATGCTTTAAAGGATGCTGAATCCGAATAAATAGGTTTGAGAACGTTTTAGCCCTTAGATTTTGAGTTATGGCCCGGCAAAGATTTCCCAAAGTTTTGCTATACTAACCACTTATGAAAAAATGGATTTTTCACCGAAACCTTTAAGTTTGAGCTATCGGGATGAAAACTTGCATACTTATGCTTTAAAGGATGCTAAATCCGTATAAATAGGTTTCAGAATGTTTTAGCCCTTAGTTTTTGAGTTATGGCCCGACAAAGATTTCCCAAAGTTTTGCTATACTAACCCCTTATGAAAAAATGGATTTTTCACCTAAACCTTTAAGTTTGAGCTATCGGGCTGAAAACTTGCATACTTATGCTTTAAGGGATGCTGAATTCAAATAAATAGGTTTCAGAACGTTTTAGCCCTTAGCTTTTGAGTGATGACCCGACAAAGATTTCCCAAAGTTTTGCTATACTAACCCCTTATGAAAAAATGGATTTTCACCGAAACCTTTAAGTTTGAGCTTTCGGTCTGATAACTTGCATACTTATGCCTTAAGGGATGCTGAATCCGAATAAATAGGTTTCAGAACGTTTTAGCCCATAAATTTTGAGTTGTGGCCCGACAAAGATTTCCCAAAGTTTTGCTATACTAACCCCTTATGAAAAAATGGATTTTTCACCGAAACCTTTAAGTTTGAGCTATCGGGCTGAAAACTTGCATACTTATGCTTTAAAGGATGCTAAATCCAAATAAATAGGTTTCAGAACGTTTTAGCCCTTTGTTTTTGAGTTATGGCCCGACAAAGATTTCCCAAAGTTTTGCTATACTAACCCCTTATGAAAAAATGGATTTTTCACCGAAACCTTTAAGTTTGAGCTATCGGGCTGAAAACTTGCATACTTATGCTTTAAGGGATGCTGAATCCGAATAAATAGGTTTCAGAATGTTTTAGCCCATAGTTTTTGAGTTATGGCTCGACAAAGATTTCCCAAAGTTTTGCTATACTAACCCCTTATGAAAAAATGGATTTTTCACCGAAACCTTTAAGTTTGAGCTATCGGGCTGAAAACTTGCATACTTATGCTTTAAAGGATGCTGAATCCCAATAAATAGGTTTCAGAACGTTTTAGCCCTTTGTTTTTGAGTTATGGCCCGACAAAGATTTCCCAAAGTTTTGCTATACTAACCCCTTATGAAAAAATGGATTTTTCACCGAAACCTTTAAGTTTGAGCTATCGGGCTGAAAACTTGCATACTTATGCTTTAAGGGGTGCTGAATCCGAATAAATAGGTTTCAGAATGTTTTAGCTCTTAGTTTTTGAGTTATGGCCCGGTAAAGATTTCCAAAATTTTGCTATACTAACCACTTATGAAAAAATGGATTTTTCACCGAAACCTTTAAATTTGAGCTATCGGGCTGAAAACTTGCATACTTATGCTTTAAAGGATGCTGAATCCGAATAAATAGGTTTCAGAATGTTTTAGCCCTTAGTTTTTAAGTTATGGCCCGCCAAAGATTTCCCAAAGTTTTGCTATACTAACCCCTTATGAAAAAATGGATTTTTCACCGAATACTTTAAGTTTGAGCTTTCGGTCTGAAAACTTGCATACTTATGCTTTAAGGGATGCTAAATCCGAATAAATAGTTTTCAGAATGTTTTAGCCCTTAGTTTTTGAGTTATGGCCCGACAAAGATTTCCCAAAGTTTTAAAAGGGTACCCCCTTATGAAAAAATGGATTTTTCACCGAAACCTTTAAGTTTTAGCTATCGGGCTGAAAACTTGCATACTTATGCTTTAAGGGATGCTAAATCCGAATAAATAGGTTTCAGAACGTTTTAGCCCTTAATTTTTGAATTATGGCCCGGTAAAGATTTCCCAAAGTTTTGCTATACTAACCACTTATGAAAAAATGGATTTTTCACCGAAAACTTTAAGTTTGAGCTATCGGGCTGAAAACTTGCATACTTATGCTTTAAGGGATGCTGAATCCGAATAAATAGGTTTCAGAATGTTTTAGCCCATAGTTTTTGAGTTATGGCTCGACAAAGATTTCCCAAAGTTTTGCTATACTAACCCCTTATGAAAAAATGGATTTTTCACCGAAACCTTTAAGTTTGAGCTATCGGGCTGAAAACTTGCATACTTATGCTTTAAGGGATGCTGAATCCGAATAAATAGGTTTCAGAACGTTTTAGCCCTTAGCTTTTGAGTGATGACCCGACAAAGATTTCCCAAAGTTTTGCTATACTAACCCCTTATGAAAAAATGGATTTTCACCGAAACCTTTAAGTTTGAGCTTTCGGTCTGAAAACTTGCATACTTATGCCTTAAGGGATGCTGAATCCGAATAAATAGGTTTCAGAACGTTTTAGCCCATAAATTTTGAGTTGTGGCCCGACAAAGATTTCCCAAAGTTTTGCTATACTAACCCCTTATGAAAAAATGGATTTTTCACCGAAACCTTTAAGTTTGAGCTATCGGGCTGAAAACTTGCATACTTATGCTTTAAAGGATGCTAAATCCAAATAAATAGGTTTCAGAAAGTTTTAGCCCTTTGTTTTTGAGTTATGGCCCGACAAAGATTTCCCAAAGTTTTGCTATACTAACCCCTTATGAAAAAATGGATTTTTCACCGAAACCTTTAAGTTTGAGCTATCGGGCTGAAAACTTGCATACTTATGCTTTAAAGGATGCTGAATCCGAATAAATAGGTTTGAGAACGTTTTAGCCCTTAGATTTTGAGTTATGGCCCGGCAAAGATTTCCCAAAGTTTTGCTATACTAACCACTTATGAAAAAATGGATTTTTCACCGAAACCTTTAAGTTTGAGCTATCGGGATGAAAACTTGCATACTTATGCTTTAAAGGATGCTAAATCCGTATAAATAGGTTTCAGAATGTTTTAGCCCTTAGTTTTTGAGTTATGGCCCGACAAAGATTTCCCAAAGTTTTGCTATACTAACCCCTTATGAAAAAATGGATTTTTCACCTAAACCTTTAAGTTTGAGCTATCGGGCTGAAAACTTGCATACTTATGCTTTAAGGGATGCTGAATTCAAATAAATAGGTTTCAGAACGTTTTAGCCCTTAGCTTTTGAGTGATGACCCGACAAAGATTTCCCAAAGTTTTGCTATACTAACCCCTTATGAAAAAATGGATTTTCACCGAAACCTTTAAGTTTGAGCTTTCGGTCTGATAACTTGCATACTTATGCCTTAAGGGATGCTGAATCCGAATAAATAGGTTTCAGAACGTTTTAGCCCATAAATTTTGAGTTGTGGCCCGACAAAGATTTCCCAAAGTTTTGCTATACTAACCCCTTATGAAAAAATGGATTTTTCACCGAAACCTTTAAGTTTGAGCTATCGGGCTGAAAACTTGCATACTTATGCTTTAAAGGATGCTAAATCCAAATAAATAGGTTTCAGAACGTTTTAGCCCTTTATTTTTGAGTTATGGCCCGACAAAGATTTCCCAAAGTTTTGCTATACTAACCCCTTATGAAAAAATGGATTTTTCACCGAAACCTTTAAGTTTGAGCTATCGGGCTGAAAACTTGCATACTTATGCTTTAAGGGATGCTGAATCCGAATAAATAGGTTTCAGAATGTTTTAGCCCATAGTTTTTGAGTTATGGCTCGACAAAGATTTCCCAAAGTTTTGCTATACTAACCCCTTATGAAAAAATGGATTTTTCACCGAAACCTTTAAGTTTGAGCTATCGGGCTGAAAACTTGCATACTTATGCTTTAAAGGATGCTGAATCCCAATAAATAGGTTTGAGAACGTTTTAGCCCTTAGATTTTGAGTTATGGCCCGGCAAAGATTTCCCAAAGTTTTGCTATACTAACCCCTTATGAAAAAATGGATTTTTCACCGAAACCTTTAAGTTTGAGCTATCGGGATGAAAACTTGCATACTTATGCTTTAAAGGATGCTAAATCCGAATAAATAGGTTTCAGAATGTTTTAGCCCTTAGTTTTTGAGTTATGGCCCGACAAAGATTTCCCAAAGTTTTGCTATACTAACCCCTTATGAAAAAATGGATTTTTCACCTAAACCTTTAAGTTTGAGCTATCGGGCTGAAAACTTGCATACTTATGCTTTAAGGGATGCTGAATCCGAATAAATAGGTTTCAGAACGTTTTAGCCCTTAGCTTTTGAGTGATGACCCGACAAAGATTTCCCAAAGTTTTGCTATACTAACCCCTTATGAAAAAATGGATTTTCACCGAAACCTTTAAGTTTGAGCTTTCGGTCTGAAAACTTGCATACTTATGCCTTAAGGGATGCTGAATCCGAATAAATAGGTTTCAGAACGTTTTAGCCCATAAATTTTGAGTTGTGGCCCGACAAAGATTTCCCAAAGTTTTGCTATACTAACCCCTTATGAAAAAATGGATTTTTCACCGAAACCTTTAAGTTTGAGCTATCGGGCTGAAAACTTGCATACTTATGCTTTAAAGGATGCTAAATCCAAATAAATAGGTTTCAGAACGTTTTAGCCCTTTGTTTTTGAGTTATGGCCCGACAAAGATTTCCCAAAGTTTTGCTATACTAACCCCTTATGAAAAAATGGATTTTTCACCGAAACCTTTAAGTTTGAGCTATCGGGCTGAAAACTTGCATACTTATGCTTTAAGGGATGCTAAATCCGAATAAATAGGTTTCAGAATGTTTTAGCCCTTAGTTTTTGAGTTATGGCCCGACAAAGATTTCCCAATGTTTTGCTATACTAACCCCTTATGAAAAAATGGATTTTTCACCGAAACCTTTAAGTTTGAGCTATCGGGCTGAAAACTTGCATACTTATGCTTTAAGGGATGCTAAATCCGAATAAATAGGTTTCAGAACACCTGTTCGTGTACTAGCCTCATTTTTAATAAATATAAGTAGTGGCAGAAGATGAATGTGCTCGGCCTATTTCTCCTCGCTGTAGCACGTAGATGAGCTCCCAGTGCCGGGTTAAATATCCGATCACTAGTTTAGTGTTCGTTTTGTTTAGCCTGAGAATTTGTTTCGCCTTTTGAATATGCACGAATAAAGATTTTCGAGTGACTACAATCATCGGTGTCATTCCAGTAGTTCTGGGACTCCCGTATCAAAACTGGGCTAGCCAAACCACAAATTGTTCTGGGTTGAATGTTTGAGCGCGCACAGCCCTTTCTTGCGATAGAGTTTGCTCTCTCGTTGCCCTCCATTCCACTATGCCCAGGTACATCCACATTAATGTGACTTTGTTTACCACCGACACCGTCTTCCGTTATCCTTAGACCAGCTTCGACTCTATTTCTCTGGATGGCTTGAGGGCCATAAGTTCCGCTTTGCTCTCTGATAGGATGATATATATCTATTGGTATTTATATCCCTTATCCCTAAGCCATCATCTGATGCGAAGTTCTATAGCATTAATTCTACCCTGAAAAACTGTGGTGTAGCAATCCAGAGTGGTTCCAAGTTCCACCTTAGGATTGGCCGATATACCTAGGATCTATAGGTGGTATCCACCGGCACCAGGAAGAGAAATACGTGTCATTATTGATTTCTTCATCCAGTCAGCCCGTTGATTGGTTGACATTCTAGATATACCTACTCTAACAATAGTTGCGTGAACAACCGATTCCTATTCTCATTTTTAATATATAGATGTGGTGGCGGAAGATCCAGTATTACTTCCAGAGCGGCCGTCGGAGTTGTTCTCATTGCTCCAATAATTCGCAATCACCCCAATATAATGAAGTTTGTTTAGTTTTCTCTGTGTCATCCTCTGTTGAGTCCTACTGCTTCAGACTGCTAATGCATACGTCGAGTTATCACTTTGTATAACCGCAGAGTGCCATATTCAGAGTAAGGTCGAAGTTCTTCCTATTAGGCTTCTAACACTCATCTATAAGGAGATTTTTCTCGTTGTTAATTGGGAGTTGGTGGTGGTGGCTTCCCTCGAGAACCCAACCATAATTTTCAATATATGAATTCAAAATATAGATTAAGAATATAATACGCACAGACACCGCATAAAACCTACTAACTAACAATAAATTAATAATTCTCTACTATTTTAGGGTGAATTAACGATTACATTTGATATGGAAGAATTAGAAAATGCATTATTTTTAGATCAAATTCCACCAATTTGGACAGCAAGGGCATATCCATCACTATTAGGATTAACATCATGGTTTGTTGATTTATTGATGCGATTACGTGAATTGGAAACTTGGTCAACTGATTTTGTGGTAATTATATTATATTTAGTAAACGATTAAATATTATAATTAACTCTATAAAATGTAAGAATAATAATGAAAACTCCATTCAAATAAAACATTTAGCTTCCATCATGCGTTTGGTTAGCGGGATTTTTTAATCCTCAATCATTACTTACGGCCATTATGCAAAGTACAGCACGTCGTAATGAATTGCCATTGGATAAAATGTGTTTGGTTTGTGATGTCACAAAAAAACAAAAGGAAGATTTTACGTAAATATTTATTTATTTTGTTTTTTATATTAAATTCTTGATAGGTGCTATTCCGTTACAGGGATATTCTTTTAATATTTCCAAATTGTTGTTGTTGTCCCCCTCCCCCCATTTTTACAGGAAGCCATATTTATATTAAACATTGCTCCCGCCCGGAAAATTGATTGAACTTTTTTTCCCATATTGTAAAAAAATCGAAGATCGAAGATTCTTTGTCCGAAACGAAAATAAAAAAATAATGAAATATCGAAACTATCAATTTTAACTTCGCGGTGAATTCATCTTCTTTACTCCATAGCGTGGGATCTTAGGACACAAATAAATATCTTTCGTCAAACCCTATTCGCCGCCTGCACCAAACCCCTCATTAACCGCGCTGGCCTCCACCAAAAACGTAAGGCACCATGAAGATTTAAGGGTACCTTCTGCTACGTGTTCCTTTGGGTTTCATTTAAATGCCGACATTGGAATGTTATCAAAATTGCTTTCACCTGCCTCTGTCAGCCAGATATCATTGTGAGAACTGTGAGATCTGTTTAAAATCATTGTTTCAGATATGACATTTCTCATTAATATTGTTCGTTTAGTTTAGCGTTTTTGGGGCGAAATGGTTTAAAAATTTTGAATGTGTGAGTGGTTGTTTTTTACAACAACGGATCGGTTGTGTTACAAAAGAAAATAAGGTAAAACAGTACAGTTTAGCAACGTAGTAAAGATATATGATTTTGATTGTATGCCAAGTTGTTAAGGACCATATTCTGGCCAACTTTTCATTTGGACTTAGTTGCGGACTCGCTCCCAAGAACAGTTTGTATGGTAAAATGTTAACTTTCCGTCTTCGAAGGAGAAATTTCTGGCGAAAGTTGTTGTTAAGGCATATCTCTCCTACAACTTTTTGGGCTAATTCGCATATTTCGCAAAGAAGAGAGAAATGAATGTGTGAATGTGAATGTGAATGAATGTGTTGAATGAGCTTTGGATAGTTTGTAGTACGCATGACTGTGAAGAATACGGCTTTTGAAAATTAATATCAAAACGAAACAAATCATAATAGTGCGATAATCCATTCCAAGAATCCGGAGGAAAGCCTACTGCGTCCAAAATCACATTTTTAATTAATATCCCGATTTGGAATTCATGGATGCGCATGCATGGGCAGAGGCCATCTTGAATAAAATCGCTATTTTGATATAACCAAAAAAAAAAACAAAGTTGCTTCTATGAAATGTGTGGATTAGTCCAAAATACAGTAATGATGAATTCCCGGGAATTCGATGCATTCGCCCCTGCAATTCACCTCTGCAAATGCTAGCAGCTAAAAAATTATTTTTTTTTTTCGTTGAGGTGAGGAAATCGTTTTTACTAGCATATTGAGGGGCTCTCGTTACCAAATGTATCGTCTCCTTTGATATATCGTCCTGCCAAACACCCATCCAGAAGATTAAGAGCAGGAAGGTTCCGCGCCGTGTACTGCGGCCCATAGGATCTATTTCACTTCTCGAATATCATTATAACGTATTTAAAAAAATGTGAATTGGTCTCGAAGATTCGAAGAGACGACCGGCGGACTAAATTGATCTTCTTAATTAAGGATTATAGTTTAAATAAAAAAAAACATTTAATTTGCATTTCGGTATCTGTAATATCAGACGACACCGTGCCTTGGGATGGAACGGTAAACGGTACCGTTGTTTCATTTAATGTATTAAGATAAGCGTCACTTTCTTCGGCTTTTTTTCGTTTTGCTGGAGTCCATATATATGTTGTTGTTAGACTTGTAACTGAGCTTTGGTTGGTCAGCCATGGTAAGACTAATATTTCCAGAGGACAGACACCGGTCGTCTGAGAAGGTGGAAGTTCTTAGTGCATTGCTCCCCTAAGGCGTTTCTGACGTGGGTGTTTCTATCAGTATAGGTTCGGTTCATTGCAACCTACGCTCTCGCACGACGTCCGAAGGTGACTTCCGATTGACTGTTCATTTTTTGCGTACTACAACATATCCAAATTACAGTCAAATTGGTGTATGTGATAAGGTTTCTGGTAAGTAAAAAAATAAAAAAAATACTGGTAGTTAGAGAAACAATCGCATTTGTCATTTGAAAATAAGGAGTAATTATACAATATATTAATATGAACGATACGGTATCGAGCTGTGGGGTACTGCCGGTGTAGGTCAATTATTCAAATTATAGAACGTGTCTGATAAAAAGTATTAAGAATGGTAATGGTCAATGCGCTATTCTATGTGCATAACATAAATGTTCGTAAACGCTCGACAAATCCGTGCCTTAACTGAGAAGGTACGAATAAATAGAATTAAACACCTCAAAAGTTCGTCGAACATCCAAATAAATTGGTATACTACTGGTTACGAATTGAACTACTCCATTGGTTAGATAGACTTATTTGGAGGATGTCGCAATGCTTTATATCAATATTATTTATATTTCTATTTCTATTTTCATAATAAACATCACAAAAAAAATTAATAAAAGAACTGCACCTCGCGAAGGTGCCTATGTACATGGCATGTTTATGGAAGGCGCCAGATGGGATGCACAATCTGGAATAATAATGGAATCAAG
Organism: Dilophus febrilis; assembly: GCA_958336335.1. Taxonomy (NCBI): domain Eukaryota; kingdom Metazoa; phylum Arthropoda; class Insecta; order Diptera; family Bibionidae; genus Dilophus; species Dilophus febrilis. The sequence goes on from OY284470.1 coordinate 37,441,384, forward strand.
ATTAAAAGAATTATTTCCATCAATGCCGGTTATTAATATTAGGGTAAGTAATTATATAAATACAAGAAATAATATAAATTATCTTTCAATTCAAGTTAAAGCCTCTAAGGCTAAAGCTCTATTAAAAGTCCTTATACGCGTTTCGGGATTCTTTTAGTATGTCATTAGAAAAAAAAATCCTCACAATCAACTACCCTCAAACTCAAACAGTACCATGTTTTATTCATTGTTTTCGTTGTGTGTTCTCAATATGACGCTTTTTTTATAAATTCAGCAACGATTCACGAACGAACTTATGCAGGATAATAGGTATGCCAATATGGCTCACAGCCGCTCACGGATTAATCTCTGACATGAAATATTTTTTTGTGAACGTATTCATTTTATATCTTTCACTTTCTTACTAGAATTACGAGCTAAAAGTGTAAACAACATATGCTTTTTTGTTGTTGAAAATGTTGTGTCATGTGTACCAGAAAAATGTGATTCGCCGGCGGGTTTGTTGTAATTGTTTTAAAATTGGACGAAAACTGCTACTGAAAGTTATAAAATTCTTGTTGAATTTTATGGTGGTGAGCATGCTTTACGTGATAAAGTCAGAGTAGAGTAGCTGTGCCGGTTCTAGGCCACCTACGCCCCCATGTCCATAAGAGTTACATGTGAGTGAGTAGTGCGGCAAATATATCTATCTCTTGCTCTCCATTTTTTTTTAAAAATCAATGACGTCACTTGTAAGGGGTATGGATATGTATATATGTAATTACATGGAGGAGGTACTATAATTAACCCATGCTTGCATGAGCTTATATAAATGTTTGTTAGTCAATGTGGTATTGTGATAAAAAAGGATCAATTTAATACCAAATTAGTGAATATAATATGTATTAGAATTTTAATTCATATACACCATAGAATTAAATATGATTGTTCATGCACATAAGTGTTAATGATGATCACGAAGTTTAATATAATTGGATAGAATTTTAATATATATTTATTGAAATGTATATATATATAATTACATGGAGGAGGTACTATAATTAACCCATGCTTGCATGAGCTTATATATATGTTTGTTAGTCAATGTGGTATTGTGATAAAAAATGATCAATTTAATACCAAATTAGTAAATATAATATGTATTAGAATTATTTTAATTCATATACACCATAGAATTAAATATGATTGTTCATACACATAAGTGTTAATGATGATCACGAAGTTTAATATAATTGGATAGAATTTTAATATATATTTGATAGATAAGTGTAGGTGTTTTCAATAAATATGTTATTAATGATGATGTCACAATTTATATATATATATATATATATATATAATATTCTAATGTCTTACATACAATATATAGGTTTATAAAGTAAGGCGGTACTATAATTAACCCATGTTTGCATGAGCTTATATATATATGTTTGTTAGTCAATGTGGTATTGGGATAAAAAATGATCAATTTAATACCAAATTAGTGAATATAATATGCATTAGAATTATTTTAATTCATATACACCATAGAATTAAATATGATTGCTCATGCACATAAGTGTTAATGATGATCAAAGTTTAATATAATTGGATAGAATTTTAATATATATTTGATAGATAAGTGTAGGTGTTTTCAATAAATATGTTATTAATGATGATGTCACAATATATATATAATATTCTAATATCTTACATACAATATAGGTTTGTTAGTTAGGCGTTACTATTATTATTATTATTATTAACCCATGTTTGCATGAGTTTGTGAGTAAATGTGGTATTGTGATAAAGAAAAAAAAATGATCCATCTAATACCAAACGTGAAACGAGTGAATATAATATGTATTAGAATTATTTTAATTCATATACGTCATAGAATTAAATATGATTGTTCATGCACATATGTGTTAACAATGATAGAAGTTTAATATAAGTGTATACAATTTCAATTTATATAATATATATAATGGAGGTGTTTTCAAAGTAATTCAATAATAATGATCAAAATTTATAATCTTTTAAAAATTATTCAATATGTATTATAAAAAAATTAAATGTGTATTTATGTTGAGACAACACCATAGTGATGGTGTTGTCTCAACATAAATATATACATGTATAGATATAAATATCTACAAAATAGTCATATAGTTCAAATAAATATAAATATGTTATTAATGATGATGTCACACAATTTTTTTTTATATCTTACACACATAACAATCTTTTTTAGAATTGAATGAGGTTAATGACATACTGAGTGTTTTACATATATATATCTTTATTATTTTAAAGGGTAGATAAAAGTATTCTATTTTCTCTATAATTTTTTTGTTGGTATTATATAATTATGTTTAAACTATATATATGTATAGTTCAAACAAAAAAAGAATAACAATTTATTATTTTTTTTAAAAATCTTTCAATATATTATGATATACATATACTTAATAATATTAATAATAATAAATACAAATTTTTGTTTGTTCAAGTGTATCTGAGTAAAATTCGAATTCACTTTGTTTTGTTTTTAATTCTTCTGTATAAATTCATAATTTTGGTAATCTCTTTCGTATTTCTTTCAATAAAATCACATTGACATGTATCTGGACCATCTTTTGCATCATCATTAGACCATGGACACGTGATATAATGTTTTCCATATTTTGAACTTATCATTTCTATGTCCTTATGATAAGTTAAAAATGAATAATATCGAAATATTTTATCTTTATGCTCCGTTAACAATAACCACTTATATTCAATTAAAAACTGTTCAACACATATTTTTGACATCTTAAGATATTATATTAGGAATGTTGCTGCTGCTACTCAATGTTCACATTCACTAAATATTTAAATTATACTATTGCATTTTTATGAATCCATGAATTATGTTCTTTTGTAAAACCAAACCACTTTACAAGTATGGTGTCCCCTCTTTATGATAAGTTAATTACTAATAAATTATATATTTTCTTTAAACAAAAAAATTAAAAACTTGTAGTTTTTTTTATTACATTAACCGGTTTACTTCACTAGTCAATGGATTATAATCAATAATTCGGTCATGCAAAAGCATACAATATGCAGATGTGTTTGCTGGAATATTTTCTGATGTTTTAAATTCAATCTTAACATCAACAGGACCGGATTTAATTGTTTCATTTTGACGACAGCAATCTATAATAATGATTGGGGCAATATCCTTATATTGTGACAAACTTAATAGTGGTTGATTTGGTTGTCCATTATAGTATGACTCTTGAAATCTTGCATACATTGAGTAAAGTAATGCATAGTTGTTTCGATTAAATTTAATATTTAAATCATCATACGGGTATGTTTCCGAATTTAAATGAACTTTCACGTTTGTTAGATTACAATGATCAAATACACTTGCATTTTTATTTGTGTGATTTTTTCGGTCTGTTTGTAGTGCTAAAATAATATATCTGGGTTTTTCCAATTGCGTTGCTGTTTTAACCATCCATACATGATGTGAGGTTTCTGTAGGCAGTATTGGATATTCATACATATCCCAACTATGAAAACACATTTGAATTTTTTGACCACTGTTGACCACCTTAAGCAATGATAGTTTATTTTCATTGCTCACATTTACATGTGGGACTTTCCAACATAATCGGTTAATAGAAATTTTTACATCATCAGCATCATCACCAACAAGAGTTGAATAAATTGAATTTAAATCGCTTCTGGAACGAATCAATATTAATTCATGTTTTGCATTCAAAATAATTTTTTTATAGTCTTCAGCAAATCCTAGTAACATTTTCAATGGTATATAAAAGTTAAAATAGCCATTTGTTGCAGCAACATTATGACCAGTGAGGGACCAACCAGCATTATGTAACATTTTACTTTCATTTTCATTTATTGAAATATAATTTTTCAATGTTGATGCGATACCCATATTTCTTGTTCTATCAATTTCAACACCGTTTATTTCATATCGAATTTCATCAAATAAAAAAGCAATGGAATTATTGGTTAACGTTGTTGTTTGTGAAACTGTGTTATCACGCTTCGTTAGACTTCCTTCAACATAAATGAAACTTTCGCTTAACAAAACATATAAATCTTGATTTTGTATAGAAATTCGAATTTCATCGTTGTTGTTGTATGCATTTAAAAACGGGGAATATGTATGATATTCAACTTTTGTCAAACTATTATCATAATCAACCGTTTGCAGAACGTTTAAAATATCACTCATTGTAATTTTTTTATCACTTCAATTTAAATCCAAGTGTTGTCAAATATGCTTTATTTTTTGTAGTTAGTGGATATTTCAATTTATTGATTTTGTAAATCCTGGTTTTTGAAGTAATTGATGGTGAATGGTTTATAGATTGTTGACTATTAATGATGTTACTATCATTTGATGCTATATTTATATTTTTCTTATTATTATAAAGTAACATCTTAAAAAAAAAAATGTTATATAGGTTTTAAATGTAATCGAATAGTTATCAATTCTCCTCTAAAATTTATCAGCTCTCCATTTTGATCCACAAATTTAATTGTAATAGAACTTATTCGCTTGGTGTTCACTGGTAAATAGATAATGTTTCTTGGTACTTCCACTATTTTATAACCAGGACCAACAGTTGGGGAAAATTCATGGATTGTATGCACTGGTGTATTATTAATGAAGGAGTTGGTTATAATGTTACATTCTATCCGAATAGCATTTACAGCAATTATATTTACTAACAAATCAGATGTATGTTTAATATTGGGTGCCAATTCATGATAACCGAAACCTAATAATGTCCCAATTGATCGTGCTCTATTAAAGTATATTGGTGCATTTGAAAGAATTATGCTCTTCAATGTATTGTTATTTGCTACAATTTTAAATTTGATTTTATCTGAGCTTTGTTTCAATTGATCTTGTACATAAGCTCCAATATCATCAATTTCATAGGACCCTATAGGTATTTCAATGATTTCATTTCCAATATGTATTAAATTATTATTATTGTCAACATTTGGTATTGAATTATAGGTTTGAAAATCAACCAAACCACAGACATAATCGTTTGATAATTCAATTGGTGGAAAATATTCCATAGTAAGTATGGAAGTATTACCATTAAAAGCAAGTGTTAATGACATGATGCTTACAAATAATAAACTAATCAATTTTATTAGTAAAACATTTATTTATATACATACAAATTATTATTATACATTAGTATATAAAAAGTATAAGCATAAATGACCACATATTATTGAATTATAACTTTGAAAAGAATTGTAATTATATTTAATTTCACCATAGCCACGAAAATAATTTATAATTTCGGTAGGAGGCTGCAGATTTCCAAAGCTGTCAAAATAAACAATTACATCATTCTTTTTATAATATGCTACCCAATGTGTGCCCGGACCGTTAGATGTATCTAAATTAACAATACCACATTCATATTTTCTCGGCTTTCCAGGTAAACTATCACGCATGAATACACCACGAAAATGGTGTATATTTTTTGCATGTTTATATAAATCTAATTCGTTTAATGGTCTATTGGGTAGCAAATTCATTAGTTTTTTGCAGGATTCAAATACAATCCTAATCCAGTTTTATACGGTTTTAAATGTAATCCATGCCCCATTGCAATGGATTCCATAGTTTGATTGTGCCTCTTGTTTTCATTCAATTCATTTTTAGCATGGTTAGCTGCAGAAACAGCTTTAGCGATTCCCGATATTCCTCCTGATAACGCACCAACAGCTGATAATCCAGCAAACAGTGGTATTAAAAAAGGTAGCACTCCACCAGTTTTTGGTATCGGTATAATTCGTGGAACCAATTTAACATTCGATTTGTTTATTCCTTTCATAGCATGCTTAGCTGCTTTCAGTGCAATCCTTATAGAATTATTCATGTTTTTTACATTTTTATTTGCTTTTAAAGATGTGCCCACCTTACGTATGATCTTTTTAAACGATATACTTTTACAACATTTCATGTTCTTCTTCTTCTTTTTTTTTTTATTTTTCATATTGTTATCCCTTTTCAAACCCATCCCAAGCTTAATTTTTGCATTCATTAGATTTGTAACCAGCAATGCGTTAGCTTTTTCACCTATACTGCTATCACCAGCTTTAACTCGATCCCAAGCTTTATTAGCTAATATTTGATCTGCAAAATGTCGATTACTTGTTTCACGATTCTTAGAATATGCTATATCGTGCTCTTTACAAGCTTTATCCAACGCATTTATCCCTGGATCACCTCTAAGTAACCTCTCTTTTAATTTTGTACCAGGACCACAATACTGATATCCAGGTAAATGCAACTCAACTGGTAATTTATTAATTAAGTTGTTTAGTAAACCGCTTCCTTGGTGAATGTTGTGTTGTTGATTGATTAGATTTTTTTTTTTTATTTCATTATATGTAATCATAATTAAGAGTCATCATGGGTAGTGGTAAACATTAACTAAATGTAAAAACATGAATGCAAAGGTATATATACAATATACATATATATATTTGCATAACATACAAGAATATTTTCTAGTTTGTTTAATCATGCGTTTTGTTAAACAACAAGCGGTATTACCGATTCGTAATGTTGATATTGAAAACAGTGTAGATTCCAAAAAGCATAGTTTTCTTTTACCTAATAGTATTAGAGGTATAATTGTTGGTCCATCAAATTGTGGTAAAACAAATGTTATGATTGGATTGCTTGAACATCCAAATGGATTAAAATTTGAAAACATTTACATTTATGCAAAATCTCTACATCAACCTAAATATGAATATTTAAAAAGATTAATTACACCAATATCCGGTTTAGGATTCTATACATATACAAATAATGATGACGTCATAGCTCCAAACGATATCAAACAAAACTCAGTATTTATATTTGATGATGTTGCATGTGATAAGCAAAACAATATCCGAGCTTATTTTTGTATGGGTCGACACAATCATATTGATAGTTTTTACTTGTGTCAAACATATTCACACATTCCAAAACATCTCATACGAGATAACGCAAATTTCATAGTGCTTTTCAAACAAGACGATATGAATTTAAAACATATTTACAATGATCATGTGAATATGGATATGTCATATGATACGTTTAAAAAAATGTGTAGCGAATGTTGGACATTGAAATATGGTTTCCTAGTTATTGACAAAGATAGTGAAAAATGTACAGGAAGATATAGAAAGGGTTTTGATGTATTTATTGTAATATAAAGACCATGAATCATTAATTTAATTTATTTGTTGTTGTAAAGTCGATGAATACCAACACATAATAATAATAATAATAATAAAAATAATAATGGTACATGTGAATGAAAATACTATAAAAGGTATTATAGAAATACAGAAAGTAATTAGAAAAAAATATAATGCAATTAAATCACAACAGATAGAATCTGAAAATATATTAGAAAATACATTTAAACCAATAACAAATTCATTGAAGGAGTTGGGAAAAAAAAAGAAATTAGTTGATAGATCACGGATGAAACAACATATAGGTGTGAATGTAGATGATGATGATGATGATGATGATGAAGATGATGAAGAGAGTATTGGTGATATTAACGATGGTTTTGATAATGATGAAGAAGTTAAAAGTGATAGTAAAAAAATTAAATTTAATAATAGTAATACACCTTCACGTAGAATGAATATATCTGATGGAATTATAAAATATTTACAACGAAGTAATCTGAAAGGTATACCAGCACATTACCTACAAAATTATATAAAACATACACCTGAAATAGATTCCGTGTATGGATTATATTATGATAATAGGAAAAATGAATGGAAAATTGGTAATGCAACAGTTGAAATCAATAATAATAATTTAACTATCAACAAAAAAGCATATCCAAATAGTAATGGTTTATATGAATTAATTACTATGAAAAACCCAAATGTATATGATCAAGATGATTTAAATGCATATAAAGAGATTTTATTAGTATCCAATGCACACAAAAGAAATTATAATCCACATGGGCAAATTTTAGGCAACAGAGGTTTTAAATATACACATATCATTTCAAAATTAATGCATCATGGGAAAGGATTATCAACAACAACAACAACAACAACAATGCCACTGATGAATGTAGACTCATATAATAAAAAAATAATGGAATACATTTATTGGGATGATCCTAATGAATTAGTGGATAGATTACAACTACTTATAGCATCAGAACAAGCCGGAAATACTAGTCACAATAATGAAATCATAGCAATAGTTGAAGAATTACGTGAAGCTAACATTATTATATAAAGCCTGTTGTATCATCAACATCACCAATCATATTCATAATGAGTGTGGACAAATTTGGTCGATATTCAAACAAAACCACAGCTGCGTCAAGTCTGCGTGGACCACAAGGTCCAACTGGTCCACCAGGTCCAATCGGTCCCCAGGGTTCATCTGGTATCGGATTTTATAAAAACAATGATGGAAATTATGATTTAATGATGGAACGTGTTGTTCATTTAGCCAATCCTGTTAATGATTCGGATGCGTGCACAAAGCATTACGTTGATATGAAAATTAAAGATATACAACGATATTTTAATACTGATATTGAATCCTTGTATAATATAATAAGTATTGAACATAAAAAACTATCCGGAACTATGCTACCAACCAATGATGTGTAAAATATAAAAAAAAAAAAAAAATGATTACTGACAACACTACCAAAACTGAAAGATTAAGAATTGTTGATGAATTGCACACAGCCCCTCGTAAAAATTTTAAACGGCGTCATGTTATTTTAAAAGGTTTGGATGATTTATGGCAAGCTGATTTAGTAGATATGGGTATCTATACATCAATAAATAAAAATTATCGGTTCATCTTAACAATTATCGATTGTTTTTCAAAATATGCTTGGGCTGTTCCACTTAAAAAAAAAACAGGGGTAGCTGTTACCAATGCACTGAAAGCTGTATTACAACAACAGTATAAAAAAGGTGTAGCGGTTAATATGGAACAGCTACCTGTATTAAAACAACCGTACAAAACTGGTATACTTATTGATATGAATAAACAGTTACAAGCATTATTACATCGTATTCCGAAAAATTTGCAAACTGATGATGGAAAAGAGTTTTATAATAAAAACTTTAAAAACTTAGCAGTGCAATATAAAATTAATCATTATTCAACATATAGCACAATGAAAGCATCTATAGTGGAACGATTTAATCGAACATTAAAAAATTGGATGTGGAAAGAATTCAGTTTAAATGGTAACCATCGTTGGATTGATATATTACCACAATTAATACACAAATATAATAATACACAGCATAGAACAATAAAAATGAAACCGAATATGGTTTGTCTTGAAAATGAAAAACATTTGCTTGATAACATTTACAATAACATAAAATTACGAATTGACCCTACAAATCATAAATTTCAAATCGGTGACTTTGTTCGTATTAGTAAATATAAGCATATGTTTGAAAAGGGATATACACCCAATTGGACAACAGAAATTTTTAAAATTGTAAAAGTTCAAAATACAAGTCCTGTAACTTATCAAATAGAAGATTATCAAAATCAACAAATAAAGGGTGGATTTTATGAAATGGAATTGTTAAAAGTAAAATATCCGGATGTGTATCTTGTTGAAAAAATATTAAAGAGGAGAGGGGACACCGTACTTGTAAAGTGGCTTGGTTTTACAAAAGAACATAATTCATGGATTCATAAAAATGCAATAGTATAATTTAAATATTTAGTGAATGTGAACATTGAGTAGCAGCAGCAACATTCCTAATATAATATCTTAAGATGTCAAAAATATGTGTTGAACAGTTTTTAATTGAATATAAGTGGTTATTGTTAACGGAGCATAAAGATAAAATATTTCGATATTATTCATTTTTAACTTATCATAAGGACATAGAAATGATAAGTTCAAAATATGGAAAACATTATATCACGTGTCCATGGTCTAATGATGATGCAAAAGATGGTCCAGATACATGTCAATGTGATTTTATTGAAAGAAATACGAAAGAGATTACCAAAATTATGAATTTATACAGAAGAATTAAAAACAAAACAAAGTGAATTCGAATTTTACTCAGATACACTTGAACAAACAAAAATTTGTATTTATTATTATTAATATTATTAAGTATATGTATATCATAATATATTGAAAGATTTTTAAAAAAAATAATAAATTGTTATTCTTTTTTTGTTTGAACTATACATATATATAGTTTAAACATAATTATATAATACCAACAAAAAAATTATAGAGAAAATAGAATACTTTTATCTACCCTTTAAAATAATAAAGATATATATATGTAAAACACTCAGTATGTCATTAACCTCATTCAATTCTAAAAAAGATTGTTATGTGTGTAAGATATAAAAAAAAATTGTGTGACATCATCATTAATAACATATTTATATTTATTTGAACTATATGACTATTTTGTAGATATTTATATCTATACATGTATATATTTATGTTGAGACAACACCATCACTATGGTGTTGTCTCAACATAAATACACATTTAATTTTTTTATAATACATATTGAATAATTTTTAAAAGATTATAAATTTTGATCATTATTATTGAATTACTTTGAAAACACCTCCATTATATATATTATATAAATTGAAATTGTATACACTTATATTAAACTTCTATCATTGTTAACACATATGTGCATGAACAATCATATTTAATTCTATGACGTATATGAATTAAAATAATTCTAATACATATTATATTCACTCGTTTCACGTTTGGTATTAGATGGATCATTTTTTTTTCTTTATCACAATACCACATTTACTCACAAACTCATGCAAACATGGGTTAATAATAATAATAATAATAGTAACGCCTAACTAACAAACCTATATTGTATGTAAGATATTAGAATATTATATATATATTGTGACATCATCATTAATAACATATTTATTGAAAACACCTACACTTATCTATCAAATATATATTAAAATTCTATCCAATTATATTAAACTTTGATCATCATTAACACTTATGTGCATGAGCAATCATATTTAATTCTATGGTGTATATGAATTAAAATAATTCTAATGCATATTATATTCACTAATTTGGTATTAAATTGATCATTTTTTATCCCAATACCACATTGACTAACAAACATATATATATAAGCTCATGCAAACATGGGTTAATTATAGTACCGCCTTACTTTATAAACCTATATATTGTATGTAAGACATTAGAATATTATATATATATATATATATATATATAAATTGTGACATCATCATTAATAACATATTTATTGAAAACACCTACACTTATCTATCAAATATATATTAAAATTCTATCCAATTATATTAAACTTCGTGATCATCATTAACACTTATGTGTATGAACAATCATATTTAATTCTATGGTGTATATGAATTAAAATAATTCTAATACATATTATATTTACTAATTTGGTATTAAATTGATCATTTTTTATCACAATACCACATTGACTAACAAACATATATATAAGCTCATGCAAGCATGGGTTAATTATAGTACCTCCTCCATGTAATTATATATATATACATTTCAATAAATATATATTAAAATTCTATCCAATTATATTAAACTTCGTGATCATCATTAACACTTATGTGCATGAACAATCATATTTAATTCTATGGTGTATATGAATTAAAATTCTAATACATATTATATTCACTAATTTGGTATTAAATTGATCCTTTTTTATCACAATACCACATTGACTAACAAACATTTATATAAGCTCATGCAAGCATGGGTTAATTATAGTACCTCCTCCATGTAATTACATATATACATATCCATACCCCTTACAAGTGACGTCATTGATTTTTAAAAAAAAATGGAGAGCAAGAGATAGATATATTTGCCGCACTACTCACTCACATGTAACTCTTATGGACATGGGGGCGTAGGTGGCCTAGAACCGGCACAGCTACTCTACTAGTCAGTGGTGCAAAAAATGGTTTCATCAGCGATTCAAAAGTGGTGATTTTGATCTGAATGACAAAAGAAGATGGAAAACCCCAAAAAAAAATTTCTGTTCTATTAGTATATTTTATTTTTTTTAAAATAGCAACTGCTCTATTTAGAACAGCGATTTTGTCACTGTTCTTTTCAATACATGAACTGTTCAGAACAGTTCCACAAAATTAAGAGAATTTTGCATCTCTAGTGGTAATGATGAAAAAATGGATTTATTTTGATAATCCTAAATGAACTAAACATTGGACTGATCTGCAGGCCTGAACCAGCAAAAAATTGACACCAAAACGCAATATCCATTTGGAAGAAGGTTTTTGACTCTCAAATTTGGTGGGACCAGACGTGTGCGTGCTATATTATGAGTTATTGAAACCTGGTCAAACTATTACTGATGAACGCTACAAACAACAATTCATTGAATTGAATGGATCATTGATAGAAAAACGATTAGAATGGGCCAACAGACATGGAAAAGTGATTCTATTGCACGACAATGCTCGATTGCTCGTCCACACGTCGCAAAACCGGTTAAAAGAAACATTAGAAGCGTTCGGATAGGATCTGTTATCACACCAACCCTATTCACCAGATGTTGCTCCCTCAGATTACCACTTGTTCAGATCGGTGCCGCATGGACTGTCTGTACACACACCAGTTGCACAATTATGAAGATGTCCAAAAATGAGTCGATTTTGAATCGCATCAAAGCATAAGAAATTTTATGGTATTTTGATAAATGGCCAAAAAATTACTAAAAGATTGTACTTAACGATGGCGACTATATCCAATAAAAATTATTAACCGTTATTAACCGAAATTAATGTGTTTTATTCAAAAATAAAGCGATCGAACCACATTGGCAGACCTATTATAATTAGATTTAAGTACTTAAGTTGCACTTTGTTGACACAGAAGTGAGTATAAGATAATAAAATGATATTCAAGTAACTGTCAAATGGCCGGAACGAAACAACGTCGGACTAATACAAACGATAACGACGTCGTCGACGTTGTAAAGATGTCGCTACAACTAATATTGAACTACTTTCGAGAATGATGTCAGATGCAGACCTAAGGTGACTAAAACACAGTAAATTAAATGCGGCTTTACACGTGTGGTGCGAACAATGGCCGCGAGAAAATTTCCCAATTCACTTGTAAATCCGATTTAAAATATCTTAATAGACCTGCAGCCGACGTTGAAATGTTTACTTTACAATCCATCGAAATGTATTATTTGATGATAATGCAGTAAACATAATTTTACTATAAGAAAAATTCCGTTTCAACCACACTTTTCTATTTATTTTGTTCGACAGGACCTTATATTTAGATAAATCATAGAATTTTCTGGCAAAACCGCAATACTTTTAAGTTCCTTCAATAGACATTTTATTTATGAATTGATACTTGCCGCATACAAAGCAAATTTTAATAACACCTGTAAAAATTTAGCGTAAAGGCATAATCCACATTTTGTAGGGAGATCGCATGAATAACAACATCCGCTAATTTACCGGGAAAGTTCTAACTATGCAGATTCGGCTATGCAGCATACTCAAGCCAACAATTTAGTGTCACAAGTACAAAAACACAGAATGTTTACTATCCATGAATATCAAGGGCCAGGATTTGAGGAATGCAAAACATTTTTTAATATCACTCTAGACTTCCTGTTGTGTGCATGTGCATGCGAGGCAGAACACGTTAATAAAAGTAACTCTTTTTCGCGTTTTTATTCGTTTGTATTCGATTTATCCAAATTTCAGGTGCGTTTGCTTACGAAGTTAATATCAATTTTAGGTCGTTTTCGTATACATTTGAGTATCATGAAGTATTCACGTACGTTGATGGTATGTATGTATTATTGTATTATATATGCTAATCCGTACGTATCACGATCGAAAATAGAAAGTGTCCAACAGGCGGGTTTTTACTACGAGTGCCTCCAATCGTTTCACAGTCAGTAAATAAAAAATAGTTTAATCCAATGAAATGATAATGAGATGTCCATTCTAATACATTACAATAGACCACCCGAATGTTTATGGTATATGATCTAATATCGATCAATATCTATTTTTTTTATTAATTTCAGGCTATTACACAAGATAAACAAGATTTAAGGAATATGTATGAATGTCCGGTATATAAAACCAGAACAAGAGGACCAACTTACGTATGGACATTTAATTTAAAATCAAAAGATAAACCATCAAAATGGACGCTTGCTGGAGTTGCACTATTGCTACAAGTTTAATGCAGGTTAATGTTATTAACAAAATGTATAACATATTTTAAGGCGCTGCTTGCATATTATATGGATATAACTTTATGAATCTATGAATATACATATATTTGTATTTTTTTAACGCATCAATGGATACCATTTAAATCTTGTATATCTTTCTCGCATTATATTAAAAAAAAATAGATATAAGAGAGGGCAAGATTGCTAATAGATTGCTAGTATTTAATATGAAAAGAGCATCGCCAAAAAAAGGTCCGTTTTCTGTACGTATAACTCGTTTCTTAAAACTTTTATTATGCCAAATGGTTATAGTTATGATAACCGCCCGATGCTGGTGTAATTTGTTTCAACTTTGAACCTCCACCGATATTTCCATAAACCGATAAACCAGTCGTATGATCAACTTGAAATTTTGCTGAGAATATTGGATATTCATCAAAACCAACCATTTGACATAATAAAAGTTTAAAAAATCGAGTTACAGAAAACGGGAAATTTTGGCAATTATTATGTATATTTACGAAAAGTGTTACGTAAGCTGATTGATAAAGCGCAAATTTTTAATATTATTAATTGAATTTGAATTTATTCAAACTCTATATATTTGGAAATCGTTAATTTATATCTAATTATAATAATAATAATAAATTATACATTAAAATACTTTTTTTATTTTAATTTTATTTAATTAATTTACTATTTACTGGTTAGTCATTATTTTATTTATTTATTTTATTTTATTTATTCATATACAAAATTGTAATTGAGACGATGAGTCTCTACATTATACAATTCCTTTATGGCCCAAGAAAATTAAATAAATATAAAAATAGAAAATTTCAAATATTATAAAAAAATTAATATAGAATTCAAAACAAAAATTCAAAACAAAAATTCAAAACCTATTACCCCAATTATTCATTTGTTCACATGTTCACCCACCTATCGCTCTAAAAACTCGACACAGGCATATTTAAACCGATTTATACTCGAGGAATATCTAATATGCAGTGGCAATTTGTTCCACATAACAATAATACGTACGAAAAAGGAATTGTGATAGGTATGACTGCGACATTTCGGGACAATTAAATTACGAGATCTGGCAGACTGACCAGGCTGAATATTCCTCATCAAGTACCCCGGTACCGACGAGCGCAATAATTTGAAGACGAATAATAAACACCTATAATTGAGATAAGTATTAAGTGAACAGCCAAGGATTGCATTTTTATGATTGGAAATATGATCGAACCGGCGCAAACCGAAAACATATCGCGTGCAATTATTAAATAAAACGTTCAGCCTGGTCAATACCCCAGTACTCATAGAGGATAACACAACATCACAACACAAGAGGAGAGGAATTAACAGTGCCACCACCAGCCTACGGCGAACCGAAATTGGCGTCACATAAGCAGTGCACCACAGTTTACGAAGCCCACCATAAATTTTACCGGCCAATACGTCCATATGATCATCCCATGTGAGGGTATTATTAAATATCAAACCCAAATTTTTCACGCGTTCCTGATATCGAATAATAGATGAACCCAACCGGACCGCGAGAAGATCGTGAGTTGGTACTGCCCGAGCACCTATGATAATGGCATTCGATTTTGACGCATTAAGTGTTAAACAATTCACGACCCCCCAACGAAACACAGCATCCAGGTCATCATTTATGATGGCAATACAATCATCGATTTTATTTAAAGGACAAGCAGTATATATGTTAATTGTACATCGTCGGCAAATAAGTGACAATTCACGCACCGAAGACATTTAGGCAACTCATTAATAAATAGACAGAACAACAAAGGCCCCAGTATGGATCCCTGCGGAACCCCGCAATGAACTAGGGAAGGCAGAGAATTTGAATTTCCAACATTAATACTTTGATATCTAGAAGAAAGGTAATCATGGATCAGTCCGACTGCCGATCGTGAAAATTTGAACTGGCTCAACAATTTGCCGCAGAGAATATCGTGATCCACGGAATCAAATGCCCTAGAGAAGTCAAGCAGAACCAGAACCGAGCACATTCCAGAATCAATAGAAACGGATATATCATGGACAATTTTAAGCAAAGCCGAAGAAGTGCCATGTCCCGGTCTAAACCCAGACTGATATTCATACAGAAAATTATTAAGTGAAATATGCGAAGAGAGTTGAATCTTCATCAGCCTTTCGAGTGCCTTGGACAAGGGAGAGAGAATACTGATGGGCCTAAGATCAGAAGGAGAATTAACCACTCCCCTCTTAGGTATTGGAATTATTTTGACCATTTTCCAGGCAAAGGGAAATTTAGAAGAAGTCAGGCAAGTATTGAATATGTGAGTGACGACCGGCAAGATTATGGGCAAAAGCATTTTTAAAAATTTTAACGCAATACCATCGCGACCAATTGAATTTGAGTTTAAGGAAGAAATAATATCAAATACCTCCAGCCCAGATACATTATGGAAATAGAATAGGCCATCATCGGAGGAAATTGTCCCAAGATCAGCAGAAATAGAAGAAAAAGAAGAAGAAGGCCCCGGCACCGTAAAGGCCGATTTGATTTCATCCGGAGTGAATGTGATGTCCCCCAACTTGGGACCATCAATAATACCATATGACGCAAGGTTTTTCCATAGGTTTTTAGCCGAGAGGCCGACCCGAAATGTCCTAGAGTAGTATGCAACCTTTGCCTGCCTAATACACAATGCCGCCCTATTACGCAACTTCTTGTATTTTTCCCAATTTGGAACGGTTCGATTCCGCCTCCAAGTGCGATAAGAAACATTCCGTACATAAATTGCCCGCTCAACAGTTACAGAGTAATACGGCACATAATCAGGACGAGGAACACATTTACGTAACGGCACATACTTATCAAACAGCAGCGATATATAATTATTAAAGGTCGAAACCTGATCATTCACATCAACTGATGCATAAATATTATCCCAAGGACCACCAGAAGCATCACATAAAAGAGCATTGACATCACAATTTTTATAATCCCTGTAAACAAATTCCGGAGGATTGAAACGACCAAATGGAGAAGACAAAGTCAAAAAGATCATATCATGATCAGTGATACCACCAAGCGAAATCTGTCCACAACGCCGCACAATATCATTCGTACCAGCAGAAGCCAAAAAGTGGTCCAGCAAAGAGGAAGACCGAGATGAAAAGCAATTCGGCTCATATTTGTTAATTATATGCAGGGCAGATGACGCCAGCAACCGCAAGTACGCAGTCCTCAAGGTCGAGGCTGAAATAATATCAATGTTAAAGTCACCAGTTATTAAAATATGTCCATACCGCGATCCCAGCTGCTTCAACTGCACCTCCAACGAACCCAACGACGACAAATCCGGGTGTGGGAAATATATGACCCCCAACAGAAAGTCACAACCACCGCCCGATATCTCGAGAAACATAAACTCGACCGGCTCATTTGGAGTCATTAGAACTCTAAATTTTGACATTGGAATATGCAACCTTAATTTGGATAGTATGACAATAACGACAAGTATTACAAGTACTTTTCAATTAAGTATTTTTCTCAAAATTTGTTGTCAGTGTTCCACAGTACCTGTCATTCGATTTTTTTTTTTTTGGAATGCATGAGTGAGATGATGTTTGCGTATTTTTAATTTCGTTGTCCATCTATTTTTTATACATCTAGTATCTACTGGTTGATGTGACAACAGAATAATCAAAATATATCCATTCTCAGAATACCAAAAATAGAAGTCTATTTTCTATTTTGTTTGTCTTATATTTAAAATAGAAGAATTTAGTAGAACAATAGAATAAACGGCAGAATAGATACAATTATTTATAATTATAACTACCACAAATTAATATCTAACGAGATATTGGGACCTTGCATTAATAATGTCGATTTTTTGGCTTGAAAATGGCATTTATTTGTATAACAAAATGAATGAGTACATTAACCAATATATTGCTCATCGTTAGCTATGACTTCCTCTCATCTTTTAGGAAGTTTGTTGATTCCTCGTTTGAAGAAGTCCTCATCTTTCGAGGCAATCCATTCATCGACCCATTTTTGCACATCTTCAGCATTTCGAAGGCGTACATCTGCTAGGCTGACCTGCATTGATCGGAACAAATGGTAATCAGAAGGAGCAAGGTCTGGAGAGTACGGGGGATGATCAAGATGATCCCAAACGAGCCTCTTTATTTTTTCTTTAATGATGTTTGCACGATGTGGTCTGGCGTTGTCATCATGAAAAAAAACTTTGTTGTGTTTTCGAGCTATCAATGGTCGTTTTTTGTTCAATTTCTTTGACAATTCGTCTCAATTGTCGTCGGTAGCCATCAGATGTTACCGTTTCATTCGGTTTTAACAGCTCATAATACACGACACCCTTATGATCCCAACAAATTCCCAGCATAAGCTTCTGTCAATGAATATCGCGTTTTGATTGTGAAGATGATCGTTGGCCGGGATCAACATATGATGCTTTACGTTTGGGGTTATCGTAATAGACCCACTTTTCATCGCCAGTGACAATTCGACTCAAAAAACTAGGTTTTTTGTGCTCGGCAAGATGTTTATGGCATGCATCGATTCATGATTTGAGTTGATTTTCATTCAGTTGATGTGGTACCCATTTTCCTAGCTTTCTGATCTTTCCCATTGAATGCAAACGTCTAGAAATGGTAGAGGCATCTACATTCAACTCTAATGTAAGCTCTTGTTGCGTTCGACACGAATTTTCATCCAACAATGCCTGCAATTCTTCGTCTTCAAATTTCCCGCAGAACAACTTTTTCAAGCCTGTGTTTCGACATATTCGAAGCAAAAAAAAGCTTTGTGGTTTACACTTCAATGAAATGACATTTACTGAAATTTATAGAATAATGACCGACAAAAAAAAAGAATATGGGCGCGATGTGCTCCGATGCACACAACGCTAATTACGCCATATGTTATCTAAATCGACATTATCAATGCAAGGTCCCAATATATTAAAATTATTTTTCTCTTTCATTTTTCTGGAATTATGATTCAAGATTGATAATCATCATCATGAATACCTCATCTCCTTATGGTGCTCAGCGCTGGGAGTATAATTATTAATAATAATAATAATCAATACCTCACGCACCGTGCGATGAAATGTGACGACCTTCGGGAATAGTCGTACAACAACCGGCTGTGAGCAAATCGCACACCGCGCCGGTTCTTGAGCCGTTTATTCACGTTTTATAAATGTAAGGTACAAGCGGTCATCGATTTCTTAATTGGTGAATCATTAGAATGACTCACCAATTGTAGTTTACTCGTGACTAGGGGATACTTATGAGAAAGAGGAATAAAGAAAAGAGAGGTACAATAGATTAATGATTCGCGGTGCGAGCAGGTATCTTGGACTCCAACCCTGAGGTACAGGTTTTAGTCGGTAGGACGTCCAAATGACAGGAGCCTGACACACATTTTGTAAATGGATTTCCTATTCCAAATAAAAAATAAAGCCCCAAAACAAATTAGGAACAATAAACTTTAAATTATTTATAATTTTTGAACATTTAACTTTATTTAAACATTTTTAAAATATAAAATTAGAAACCCAAACGCTATGTAAACAATTTGAATATTTTTCAGTACAATTATTATGATAAGAATTATGTGCATTATCGTACTTTGCATGCAATTGATTAGTTGAAAATATTTTATCAGCATCTGGTAAACTGAAAATAAAAAAAATAAAAAATTTGTAAAGCTACACAGAAAAAAATTTCACTAAATTACTTATGCCCGATTTTACAATGGGAACTTAAGCTATAAGTTTAAACACTGCGTAGAGTTTAAAGTGAAGTTTAAGATAAGCGGTGGATTTCGAAATCCATTCAATGTGCTTAACATTGTTCATAGCAATTATTAACATTGTATTTATTGTATTTCTGGCAATGAATATCCCAGAAATACTCGTTTCCACTCAAGAACAGCAATTTTGAAATTTTGTTTTGATATGTGAGTCACAGTTCAATAAAGTTTCAAACCAAATTTGAAGTAAATCCGATGAAAATTGAGGGATTGAGGAGTGATCAAATTTTATTTTCAAATGCCATCTTAAATATAACCTCAAATACTAATTTATTTAAAAAATTGAAAAAATTATTCTATTCTTTTTGTGACCACGCGGAAAATATCCGAACCTCATCGATATTGGAATGAAAATGTAGAAGTTATTGATTAAATTCGATATTGAATGGATGCATGCAGGAGTAATGGCGCCATCTTGAATTAAATCTCCATTTTGCCATTTGAAAAAAAACCAAGTTTCTTCTATGAATTGTGCGGATCAGTCCAAAATAGAGTTTTGTTCAAATTTCATTGAAATTGGCCCAGAATTGTAGAAATTATATGGAGAATTTTTTCATCCCCTAAAAATGAAATTAAGGAAACAAAAAAAATATGGGTCTCTTTATTTTTCGAGTAGTACAACATTTGAAAAATTCAGGCAAATCGGAGCAGGCACACTTCAGGTGGTTCCATTGTAAGTATAAGTTAAATTTATACTGAAAAAATAAATCGGTTTATATCGGAGGCTTAAGGTGTTCTGAAGTTGTTCTTCAGGCTCAGTTAAACTAGAGTTTAAACTCGCACTTAAAATCGGGCATATTATTGTTATACATATTATTGTATATTTATGCGACTTAACACTAGTTAAACCTACCGAACATTTTGAATATGAAACTATTTCTAGCGATGGCAATCAAAAGCTAACGTCCACTTTAGATAACGCGTTATCAAAAGAAACGAAAGAAAGAAGAAAACAGAAAAATATTGAAAAATATTGAACGATTATAAAAAAAAATCTCGAGCAATACGTTCACAAAAAAAAAATGAATATCTAATTGAACACAACTTTGTGTTCAAAAGCGGTCATGTTATTAAAGATGGCACCCTAAATGAAATTCGACCATACCGTCTCTCTTAATTATGAGCGAAAAGCTTTAAAAGCTTTTTTGTGTTACTTTATTTAATCGCTTTATCGTCTTTCGTAGAAGAACTGATTTTGAAACGAAAAACAAAATGGCCGATATATTCAAGATGGCGTCACTCTACATACAATATTCGATTTCTTTTCATGTTCTGAGTAATGTGATATAATGAGAATTTCAGATCATCAGAGAGCTTGAAAAATATTTATTATTAATATCTAAAAAGTATCAGGGATGGAATCATTTTCATTTTCATGGATTCATGCACCGAAAAATAGAAATAAAATAAATCTTGCAGAAGACGAATTATCCAATAAAACGCAAGTATATTACAAAATACAAAATTTACCTGAAAACTACTCTCATAATTTCGGCAACAAATGATCCTGGTTCTTTTTCATGACGTTTTTGTCCGGTTTCACATAGCGCCCGTAGTACGCATTCATGACCATCAATACCTTTCCTAAATAACAAAAAAACAAAAAATATTCTATTTAACTTTATGAATATGAGATTTGCTCGCTTCTTTTTTTTGAAGAAAGGTGCAGCGAATGGACATCGATTGCGACGAATATGCGAGAGTCCTACAATCACATGATTTACCAATAAAAACATGCGAGTACTTTCTTTTTCTCAAATTTTGAAACTAACTATTTTGTTGACGACATTAGAGACAAAGACAAAGAACGCGAAGGAAGGCCCGTAAGGTTTGAAGACGCAGAGTTGAAGGTATTATTATTGAAATATTTTATTATGATGAAAAGACGCAATTGTAATGAAAAGACGCAATTGCCGGAGGGGTTTAAAAGGGCGGTGGTGTATCTGTTATACAAAAAAAGGGGGGGGTAGACAAGATGTGAAGAATTATAGGGGGATATCTTTTTTTAATGGAATGGAAAAGATGTTGGCAGCTGTAGTAAATGGTAGACTGGTGGATTGGATAGAGGAAGAAAAGGTGTTAAATTAAAGTCATGCGGGGTTTAGATGGGGGATATTCGGCTATAAAGCATGTAACTAGTTTAAAGGGAATAGTGGAAGTGAAGATGAAGGTGAAGGGGACACGAGTAAATGGATTTTTTGTTGATCTGAAGGTGGCTTTTGATAGTGTGGACAGAGGGTGGTTGTGATGCAAATTGTATAGTTGACGGAGGGGTGACAGGTAAGATGGTGAGAGTGGTAAAAAGGATGTATGAGGATAATGAGGCATGTGTATGGGAACTTAAATGGAATTCTGGATATTTTAGCAGGAATATTTTAATGGGAATTTGAAGTCTGAAGAGATGAGATTTAAAATGCGGCCAAAGGGAGATGTGTTAGAATTGAATTCAAAGGGGTGGGGTGCGGAAGGGAGGTGGAGGTGCATAATGTGTAATATAGGTGTACGGGAAACGGGATGGCATTTTGTGGGGGTGTGTCCGGTTTAGGAGGGGTGAGGTGGAAATGGTTGGCAGTAAGACCGCTGACAAGGGGAAGTGTGAAGGAGCTTTTGGATGGAAAGTGGAAAAAGGAAAATGGTGAAGTGTTTGGCTGGAAGTGTGTGTCAGGGGTAATGTTGGAAATCGAGAGATACCGTGAAAGGTTAGTGATGGAATATAATGGTTAGGAGCTGGGAGACTTAAATGAATGGTGGAAATGGAAAGGATGGATGGGGTAGATGTCGACAATCGGGGCAACGGTCGAATGACCATGCCTATAAATCGAGGTCATTTAGTTTTAAGTTTGTTTTGGGTTTTTTTTATGGGGTATAATTTTATTTTTTTTGGTTATTTGTTATTGGGTAGAATAAGTTAATGAAATGCAAATCATAAAAAAAAGTAAATAAATGAATTAGATTTGAAAAAAAAAAATTAATGAAATATTATTGTCAAATTGAAAGAGGAGCTCGCTGAAACCTTTTGTGAGTGACTCAACAAACGATTTCAAGATCATAGATATGATGCAAGAATAAGAAAATTGTATAGTATAGTCTATAGGTTTGATAGGCTGTCAAAAAACAAAAAATCGGAAGGATTTTTTTGAATCGTCACAGATGAGACGAAAAGTGAATGTGCTACGACAACCCAAGGCTCATAAAAACCCGTAGACTCGTGAATCAAAATCAACGGTCAAGCCGAATATTTATCACAATAAGCTAATAGAATCAGTACGGAGTGATCTACTATGAACTATTCAACCCCAAACTGAAAAACCATCGCTGGAAAACATATCATGCACTGTATCAAATAACTTGTATATGAATTCAGGCAATCAAATAACTTGATTATGTTTACAATAAATTTCACGCTCCTTGGCTGAAAAATGTACTTTTAGATGATAAACGCCAAAATGTATACTATTATTGAAATGAATTTATCACATTTTTTACAGGTTTTAAGACAAAAACATTATATTTTTTAATTTTTTTAGTATCAATATTAAAAGCTTAAACTTCCTTTCCATTATCCTAGAAGCGAAAACTTTCCCCAGTATTTTAAACAAACTTGTATTAATCACGTAAAGAACCTAAAAAACCCAATACGCGTGGAACTGCGAACCCGTGGAACTGCCAACCTGTTGGCAAATTTAGCAGTGGGAAATGTAATCATATGCAGCAAAAAGCAGCATTGAGTGCCAGCATTGCATACCTTTCTTGCTAGTCGAGTAACTTTGTGATGATATCGTATTTTTTTTACATTATCATCAAATGACGGAGGCATTAGTTTAATATAAGAATCAAGTGCATTTGATCATCCATTTGTCCAAAATCTCAAAAGATTATTTACCAATGATTCTTAAATAGGGTATTGGACAGCCGCGATTCTTGGAATGGAATATCACTTTTTTGGTTTTAAAATTTATATAACAGAAAATCTAACTTACGCATTTAAAAACTTTTCAATTGATTTATACAGTACATGTCTGGTTGAACGGTGATGATT
The DNA here is from genome assembly GCA_958336335.1 of Dilophus febrilis. NCBI lineage: Eukaryota > Metazoa > Arthropoda > Insecta > Diptera > Bibionidae > Dilophus > Dilophus febrilis. The sequence continues at coordinate 37,465,602 of OY284470.1, forward strand.
TATGTAAAAGCGATCTTCAATTGATACATCTTCGTTTTGATTTTGAATACTTCGTTTTCCAAGAACCGGATAAATACGATGATTTTTTTCTTTATATCTTCCATTCCATTCCGAATTCAGTTTCTTTGTATTTCTGAAAATTAAGAAAATATTTTATTTTAAATAAGGCTAATTTCTGGGATTTTTAGTTAAAAATTTGTAAAAATTAAATAAACAGTGTAGCTCTCAACTAATGTATTTGGACATCGAAAAAAACACCAAAAAAAAAGTCGAATTATTTAAATTAAATTGGATGGAGTCACAAGTTTTAGTGTTACACCTTTTCGTTACATCTTTTGGAACTTAAGTTAATAAGTAGTTCATCTATAAATTGATCAAAAATCTAATTGGACACTAATTTGTAATTCAGTAAAAAAACCGAGTAGGTGGCGGTTAAATTAAACATCAATATTTATAGGAAAATTGGAAACTAGATTCGTTCAACGTTTTGGGACGGCATTTGTAATGAAATATCATATTATCGTAACGTTACCTAATTCGCAGATAGATCAAAAATCTGTTAATTTCCGAAGGTATGTTAATTTTTGAAATATCGGGCGCCATCTTGCTCTATACAGACAAGCCCGCTTCAATTGACGTATTGGAAGACAACATTGAATCATTTATTCGTGAGATACCGGCCGAAATGTTGGAAAGAGTATGCCAAAATTGGACTAAGCGGATGGACCATTTGAGGCGCGGTCAAAGGTCAACATTTGCATGAAATAATATTCAAACATTAAATTATATGGACTGTACTATCGATTCAAATAAAGATTTCATGCATTTTTCTGAATTTTGACCTAGGCTTCATCAGTGTGGAGCAAAAAGATCCAACAAAGAGGGGCACAGGTCAAATTAAACAAAATTCAGAGACTGGCGTCTTTGGGGGTTATGAGAGCAATGCAATGTGTTTGGGGGTTACGGGAGTGATGCGCACCACGCCTACTACAGCGCTAGGGGCCATTTTAAATCTTCCCCCACTGCATCTATTCATTAAGAACGAGCCAAGGAAGATAGTACACTCAACTATGGTTACCGAAGGAATAGCTAGGGCGGCTAAGAACCACCAGTTGATGGTGGCTAGTTGATGAAATCAGAAATTATGTAATTCTCGGTATGCTACTGGTGGAGGACATTCCTAGGTTGGATGACTTCGACAAAAACTTCTTGGTTCTGTTTCCCAATAGGGAAGATTGGACGGGGAATAAAATTAAGTTCACAGAAAACTCCCTAAACCTCTATACGGATGGATCTAAGACCAACCTATGTTCTGGCACCGGGGTGTATATGGGGCTAATCCAAGAATGGAACTTGGGGACACTCTGGATTGCTATAGCACCGTATTCCTGCGCTTATGGCCGTGAAATCCCGAGAGATAAGGTCGAAGATCGTGTTACACTGTCTAGGGATACTGAAAGAGGAGTCAAGAGTAAATAAAGTCACAATAATGTGGATACCTAGACATAGTGACATAGAGGGTAACGAGAGGGCAGATGCCATCGCTAGAAAGATTTCTGCTGACACGGGCACTCAACCTAGATCATTTTGAGGTGCTTAAGCTAAAGCAACTATTAGAACAAGGATAAAGGAACTACTGCTACGGGAGTCCCAGAAATACATCAATGAAATATCAATGAATGACATCAATGAAATGGCTGCAGGCATTCTAAGCTCTTTATTCAGACATATTCAAAAGGACTGACGGAACAAATTCTCGACCTCAAATACTAGATTAGTAGTCGGATACTTAACCGCCGGTCACTATAATCTAACAGCTCATCTATAAAGGATGAAAATCGTAAGCTGCGTTACATGTAGGTTGTGCCACACATCTTCATCGCATATCCGACACCGACAGCGACACCGACAATAGCCATAAACTAAATAGTGATAGAACCGTAGTTAGTATACTCGACCGCCTGAAGTTACTACTGTGTAACTGTGTCATTGGTAACCCTAATGTTGATATCTGAACACAGTGGAGTAGATGAAAGCAAGCGAGCAAGTTGCATCGCAAGACAGTTCAGTTCTAAAAAGAATCCAAGCGGGAGCACTCTGCGGTTTTGACAAAGAATCATAAAGGCAAGAATCAAGGAGATGCAGCTTTGTGAACCGAATTACAGATGCACCGAATGACACCGTCGACTACAAGCGTCACTCCTTGCTATTCAAAAGAGTTAACGAAACAAATTCTAGGCAAATCCAGCACTATAGAGCAGTTATCGGATACATAACCAGATACTATTATCTAAGAGGTTACCTACACAAAATGAAAGTCGGTCAAGACGAGATATGTAGGCTCGGTGGTGGATTCAAAGTCATTTGGAATAAAAAAAACCATCCCAGAAGATAAATCTTATGTAAATCTAACAACAACGCCAGAAGTTGAACGTATTCGTGTTTAATAGCATTATAGAGTAATCCGTACATCTTCCAATAATCCGTACATCTTCGCGTAAACTATATTCATGAGTTTACAATTAAAATACTCACCCTTTATAATTACCATTCCAATGGGTGGTCCTCCATGGTTCATGTTTCTGTGTTGAATATCTATTAATTTCATCGATAATTTTACCGGCATACGGTAAATTTTTTGTAATTTTATTATAACGATTATTATTAAAATAATAATCATATTTATTATTGGTTAATTCCATGTCATATTGTCGATCAACAGCACCGCCACCAACACCACCCCCACCACCACCAAAATAATAACTATCAATTGGTTTTTTATTTTGATTGATGTAATTATAATATTTATTTTTCAAATAATAATTATCGCTTTGCGGTAATCCATTAGCATCAGATGTTTTATATTTTAAATTATATTCATCGGATTGCATTTGGGCATTGCCATTGTTTACGACATCATTACGATCTATTAACGGTAAACTTCCATTTTTATATAAATCCATTAACTCTTCATCGACGTACGTCGGTTTACTTGGAAGTTCATAGGCTAAGGCCACTGTTACACCCAAAATAAATAAATTTGTATAGTCAACGACGCCAATGATTTGATCATAAACTGAAATTATACAAAATAAATATGTATATAAGTTAATTATTGTCAATTAGCAAGAGTACTCTCTCTCGGAAGTCACCTCTCTCGATCAACCTTGCGACGAGAGAGCTTAGGTTGAAAAATGAACCGAAGGCCATACTATAGGGATAGGGACGACACCCATATCAAAAAATCTCCGCCGGGGAGCAATACACTAAGAACTTACCGCTTCCAGACACCGGACGCCCTCTAGGAGTAATATTAGCCGTACCATAGAAATAGGCTCTTCTATGGCTGACAAACCAATCCCCAGTCTAGTAGTAAATGAACTCCAACCGAAAACAAAAAGCCAAAGATTATGATGTGTATCTTAAAGCGCATCATATAAAACAACGGTACCGTTTACCGTTCCATTCAAGACACGGCGGCGTCCGAGATATTTCAGATACCAAAATGCGTGATCTTGATTCTAAGGGCTCTTATTGAACTATTTCTGAGCAAGTTGAATCAAGTCAAACGTAAAATGCCCTAGGCGGGCGGCGGTTTCATATCTTCGAGAACAGTTCACAATTTGAAATACGTTGTAATTCGAGGAGTAGAATAGATCCTATGGGTCGCAGTACACGCGGCGGTATACCTGTCCTTAAACCTCGGCTTGAGGTTAGGTCGATAGCATGTTACATTCACGGTAACGAGAGTCAGAAACTATGTGCCCGTAAAAAGAATTTCCTCACCCAATTTAAAAAAAAAGAAAATTTCAGAGGGTACTACGCGGTGTTGTGTAACGGATGTGGGAAAATAGCAAAAGAATGTTAAAAATGATACAATTTGCTACTTTCCCATACAGTTCACATGAAATTTGTTGGGATATTCTCATGAATATCGCAATATATGCATTTTTAGCGTATGTGCATATATTATGTTACATTATTAAATTATTAAATAATTTAATACATTATTAAATAAAAAATATTAAAATATAGAATAGATATGAAAATCAGCATTTTTATATGATAGAATAGATATGATAGAATAGATATCAAAATCGGCATAAATATATGTTTTGCGATATGCATGCATATTTGCTTTAAATGCATATTTTATATTCGTATTTTTTTTAAGTATTACTAAATAAAAAATGACTATTATTTTGATTTTAGAAAAATTAATTAACAGGACAGTAATGAATTATAAGCGAAAGGATTAACTTGTGTCAGCCCCTACCCTGCAAAGCGGCAAGTTAATCTTTGAGCTTCAAAATATATAGTATTTAAGAAAGTGAAAATTGTATTTTATATGTTCGGAGTTAATAAAGTTTTTGTTTAAAAAAAATTGGAATAAATGTTAGTTTTTCAAATCATAAATGTTTTTTTTCAATCACATATCCCAACTATCCTAACCAAACCAAAACAAATATACGAACTTACAACATTGGCGCAGCCGGTAGGATTGGTTTGGGATGGTTATTATAAGTGATTGTTAGTTTTTTGTTAAAAGTGAAAAGTAAAATGTATTAAAACACAAATAAAAATCAAGTTAATAAAAATGATAAAATTTGTGAAATAATAAAATATATATGGAATATTAATACCAAAAATAAAAAACAAACTATATGTATATATAATACATAAATAATATAAAATCAAATGTTATGTTAAATTGTGTAGTAATGTGGTTATTTCTTTTTATATATATAATATAAATATTAAACATATATATAAAAAAAAAAAAAAATAAACGGAAAAAAAAAAAAATATTGTAATGCTAGTATGTAATAACATATAAAAAAAAAAATGTAAGTTAATAGATATTAATAATATGATACAAATAGTCTAGGTGTAAGATTTAGAGAAAAATAAAACAAAATTTCTGTATATGATAAAACAATGTATATATCATTTAAAAAAAAAAAAAATAATAATAAATATCTAATTTTGGTTCCTTTAATTTTGTTCATTTAATTATGTTTATGACGAAAAAATTAAAAAAAAAAAAAAAAATTGAATTTTTAATAATAAAATAATTTTTATATAAAATAAAAAAAAAAAAAAATGCTTTTTATTTTAACAACATAATTTTTATATATAAAAAAAAGGGAAATTTGTTTTTACTTATTGTTAGTTAGTTCTATTGTTCTATTTTTAAAAAAAAAATATATATATATATATATACATATAGTTTTTAACAAAGAAATATTGTCTATATAAAAAAAAAATAAATAAAAATATATATATATTATATATATACCTATACATATAGGTACATAAGTATTAAATTATCATATTTAAAAAAAAAAAAAAAATATCTATTTTAATTAAAATAAAATAATATATGATGATGCGATTTTATGTGCGTATATGTCTATTTTATAAGAACGTAATTTTCCAATATACTAACTATTTTGTTTATTTTTTTTTTTTCATTTAAATAAAATTATGGGCATATGGAATTATGTTTTTTTTTTTTTGATTATTCCAAATTTGGCCTAAATTTAATTTTGAAAACAATGCAAATGATCATAACCAAGATCATTTTTCCGTGGCACCAATAATTTATACTACTATTCGAAATTGTTTCTTTGCTATTTACTAACCCGTTCTGGTTCGAATAATTTATGGAAGGATATAATAAAAAACAAGAGCTCTCCATTAAACTATTAAATGACAACTTATTAACAGATGTAAGACGACTTCTCGGTAGGGAACGGTACGACTTATTTAAATCTGAGGTCACGTTACGTTGGGGAAAATTGCATCGATTGGAAACTACAGATTTTATTTTGGCCAAATTGGTTGAACTCATCCAATTAGATCAGCAGGAAAATTCAAAAAACCTCCAGGAGTACAAGGAGAGAATCCAACATTTAGAAAAATCCATTGGGTTGTACAAAGGCAATCAAACCAGGGCCGAGGAAGAATCTGGGGTGTTAGAACAACAAATTAATACTTTGGAAAGCGGTTTAACAGACGCAAGGGCCAGAAACGCACGATTACACGGCGAGTTGCGAAACAAGGACGATATAATACGTAAATTGACATTGGATGTTACGGTTAATTTAAACGACACGCACGATTCACGTGGCGATTCCACCTCTCCAACGAAGACGGGTTTTCTGAAACAACTCGACGAATTGTCTGTCACCATTGCAGATCAAAATAAGGTAATCGATAGTTTGCAGGGCGAATTGGAATCGTTGCGTGGTATAAATAATTCCGGACACGGGGGAACCTCTAATAAATTAAGAGCACGGTTTTCCAAATTATTACCAAAGTCATTGGGTTCCAAAACCACCATCTCCGATTCGCGTACGTCGCTCATGTTTTCTGCTAATTTAAGTCCGACATCGCCTGGCGCGTCACATCGATTGGCAACAATGTCGTTTGAAACAACCAGCCGATTGGTGGCTACCTTGGTACCACAGTTCTCCGGAGACCCCAATCCTAATTTGGCATCCCAGGTGCGCGAATTTATAAATGCTTGTTCACTGGCCGGTACGTGTGTGGAAAGGGAGGATGATGTTATACTTGTTAAAATGTTAACCACGCGTTTAACCCGCGGTGCATTCGAGTTGATTCGAGGAAGAAACATCGTAACGTTGGATGCGTTTATCGCGGCTATAACTTCGACATATCTCCCTGCGCGTACGGTAGACGACATTCTGAATGAGTTACGACAAGAACGCCAACTTCCCACGGAGGATTTGACAATGTTTGCGAATAGGCTAATATTGTTACTTAATAGGGCTCGCGAGATCGCTGCGGCACGATACCCGGCCGCTGGATTAATGGCTTTGGAATCTGAAATGGAAGATATTCAGGTTCGAGTTTTCAAAACGGGATTGTTAGACCCATCCCTTAAACAATTTGTACTGGGAAGTCGGGAAACTAAGTTGAACACCTTACTAGAATCTGCTATATCCGTTGAAACCCTATTGAGACGACCGCCAAATCTTCCACCAACTGCACCCAGTCAGCCGCAATTGGTTCAACCGTATCCAATGGGTGGTATGTATCCCAACAATTATCAACTTGCGCAGGCCAATTATTTGCCGGCAGTTCAACCACATATGGGTCAAAATACCGTTGTACCGGATCGTCAGTTAACTTACCAGGTCATGCAACCAAGTAATGGACAATATTCTATCCCGCCGGCACAGACCTTTGTGCCCCGATCCAACAATATGGTCTTTGATGGACCCAGAAAATGCGGTTTTTGCAATCAGATGGGTCACTCATACGCTGATTGTAGACAACGCCGGTCGGCTCCCTATTGTAATGGTTGTCGGTGTTATGGCCATACCAGGCAAGTGTGCCCAAAGGAACATTTTGTCGCATATGCCCGGAATAATAATGGGCAAAGCGGAAACATTAACGGGCCTAGCTATTCTAACATTAAATGCAACTGGTGTGGTCGTTTGGGTCATGATGAGGATCGATGTTTTACCAAGAAACGATATTTGCAACGCCAGACATCGGCGTCGGGAAACGAGAACGAGTCCAGCCAACCAACCCGGGCTGCGACTCAGGGCAAGTAGATACTATACCTACGTCAAATAAACCGCAAGAGTTTTTACCACACCCAAATATGCAAACCTCTACAATTTTAATAGAAAAACCTAGACATAAGACAGTTACTTATAAAATATTAAAATGCCATCATAAATCTACTCCTGTCAAAAAACAGGCAAATGAATCATCCCTAGTGGGGATGTTGCACTATCTGGTATGTATTATTGTATATTGGCAAGCACTTTCGTCAAAGGTCCTAAAGAAATTGACGTGTTCCCTGCTAGCGGTAGGGAAGAATATCGCGCATTTCGGGCAAACATTGACAAAACGTAAACCATATAGTACACGACCTAAGCGGTCAGCCAGGACAAATGGTCATTGCATTAACGGTTCTTTTGCGGATAATTACGTGGGAATAGATTTACACAACAAGGGTTATTTAGATTTAAGAAAACAGCATATATTAATTACAAGTATCCAATCGGGAAAGCTAATCATATCTTTCCTATATAATACCATATATCTAGAATTAAGAAAACGAGGAATATTATTTTTATCAATTATTAAAAACTGGAAGTTGCCTTCCCACCACAATGTCAGTTTCGACTTTTTCAAGTCATTTATATTCTTTCTATCAATATTTATTAGCAGTAAGTTAAGCATTTTGTTTTTATACCTAGTTTTTAAGTACGGGGAAGTCAGTAAACCGTCAACTAACTCGGTTCGAAAACATGGCCGGGTTAGGGGGCATACGTCTTTAAATATCAATAGTAAATATAACGGTTTAAGGGACGATGTCTTCGTGGGCATACCATTGGACATAGCTAAACGCAAGAAAGTAACACTACTCGTCGATACGGGTGCGGATATAAGTTTATTAAACCGGGAGTGTTTACGACCGGAGGTTCCAATCGATTCGCACGATCGAATTAATCTGGGTGGAATTTATGGGGGACGAGGTATAACTTTGGGGTCCACTCATGGCAAAATAATTATGACAAAACCAATAACGGCTAAATGGCATGTAATTGATGGGGCGTCTAGTTTACCGGTTGATGGAATAATTGGACGGGACATTTTGTGGGGACGGTCTATAATTGACTCAATTTCCAAAACTTTAACGATATGTGATAAGCGGGGTTATGTGATGGGGGAATTTCCATTTCAGTTCGACCACCAGCGGGTAATGGTTAATTCAGTGAACTTGACCAACGAATTGCCTGGGCGAACACAAACTGTTATCGGGGTGCATTGTCCCATCCAATCGGGTGAAATTATCGTTAAATCCCAGGAAATACTGAGAGGTGTGTACATCGGGAATACCATAACCAAGGTTGTTAATCATAGGGCATACGTATCGGTCATTAACACGCTGGAAGGGGACATGACGATTGGGGAAATTACACCCACGTTCGATAAATTGAGTAACTATGAAATATTGAACTCTGGGACTAATTCGTACAATATACGTAATATTCAATCGGAACAACGGCGGACAGCGAGATGTCGTAAATTGGAAGCGGTATTGGATCTGGATCAAAATTTAAATTCGGAGGAAAGGGGGTCAATTCTCGACTTATGCACTGCTTATGGCGACATTTTCCATTTGGATGGTGACAGGTTGAGTCATACGGATGTTTTAACACACTCGGTTCCCATTCTTTCAAATCATCCGGCAATCAACCAGAAAAACTACCGTCTGCCGGATATACACAAACAATTCATTCACACCGAAATTCAGGAAATGCTGGCCGACGACATTATCCAATATAGCAAAAGCCCCTGGAACACGCCTCTATTGGTCGTGCCAAAGAAACCTGGTCCAGATGGCAAGAAGCGTTGGCGCCTTGTTTTCGATTTCCGTAAACTAAATCAAATCACCGTCAAGGATGCATTCCCGTTGCCCAGAATTGAGGATATTCTGGACCAATTGGGGCATTCACGGTATTTTACCACCTTGGACTTGGCGAGTGGTTACCATCAAGTGCTGATGGAACCAACCGACGCCCCAAAAACTGCGTTCAGCACCATGTTCGGTCATTACGAATTCAAACGCATGCCGTTTGGATTGACGGGCGCACCCGCCACATTCCAACGCATTATGAATCACGTATTGATGGGTTTACAGGGAATCCATTGTTTTGTATATATTGATGATGTCGTGGTGTATGGAAAAAACCTAGAAGATCATAATAACAAATTAATACATATATTCGAACGTTTAAGACGACATAATTTAAAATTAAACACGGAAAAATGTAGGTTCTTACGACGCGAGGTGGTATATTTGGGTCATCATTGCACGGAGGAGGGCGCACTGCCTGACCCGGGAAAGATTTCATGTGTAACGGATTATCCTGCACCAACAACTACGAAACGGTTGCAATCATTTTTAGGGTTCATGAATTATTATCGAAAATTTATACGGGATTTCTCAAATATCGCGGGTCCACTTAACAAATTAATGAAAAAAGGGGTAAAATTCATTTGGTCACCAGAAAGCGAAAATGCTTTTCAATTATTGAAAAATGCACTTATCACACCACCTATATTGGCATACCCCGATTTTACACGGCCATTTATTCTATCTCCGATGCTAGTCAAACCGCATTGGGGGCCGTCTTGTCACAGGGAAAAATTGGGAGTGACAAACCCATAGCATTTGCGAGTCGTTCTTTAAATGACGCGGAAAGAAATTATTTCACCATTGAAAGGGAATTACTAGCAATGGTATGGGCCACCAAAAATTTCCGATGTTATCTCCTTGGAAGAAAATTTACCATCATCACGGATCACCGTCCCTTAAAGGGGATTTTCAATGTCAAAGATCCTACATCCAGATTGATTCGTTTTCACCACAAACTTTCTGAGTATGATTATGACATCGAATACAAACCGGGCAAGTATAACACTAATGCGGATGCTCTCAGTAGAATACCTGACAACAATGTAGTAAGTAATACGGAAAACGCGGAAACACCGGTACATATGGTACAAACCAGGTCCGGGCAAAAACTGGAACCAATTAAACCCGTTGACATTAATAATGGGGATGGTAATCAAAATAAAATTGACACAAATTCAATAAACCCGTGTAACCCGGGGGACCCATTGACAGCCGAAAATGACATTAATCAAATGGACGTGGAAAATTTGTTGGACGGTTTCTCCTCCGTCATGACATTAACCGATCCCACTGAAATTCGGCAGGTTATCGAGGGGTTCCATAATTCCGCCTTGGGAGGACATCAGGGTATTCAAAAAACTTACAAGCGAATCAAAAGACAATATCATTGGACTAACATGTATGACGATATCGAGACGTATGTGAAAAAATGTAAAAAATGCCAGGGGAACAAAATTTCAAAATCAACAAAAATGCCTATGGTGTTAACCGATACGCCAACCAAGCCATTCGATAAGGTTTATCTCGACATCGTTGGTCCATTGCCCATCACCACCTCCAATAACAAGTATATCTTGACCTTTATTGACGATCTAACGAGATACTTCGATTGTTACGCGTTACCAGACGCTGAGGCCGAAACCGTGGCGGAATGTTTCTATAACGAAATCATTACAAGATATCGCATCCCGAAAAAACTAATAACGGATCAGGGGACGAATTTTACAAGCAAACTATTTCAACGTGTTTGCAATTTATTAAACATCAAGAAATTACAGACCACTGCCTATCACCCACAGTCTAATGGGACACTCGAAAGGGGTCACAGACCGTTGGTGGAATATTTACGATCCTTCGTGGATGAAAGTCCCCAAACTTGGGATCGATGGTTACGGCAGGCGGTTCATGTACATAATAATAGTTATCACACGTCAATCAAATTGACTCCTTCTGATTGTCTTTTCGGGTTTTCGGCGGAACTACCCTGCATTTTAAGACGTGCACCCGAGCCAGTATACAATTTTGAGGATTATTACTATTCATTGAAATACAAATTACAGAAAACCCACGAAATCGCCAGGCGCAACTTAATCCAATCAAAGGAGGCGTCAAAAAGGCATTACGACCAATACACCAAAACGGTTCGTTTCCATGTGGGCGATAAGGTATTTCTACGGAATCCTACCAAGGAAAACAAATTCTCCCGTGTTTGGTTGGGTCCATATTCGGTGGTGGCTGTGAATAATCCGGTCAATACCACCATAACCATGGGAAGGGGACAAAAACGAGTCCACAACAACCGTTTGAAAATATGCGTGGAATAAACGTATTAATGTCAGAATAATTAATTAAAATTATTTTAAAAGTTTTATTAAAATTAAGATACAAAATTTAAGAATTTATACAAAAAAGAAAAATAAACAAAATAGAATTTTTTTTTATAATTTAAGTATATAGAACTAAATATATGTTTAAAAAAAAAATAAATAAGGAAATTTGGGTTAACCCAAATTGTAAAAAAAAAACAAATATATTTATATATATCCTTAGTACATACTACATAGTGTTAGGTTATTAGTATACATTTTTTTTATCTATCTATTACTATTAAAATTTAGTTAACCAATTCTTACGTGCATTTTAAAGTGTACATATATATAAAAAAAAAAAAAACACAAATAACACAAACATTATAACAACACCAATTATAACAAAACAATTATAACAACAATTATAACAAAACATTGAAATGAAAACCAACATTATAAACTTTAATAAATAATAAACCACATGAACATTACAGATTTGAAGTGCAATTAGTGATTTGAACAAGAGACTAAATATATAAACTATAAAAAAGAAAAAACCCAAAAGTGTAAATTACGTGAAAGTGTTGTTTTCCAAACCAATTCGAAATAAGACGTTAATAAGACAATAATAAGATTACTATATTAATAAAAGTGACAATTTAAAAAAAAAAAAAAAAGGATTAAAAAAAAAACCCTATCTTTTAGTGTAAATTAAGTATACAAAAATGGATAACAGACAATTTTTACTGATTCTTCTAACGACATTATCGTCGGCAGCATCAAACGCCGTACAAAATAATGCACCATATAATATCAGCTCCATTGACGACACTCATGTTTTATTTGAACAACATAATTCGGTTATATTTTATAAAAATACATGGAGGATCATTACCAAATTCACATTGGATGATTACGATCAAATGCTTAACTACGCCGATAACTGCACCCATTTTATACATCAGGTTTGTAACGCCCTTGCCAACGAGGCGGGACAGAATTTTAAGTCAACATGTGAGGATTTTACGAGAAATATAAAGATCTTCATTAATCGCATACAAACGCGTAGCATGGAGTTGGAACGAGTATTTTTGCGTCATAAAACTAAACGCGCATTGAATTTCATAGGAGGTTTTCAAAAATGGGCATTTGGAGTAATGGATAGCGAGGATGCCAACAATATTTATGCAACATTAAAGAACAACGAAATTAATGAAAACAACACCTTAAATTTGTTGGACAAACAGGTCACTGTCTTGAAATCCACTTACGACAAACTCACTCAACCAATAACATCCTTAATGGCCAATGAGGATGAAATTAAAAATTTTACAAATAAGTTACAACTTGAGTTGAGCAACCATTTATCGGAGTCGCAAATTCGATTTCAAATGCAAAATATAAAGATGGAATTGAACGCGTTGATGAATGGTTTGAATGAAAAACTGATGGATGTGCATGATAGACAGTTCAATGATATATCGATAATTGACGATCTATACCAGAACAAACTACATCCACTAATATTTGACCACGAAACATTAACAAACATTCAAGTTAATATCATTCGCCAAGTATCTGTCAACAAAATGTTTAGAACTTGGGAATCGTTGCATGAACTATATAGTATCACCATCTTACCAGACAGAGCACTAAATAGTCTCATTATATCCATCAATATCCCTTTGCCAGAGGACATCACCTACCAGCTCCAGAAAGTGTACCTGCTACCAACCGCAGTCAACACCCAATTCGATAAAATATTAAGGTATGGTGGTGAATACATTGCAGAAAATGTTATGCAGAAAAAGTTCGTAATTTTAACGGGTGAACAACACTCTCAATGTACCCAGACATCAAATGCCCTTGTTTGCAAACTATACCAACCGGTTTATTTGGGCACTACCACCAACTGTTTGGTAAATCATCTCACTCATACAAATACCACGACGTGTGAGTACATGATTATACCCGTCATACATCGTTTACTTGTTAAAATGATTGCGGACAACACATGGTTATTTAGGATGCAAAACAACATCACACTGCATTTCAGCTGTGACAATGATCGGTATACAACTAATTTATTCGGTTTGGGTATAATTCAATTTCTACGACCATGTTTGATTGGAAATTCCGAATTTGAGTTATCGTTCAATGCGAAATTCAACACCACGGCGGTCGTTAAATACTCCGTCATCAATTTTACCAAATTTACCAAGTACCTACCCAGAAAACTTACAACATATTAACCCTGTTTTCCCACCCGTATCTAGGCTGATGTTAACAGATCATCGCTATTTCAACAAGCTTCTTGCCGAAGGGAAACAACCAATCGAAGATTTAATGGGACAAATTACACACGAGCGGGAAGAACGCGGGTTCAGGAAAAGTATGCTGAACATTACACAAATTCAGGGGTATACGTTCGGAAGTGTCACGTTGGTATTAATCATTATCGTAGTTTATATCATCATGCGGAAAGGCGCAACCAGTTCTGCTAACAAAGCTAAGATTGATTTGAAAATCGAGAATCATCCTACAACCGGCGATTCTATGCAGACAACCATCGATAGTCCAAAACGTGATATCAAACATGTTCACGTATAAAAGAGTCGGTTATAATTAGATGTAACTACAATAGATAAATAATATTAGTATAATAAATAATATATATAAAATTAATAAATACCGATAATATTTTCTTTTACCTACATACGAAAGACGCGGAAATAATTTATCTTAACTTAAAAGTTTTTTTTTCAATATTTATTAATTTTTTTTTTTTTGTTTGGATCTAGGGATAAAAAAAAAAAAAATATATATATATATATATATATATCATTCGTTTCATTTTTACAAAAAAATGTCTAAACGATGTTTAGCCATTTTTTTTTCTTTAAAGGGCGGAGGAATGTTGTGTAACGGATGTGGGACAGAGTACAGAGCCGCCGAGCTGAGCCGCCGCAGCGAGCGAGTTTTTCGTTTTATGAGCAGCGAGCCGCAGCGGCAGATTAAATATTCAAGCAGCGAGCCGCCGCAGCGACGGGTGTAAAAATTGAGCAGCGGTGAGAAATTCCCATTTTAGTATCTTTGCGTTTGCATTTGTGTCTGCACCTCGAAATTTCTCACTGTATGAACACACTTATGTGTTATTGTGTCATTGTGTGTAACACATAAACGCAACTTCTTTCTCAGAATGCATATTTTTTTATTTTTTTCCTATTTTTCTGTTTCTGCATCTGCTGTACATTACAATTTTGACTGAGTCAAGAGTCAACCACCGTGCAATAAACTTTAATTTTATTTTTATTATTATAATCATATTTTCGTATATTTTTTGTAATTATCCATTGATAAAACGGTTGTGGTATTATCTGTTGTGTAAAAGGTGATGTTACGTATAGGGTTGCCAGATAATTTTTACCAAAAATCGGTACAAAAAAAAATAAAAAAGTACGTTTGAGCGCTAAAAAAAAAAGGTCAATTTTTTATATTGAAAAATCTTTCAAAATCTTGCAATATGGATGTGGAACAATTAAATTTGAATACTTTTTCTTGATGAATTATTTTGTTTTTTGGATTTATCTTAAATTATATTTGTTCCTATATAACGAATTTAATTTATTTCTATCAATTTTCATTTATATCAGCTTTCATTTATATCGGAATATTCCAGAATTAACCTTTGACATAGCTTATTATTCTCCCTAATCAATTTTTACCTGGGATATTAAACTTAAAAATTTGTTGTAATTATAAATGTTAAACTTTAACTCAAAATTGAATAAGTTTTGTTACAAGTAAAAAAGTGTTGTTTATTTATCAGGGACAGTGGTGCAATTATCCAAGTTAACATCGATTACAGTTAACGAAATGTTGATATATTTTATATGTAATATAATATTTTTTATGTACATATAACGATAAACATTAATTAAAAAAATGTAAATATATATTAGAATTTTGATAACGATATATCTGCTATAGTAACCCAGTAAATTAAATGGTTAATATATAATAAAATCAAAAACGTTCATATTTTTATTATTATAAAACGTGAGCATAAATTTTTTTATATTCAGAAGAAAGATTTTTACTCTTGTACATTTTATTTCTTTATCTAGCCTTATGGGAAATTTATTCATTATCATCACCATCATATCAGCCCATGTGTGTCCACTGCTGAAAATCTACCTCCTCCAATTTCTGACATCGGTCACAGTCTGCGCGTGTATGACCTCTTCGTAGGATACATCACCCTTAACCCTTTGGTCTTAGCTCGCTTATACCGACAATATTCCATTTAATCTGGGACCATTTATTTCCAAATACAGTTATTCTTTCATCGGATGACATATTCGTACTCGAGCCATATACGCCGCAATTGATTTCCAATTCAAAATCTTCCCCGCCAACTTTTCATTGAGCTGCACCACGTGCGTTGTATTCTGAACAGATTGCCCTAGTATGTGTTTTATTTTTCGTCGCAACGCGATACACTGCGTTGCGTTTCATTATGTGTGATTGTGTGGCACATTAAGGAAATTATAAACGAGCAGCGAAGAGCAGCGAGCAGCGACTATGTTTTTATTGAGCGAGCAGCTGGTTAAAAAACCCGCTCAAACTCAGCTAAGCAGCCGCTGCAGCACACATTTTTGGCATAAGCCGCAGCGGTGAAAAACTTCACGGCTCTGCACTCTGATGTGGGAAAATAGCAAAAGAATGTTAAAAATGATACAATTTGCTACTTTCCCATACAGTTCACATGAAATTTGTTGGGATATTCTCATGAATATCGCAATATATGCATTTTTAGCGTATGTGCATATATTATGTTACATTATTAAATTATTAAATAATTTAATACATTATTAAATAAAAAATATTAAAATATAGAATAGATATGAAAATCAGCATTTTTATATGATAGAATAGATATGATAGAATAGATATCAAAATCGGCATAAATATATGTTTTGCGATATGCATGCATATTTGCTTTAAATGCATATTTTATATTCGTATTTTTTTTAAGTATTACTAAATAAAAAATGACTATTATTTTGATTTTAGAAAAATTAATTAACAGGACAGTAATGAATTATAAGCGAAAGGATTAACTTGTGTCAGCCCCTACCCTGCAAAGCGGCAAGTTAATCTTTGAGCTTCAAAATATATAGTATTTAAGAAAGTGAAAATTGTATTTTATATGTTCGGAGTTAATAAAGTTTTTGTTTAAAAAAAATTGGAATAAATGTTAGTTTTTCAAATCATAAATGTTTTTTTTCAATCACCTATCCCAACTATCCTAACCAAACCAAAACAAATATACGAACTTACAACAGCGGTATTACATTTTATAACTCGGTCGACTGGATCGCTCACGGACTGTGCGATGTAGCCTTCTTAAACGGTGGCGGTTTCGAATGAACAAATTCGCTTTACATCTTTATCATTCAATATTTGTGTTACGATAAGGTAAAAGTGTAAACAACTTGCATTTTGACACAAATCGATCAGTATACAGAAAAGTAATCATAAGTCAAAAGCAAATCGGACAAAGTAATCGATTACAAAGGACAAGAGTAATAGAAGTTTACTCGTTAACCAAAAAATTATAGTGGAAAGACCAACTTAAATTGCTAACTAAAGTAAATGTATTCAATAATGCATCACGGGTTCTTCATCTGATTTAGTATAACGAAATATACGGGCTCACATTAAATAGAACTACGAGATTTTACGGACGCTAAACCGATTCTGCCGTAGTAACGAACAAAAAAAAAACCCAATCAAATCTATATTCAAAAAAATTTTGTTTTTTGCGGAAATTTTTCATTTGTCACTTCATCGTTCGAGTCGTCCAATCATAGTCTAATTAAAATAGTTCATTTTGATTTTAATGTACAGGTGAGGATCCACATAAACATAACCACCTACAATTGGTCAACATAACCTTCATAAATACTGCAATGACAACGGGGAACGTTTGATAATAGATAATAGTTATCCACAAAAGAAAGTAGCATAGTGCTCATCGGGTGCTAAAAAACAATTCACTTATAGACAGTTCACAGTGGCCAATATAGCGGATATAAGAAGCCATAGGGAGCCTAACAATGATTCTGAACATTATCTCGCAAGTGCTTTATTTAGATATCGGGCATTTAGCGGAAATCGCCAAGTAGTCTCTCCGAAAAGATTTAGCTTGGAAAAGCTTAAAAATGATTAAATGCACGAGATTAAATTTCTGAAGTTACTTAATCAAGCAGGTGTGGAGGCAGAACAAATCACGTCACATATGTGAAATGGATTTTTTGATTTTATGAATACGGTAAAGTGGAGTCCGGTGGGGTCTACAGAAATGCAGATGCTTTTAATGATGAATGCGAATTGGCTCATGATGAAAAGATCCAAGCACACTTAAAATATCTTCAAAGTGCCGTACGATCTGCTAAGCGGTGACGATAACCGAACAAAAAGAGCGAATTATTCAGAACGAATAAAATGTTTCATGAGTAGGAAATTGACAGACTGCACAGCATGAATGACAGTAACATTTTGTACAAGAGAATAAAATCCCTAACCTGATAAAGGCAATAAACCAAACTATTTTTGCGAGCAACTATGGCATTAAAGCGTTTTGAAGCAATGACTCGATTCATCCGTTTCGATAATGTATGTGCTTAAAAATGTTCAGATCTTCAAGACCAATTCACAAATATTCATGCTAACGAGGAGTACAATAGATCCCACGAGTCGCAGTATACGCGGCGCTATTCGGGGTGAGGTTTGAGTCGTTTCGATGACCAGAATCCGGCACTATGTCTGTAAAAACGATTTCATCCCAAACCAAAAAAAAAAAAATAACGAGAGTCACCAATGCGAAGATATGTTGTTGCAATTAGTTTTAAAATACGCAACTTCTGGCAAACCAATTTGTTCAGATATTTTTTCACAAATTGCAATTGGTGGGGCTTCCTCTAATACATTATGGTTTGGGAAATGTTGGTATAGGTATCGATCGAATAAATGATATGTTCATGAAGATGCAAGAAAAGCAATTCTGTAAACTGTTCAGTTCTGTCTTTGGTTTTTTTTTTCCAACAAGTAAAATGTTGCTCTATAGTTTCATTTGAAAAACAGAAATGTAATGTTAATGTTTACCATTACCATATATATCATTAAATATTATAATCATATATTTGTCCAATGTTGGTAAATGGAAAGAAACATGTAGGTTGTAAACCAGGATATTGTACTATAACTTGCTTAACTCTAGCGTATATTCCATGGATCAAAAACTCGCTAGATATTCAATATCATCGACGTTATGGCTATAGTTTATACAATTGCAATGAAAATGAACCTTCTATAAATCAAAGTTCGCTCGAAGAACATTGTACAAAGCGTTCTATCGTGAATCATTCGGAAGGGCTGATGTTGAGAATGTTGTGGCTGAATGGGGTGAGTAGCGAATGTGTAATTTATATGGAACTGTGATGATTAACGATTTGGGTGTTTGGTTAGGTATATTAGTAGTATGCTGGGAAAGGCTGAGTGATGAGTAGCACGGACGATTCTATGGGAAATGGCGAGATTGAATATTGGATAGCTTTGACTTTATTTCTCGGCAGTTGATTGCCGCTTTGCGTTCTGTTTTGCGAGGATATAAATTCCTTCCTTTATTTTCCTATATTATTAGTTTTATTATTGTTGATGAAAAATAGGTTTAAAATAAATTGAAGTATTTATTAACATTGCATAAAACAAACGTATAAAATTAATAAATCCTTTTTTTAAGTACTATCCAGATTATACCTTCGCAGTTTTACCTGGAGTTCCAGTTTACAAACAACTATATTACAATTAATCGCTTCTAGACATTAACAATTTTTACCTGGTTTTCTATATGGGTGTCGGCAGGATCGGTCCGTTCCTACATGCAAACGTTGCAATTACTTGGGGCGCTTTTTTTTTAACTATACGTATTCCTTTTTTAATTCGCCGCCTTGAAAAATGCTTTAGAATAATTAATCCAATTCCAAAATTATTCTTTCGAAAACTTTCGAATAGATTTCCATGAAAAATAATTATAAATGTTGTTCAGAAGACTAGACCTAAAAGGGGGAACGTCAACAAGAAAACGCATCACCTCTATTGGGTGATGTGGAAATGACTACTATTTTATTGTTATATGAGGCGCAAATATTTAGACTACATAGGGCGTGAAAAAGTAACAAACCGGTCCTGGTTGTCGACACAAGTGTTAATATGAAAGTATATTAATAGCAAATTATAAAATTAACAATGCACTTACTTAATTGTAATGAGCTGCCTTCGGGAAATGTTAAATATCGACGTTTTCTACTTAAAATTTTTTCGCCATCATTTGAAAGATTTTCATCATTGAACGCCTTAAACTGATCTTGACACTTAACATTGACGATCACAAAAATTATAATAATTAAATATATAATTAACAGATAAAAAAGATTATTTAATTTAAACATTATAAATGCTTTATAATTGATTTTATAATTTTAATTTAATTTCAAAAATAATTTAAATTATTCTTATTCAATGTTATCCACACTTAAGACTACCGACAATTATAAATAATGTTTATTTCACTGTGTAAGTACGCAAACGCAATTGTAAGAAAGAAATATTTTATTTTTTATTTTTCATAAATGTATAACATTAAAACGGTATATGGTATAAATATGACGTGTTATGTAAATGTTATGTAAATGTACTTATTTTAAACTCTAATTTCTTCACTTACCTGTAAATTATTATAGCAAATAATAAAAATATAAATTATCCAAAACGAGTTCAATAAATCATACAATTATAAATAGAGTATATATAAATTACATGCATTTCACAGATAATGTAATATGTATAATAAGGCCCGTAGCCAGGCGCAAATCAACTGAAACAGGTAGCATGTACTTATGACGTGGGGGAAGGGGAGAGGGGACAGGGGGACCTAGACAAGGTTTTCTTATTTTTCATCAAATCTTCATGTCAAATATTTTTGACATTTTGCGTGATATTAACAATCTGAACAACATTAATGACAATTGTACCGAAGGATAAAATATCTAACGGGCCGGTTTATGCAGCAACCCCTTCTTCGTGTAAAAATATGAACGGTGAGATATTGGCGGACGAAGAAAGGCGCATCACAAGATGGCTGAGTATGTTAAAGAATAACTTACCGCAGTCAGGCAAACTGGTAATGAAGAAACCAACAAACTTCCGTATCTAACTGAACAACGACTAATTTCTGAACCATGGGATATGAGGAAACCAATAAAGCCATTCTATGAAGCTCAAGAATGGTAAGGCCGCGGGTTTGAACGGCGTATCTGGTGAACCACAAAAACTGTTAACTTACTTTGCTTTAACCCGCATACAACCCACAATATTGGTTTTCGCGTACATCAACAGCCTTCTCCAACGGGGCCTATTTACGGCCAACGTCCGCCAGTCGGATACGCCTAGAGCCCGAAGGCCTGCTTCGACTTCATCTGTATACCTACCCCGCGGTTTTCAACACTCCGTGATCCACTGATAAATGTATCAAAAATAAATTCTGCCGCAGGTTACGGCACAGGTATAAGTAAGGGGTATAAAATCAGAAGCGTTTGAAACCATTCACGGAGTATTTTTTTAATATTATATTGGAGAAGTGTATAAGGGGGACTGCCATTAACACCAGCAATACCGCCAGTTTTACCTTATCCACACAATTACTCGGTGCTGATGACTGATGACATTGATGTGGCGGGTAGAAATATGATGGGTTCCGTTAAAGAAACGTTCACGTTGCTTGAACATAGTCTGACTACGACATTTCGGCATAATTAAATTACGAGATTTGACAGATTGATCAGGCTAAATATTCGTCATCCGATACAATGGCACCGACCAACGTAATAATTTGAAGCCGAATAATAAACACCTATACTATAACACCAGGGAAGGCAGAGAATTTGAATTCCCCCCATAAACACTTTGATATACTTTTAAGGAATTGTATGTTGCTCAATGTGAAGAAATGTTTTGTGATGTCATATCACAGAAAGATTAATCCGATTGCTTTTGACTATGTCATATCCGGCAATTCTCTTGCAATTGTCGATGAAATCATTGATTTGGGTGTTAGATTTGATAGACGTATGACATTTAGTTCACACATTGATTATATTACATGCAAGGCCTATTCGCTGCTGGGATTTATTAAACGGTGTTGTGTGGATTTTTCGGACCCATATGCATTGACGGGTTTATATTGTGCATTGGTAAGATCGGGATTGGAGTATGCATCTGTGGTATGGAATCCATACTACGGTGTTTATTCGGATGCTATTGAATCGGTGCAAAAAAATTTTATTAGATATGCTCTTCGCAGGTTGGGGTGGTCCGAAGATTCCACACTTCCCCCGTATTTGCATAGGTGTCAACTTATCGATCTGCCGACGTTGGGGCATAGGCGGGAAACTGCGTGTGTCATGTTTGTATTCGATATGTTGACGAATGTGATTGATGCGCCGAATTTGTTGTCTAAGATTGATTTCAATGTTCCAATACGGTGCTCACGTGGTCACAACTTCTTGCACCTGAACTTTCATAGAACAAACTACGGGAAATATGAGCCGTTGTGCAATATGTCTAGATTATTTAATAAATACAACGATCAATTTGATTTCGGTATTTCGCGGCGTATATTTTTGGGTAAATTAAGGTCAAGATATTTCGGGTTGGCGGATTGAGATTGGGTCCGGCTTCGTTTTGTGGTGTGATGATAATAATATTATTGTTCGAATGTGTTTGTCGATATGGCAATGGTGTAAGTTAGTGTATTACATTTTGGTAAATAATTTTTGGCATGGCCTTTGGTGGGTTACTGTTACTATTGGTCGTGATGAGATTTTTTATTTTTTTTGTTTTATTTTTTTATTTTTTAATATATTTTGTATTTCTTTTTTGTTTGTTATTTGGTTTTATTACCATTTTTATCTATTTGATTTTGAAGTGTGTATTCGCTAGTTTTTGTATTTTTTGTATATTTTGTATCTTGTATTATATGTTTGGTAAAACGGCAGTAGGGCTTGTACCCGTTGCTAAATGAATAAATAAATAAATAAATAAATATCTTGAAGACAGGTAGTTATGAATCAGTCTGACTCCCGATCGTTAAAATTTGAACTGCATTAACAATTTTGTCAATTTGTAGACTTATTCCATATCATAATTATGAAATTATAGAAGAATTTCAGTGTGGATTCTGTACTGATCGATTTACATCTGATCAAGTGTTCGGCCGGATTCGCTTCAAAGATATGCTTCAAATAACGAAGGACCCTTATATTCGTCGATGAACAAACTGTGAGACCGGAGTGACAAGTCTAGTAGGTGCAAATCGGAAGGTACGAAAAGGGATCCTTTATTCATGTGACCTGATTCGAAAATACTGCAACCGAAGGAGGAGTTTTTTTATTCAGTACCAGTCTTTTGAAGATTTCCCCTCCGTCGTGAAAAAAAAACCTCCCGACACCACCGTTATCTATAACGAACCTCCAGATTATAGAGTACCTTTTGGGTTCACCTAAAAACGGAAAATTTTATGCGGGTGCCATTGCGTGGCTAATATTTTATAGGAAAGGTTAAAGGAATAAAAATAAAATAATTAATACATCATCATAATTTATAGTTAAAACTTACAGTTTATCAAATTTATTTATGTATTTGCTTTACAATTCATCGTTTACTTATGTTAATAACTTATAAATATAAAATACACTTATTCATAATTATTGTAAGGCTATGACAATTATTGGCTAAAAGCCTATTTTAATAATTTTGTTCACTAATTACTAGGCCAAAATTTAACCGACTTTAATTTTACTGTCCTTTTCATAAAAAACTACTAATAGGTTAACAAACTGCTGAGTCTGAATTTTTTCGCAGATCTCAGCCAGCATTAATGTTTATTTTCCTTTAAAATCTAATTATATACATAACCTAACATTTATTTATCGATTCTTTAAGATGATTACATTTTCCAATGCAACATATTAATCTGTATAGAGCATTTGAAAGGTAATTACCGTCCGTAATTGCATATATACCGCGGCGATACACACTAATACCATTTATTGTTACAACAATATATACTTAACTATATATGGTATGAATGTGTTTAATATAATCATTAAAAATCGATAAATATATGTTTGGCTATGCATAATCATGGCCATTAGGACCATTATCCTACAAATATTTATACAATAATCGATTCCTAATGTTTTTAATTTTAATATTATTGGAATAAATCAAAACCATAATTAAAATAATCACATTTCTCAATATATATTAAAGAATTACATACAGGATGTTCCAGATCCCGACTCAGAAAAATATTTCAGTTTCCGGCTCTATGACTCATTTGGAATCGAAATCGTTCTTAAAAATTTTGTCGATTTGGCTTCGTTACGGAGTTATAGGAAAAACACCGATTTTTTTTTTAGATTTCATATTTTTCCCCTTTTTAGATCCCCTGATCTCCATAACTACGGTTATTGTAATTGAAAGAGCAGTAGAACACTATTATCTTGTTCACGTGCAGGCGTAGTGTAGTGAAGCGAATTATTAATCAGGGTTCACGTACAGTATTGTAATACATAACCTGCAATTTTGTGTATTTTTGTTTTTTTTTTTGGCGGTAGTAAATTTTTAATAAAATACCACATAAAATAACAGGTTATATAATACTACATTACAAAATCTGTTCACGTGGTGAGTAGTTGAAAATTCACTACCACTACTACGAACCTCCACAATCAAATGTGGCTCATAACAAATAAATGGCTATGCATCGTGTTCACGTGGTACATTTCGAAATACGCCACACTACACTACGCCTCCACGTCAACAAGCTATAGAAGATCAGCATTAGCATTTTTATTTGTTTTATATGTGTATCAACATGGCTTTTACATTACAATAACCAGTTTTGGAGATAAGGGGTCTATGAAATGTCCCCTGAAATATGAAAATCTAAGAAAATTTCGTATAACTCCGTACCGAAAAATGTTTTTTTTTTAATATTTTCGACTCTAAATGAGCCATAGAATGTAAAACCGGAGTATTTTTGGTCGGAATCTAGAACATTCTGCATATAGCCAAATAGGAAATATATCCCATTATAACATAATCATTAATTAATATAAATACAATACAAAACTATGAAATACCTCAATCATGAAATTCTGAATATATATAAATTTAAATAGGTACATTACAAATCTAGCATTATCATGATATAAAAAAAAATTAAATTTCCTCACAGTCACTCACCACATTGACCATTATACTATATCCATATTACTCTATCCCCCTCTCCAACACAACACACATTGCGTCCTCGATGAATGAACTCGAACACGCACGCACGGATGATTCCCAAACGGTTGCCTAATGTCGATATCCCGCCGCAATTCGGATGAATCGTTTGGCCTTTGAAGTCAAGAAGTATTTTGATGATAAACGTTGAACAAACTTTCACTTTCATGGTTGTATGTGTCATTGTTGTTTTGGTCCAATTAATTATTATTTTGGCTGAATGAATACGAAGTGACTGCGAAGTGCAATTATTTACTAACACCGCCCCCGCCGCCGTATGTTTGTATCATTTCATTGTATTGCATATTTTTTTTTGTAAATTTATCATTACAATATTGTTTTTTTTCTTTTAGGCGCACACCTTAAACGTGCACCATTTCCAATTTATAATAACTGCTAAACTGTATCGAACCTCATTAATTCCGGCCACGTCGTTCGGCCCGCCATTTTTCTAGAAACCGTAGTTATGTTGTCAATTGTCAATGTGTATGTGGTAATGATCGAGAGCATATATATATTGAAAAAAAATGATTGGTGATTTGTTGCTACTGCTACTAGTGAATGTTGATTTAAATACTTTAATTTTAATTGTGTTTTTTATCACGATTGATGATTTATATTTTATAGTGATTAATGATTTAGTGATTAATGATGATGAATTATTGGTGATTTATATTTGAGTGATTTATGTTTTGATGATGAATGATTGATGATTTATGTTTTGATGATGAGTTATTGATGATTTGTGTTTTAATTATGAATGATTGATGATTTACGTTTTAGTGATTTATGTTTTGATGATGAGGTATTGATGGTTTATGTTTTAGTGATTGATGATTTGTGTATTAATGATGAATGATTGCTGATTGGCGTTTTAATGATGAATTATTGGTGATTTATGCTTCAATATGAGATCTTGATGATTTTTGATTTAGTGATTTACGTTTTGATGATGAGTTATTGATGATTTGTGTTTTAATGACGAATGATTGATGATTTACGTTTTAGTGATTTATGTTTTGATGATGAGGTATTGATGGTTTATGTTTTAGTGATTGATGATTTGTGTTTTAATGATGAATGATTGCTGATTGGTGTTTTAATGATGAATTATTGGTGATTTATGCTTCAATATGAGATCTTGATGATTTTTTATTTAGTGATTTACGTTTGGATGATGAGTTATAGATGATTTATGTTTCAATGATGAATTATTGATGATTTGTGTTTTAATGATGAATGATTGATGATTTACGTTTTAGTGATTTATGTTTTGATGATGAGGTATTGATGGTTTATGTTTTAGTGATTGATGATTTGTGTATTAATGATGAATGATTGCTGATTGGCGTTTTAATGATGAATTATTGGTGATTTATGCTTCAATATGAAATCTTGATGATTTTTGATTTAGTGATTTACGTTTTGATGATGAGTTATTGATGATTTGTGTTTTAGTGATTTATATTTCAATGATTAATTATTGATGGTTTATATATTTTAATGATGAATGATTAATAATTTATCTTTTAAAACAATTGTACCGTTTTGGTGAATACTGATTGTTGTGCATTATGTTGTGGTAATGATGAATTATGTTGTAATGAATGGTGTGTATCTATATCTATACATCTTAGGTATGTCGATGATCTGTTGGGGATCACTATATTTTATTTGCTACAATTTGTGGATGGTGGTGATTGGCGGTATATCTTGATTTTATATTTAATTTAATTTTAACTTATTATCTATAAAAATTGGCTTATGAATAAATATATAAAGATTTTTTCTTTTGGCTTATTGATTAAATTATTTCAAAATTAAATACTAAATGTATAAATTGTAACAAAAAGTAAAACCTTATAATAAAAATTAATTCAATATAAAATTATTAAAATATTGCCGAAAGATATAATCTCTTAATAGTGATTAAGCAGGAAGTGCATAATCTCTGTTACATTATTTAGCTAGTAACATAATAAAAAAATCGATGATAAAATCAGATTATGCCATTGAATAAAATTCAAAGTTTCGCTATTTTATAAGCATTTAAAATTTAATAAATCTCTACAAAAATGTCATAAACATGGTATTATAAGTGGATTACAACAACCAAATCAAATTGGTAAGATTAAGAATATCCAAATGAAAAAAATTCAACTTTACTAAAATTTAATTTATGTAATACAAAAAAAAAGTTGAATAAATGAAAAATTACGTTTATTAAATTTTTTAACCAAAAAAAGTGTCATGGGCCGATTCCGTGATGGGAGCGGACAGATTATTTAGAAGGTCTACGGTCACGCACAGTGAAATTATCATTATTAAAATACGTTTTTATTTATACAGTAAACCGCGTTACTTAAGCATATTCCAAACAATTAAATTATTAAGTTGGGCCGTCATTCAACTAATTGTGTTTTTGTTTCGCAAAACCAATTTAAAACCAAATTAACTGAATTAAATTCCTAAACGTCGGACGCATTAGCATCCTATTATTTTAGGTATTCAAAATTTGGTGTGAATGACGGGGGAGACACTTATTTCTATATTTATTCTTAATTATTAATGATATTACTTACGTGACTATATTATTTTGATTTATTTTTAATTTTCCTACTTCTTATACACTTTTGAATTTTATTTTAATCTTTTATATTTCTTTTTTTTTTCTTGTATTTTATTTTTTAATTTTCTATTATATTAATTTTTTTTTTTTTTTTTTTTTAACTACACAACTAATATTCCTTTTTATTTTTTATTTATTTTTTTCTTACGACTGCGCTCTGAAAATCAGTGCACAGCCTTTTTAATAACTTTAGGATCAGATGGATCCCTTCAAAATTTCCTACTCTTGATCACTCACTGTCCGGAAAATCATATATGCAATTTTAACAATTCAACCAATCATATGGATCAGTGACATAATATTTTACTAAATTCCCCTTTTTTCGTTATATACTTTATGATTTTCCAGAGGTGTGAACGATCAAGTGTAGTATTATATATATGTATCTATATATATCATACATACATTTTACATAACACCTATATACTACATATACATACTTAACGTTAACTTAATAATACAGAAACGTATATATATAACATCATATATAACATCGTATATAATTATATACCAATGTTTTATTATTAACCTAATTCTTCACTCCCTCATTTCTTATTTACTATATTTGATTACGCGAAACCCATTTATAAAAAATCCAAACACAATATAATATATGGGTCAACATATGTACCTACTATATAAATCTACATATAATATTATATATATATATGTTGTGTGGTTTTCCTTGTATAATCTTATTCGCATCATATATATTCGTACATAAGCACATACATACCCACACATTCGTCACATGATTTTTTATATATAGGTTTCTTCATCGGTCATTAACTTACATACTATACGTCTTATTAATAGTATTATTATATATATGGGAATTTTAAATGTTTATTTTTCTTATTATGCATATTTATCATTATACGTATTTCAAATTGTGAATATTTAATAACAACATTAACTTATCCCGATCATATATCCATACACTACATTAATATTTATTTATAAACATATATTCATATTTATATCCAGACACAACAAAAGGAAAGCATGTATATAAAAAATTATAAATCACATTGTACATACATTAATATCCCACAACGATTTTATTACTTTCATTCCTTTGTTATTTTCTTCTTTTTACATATCCATATCCATTTGATCATACTATAATATCAAATTGTATGCACAATAATTTTAGCATACAAATATGTCATATATGATCATATTATTACACTATGGATCACACTTGCATACCTTAATAATTCACATTATTATTTTATTGTTATTGCCTTTTTAAATATCCCATTGTTATTTTTATTTTATTTGATAGCCTTTATGTTTTTGTTATCAAGATTTTATAAAAAGGTTATATGATCATATCAAAATTATAAACATTTAAAATAAATATAGCAGAAAAAATATGTGATCATGTTATTTTATAAATTATGAACGTTAACATAAATATAATTTTAAAAAAAAAAGGTATATGATCATATTATACATTATGAACATTAAAATAAATATAACAAAGAGGTATATGATCATATTATTAATAAAATAACATTTCTTATAAATTATTATATGATACATGTTTTTATTTCTCGCAATCTGCATGTGACAAAATCAAATATCCATTCGTATCTCTAGCTATACATATATATATATCATATTATGTATTAACATATATGTATATATACCGTATTAAATGAAACTGATAACATTTATGTATATGGGTACCGGGCGTCTCACGACAAAAGCTAAACTTTTTGTGGCTGTTTCCTTTGCCTATTTTTATATTGCTCAATATTAAATGGCAACGACCCTATACTTTGTATTCACCGCACGGGTTGCATTATTCTATAACTCAACCACCATCTTGTTTAATAAATATGTTCATAAATATTACGAATTTAACCATTTTGATTATTAATTCTTTTTCAATTTACTACTTTAAAACCCCGAATACTACACGTTAAGCACATCAACAAAAATATCTTCATTGAACGATAGCTCTGTTTTCAACTAGTAGTTATTTTTTTATTTGTGGGCTACTTGATTTTATGAAAATAAGAAATCATTTATGAAAATCAAATTTAAAAAAATCCTCGATTTCTGAATTAATCCAGTTTTTTTTATTCCCTTGAAACATCGTTGAATAAAGAGTTGACTACGTATATTAGCTTGTTCGCGTGCAGGTGTAATTTAGCGTAGCATCGTTGGAAAAATCCACACGATTCGTAGTGAATTATGAGCTACTACATTTGATTCTGGAGGTTCAGATTTTGAAGCCAACGGATTTTGTAGTGTAGTCATTCTAACATCTCTTATTTTTGGGACGTACTTTATTAACTATTTAAATATTTAAATAATTATGTACAGCGAAGTGTTAAAGATAACAAATTTCTATAAAGTGCCATACACCCTCCCACTCATTCCCACTATTACATAATGCGTACCTCCAATTTTCCTCCGTCCACCATAATTTCGCATTCGATCCTATACAGTTTCCCCTTGCCCGCAATACCGCCCTCATTTCCCCATTCATCAAATTTCCCCCCAAGTAATACTGCCCTCCCATACCGCATTCCAACTCCGAACATATCCGATCGCTCCGCCCTTTTTTCCCCTCTTTTACAATCTCCATCCAACATTGCTCCTCGGCCCTTTTACCTTTGCTCATCCTTTGCCTCGTAATTCTATTCAACTTCTAATTCTATCGCTTTCCATTCTTACATACCTCTATCCACCCAACTTTTCTTTTCACCATTTCCCAAAAAATTCTACACGGCAGCATCTCCTCTCTCTTCCTAACATCCCAATAACATATCTTGCATGCAACCCAAAATTAAATACCCACAGCGGCTTTCTATCAAACCCTATACATATATTACACAATCCCTTGCCCCCCCCCCCCCTCCCCCGATTCAATTTTATTAACTATTTATAAAAAAAAATTAACAATTTTTACATAAATATTTAAATAATTAATTACAGCTAATTACAGATAATAATTTAATAAAAAAAAAAAAAATTCATTCAACCGACGACAAAAACAAACACAAAATTACTCACTAAAATTTTCCATACAACCATTCACCATTCTCCTCACCTCATTTAAATCATTGAAAAATCTACATTATCGAAAGCCGCAATTAAATCTATAAAAAAAAAACCATTTATCACTACCCCCCTCCCCCCCTCCCCCCCTTAGTACCTTCTTCTAAAATCCACTTAACTCTAATTTATTATTCGTCATTCCCCCATCCATTCCACTATTCTCTGTTCTTTAATAACCCCGCCCGCCCAACTTTTACCTTTGAATTCCAACAAGCAATAGCCCTATAATTTTCCACCTGCCTGCCATCTCCACCCTCCATCTCCAATGGAAAAATAACCGCTTTACCAAAACTGGCCTACGGTATCTCCTACTTCTTTCCATTCCACATATCATTTACCGTCGCTTACCTTATCCAATTGCTCGCGCCCCTACCCAGATGTTTTTTAACCACCCCCCCCCCCCCCCCCCCCCCCGTATTCGATTGTCACTCACCGCCTTATTTGGTCTTAATTTATTCAATATTCAATCCACTTCCTTGCATTATCGAAATCCTTATACAATATCTCGTCCTCTCTTATTTTCTCCACATACATTTTGGGCCCATTAAACTTAATCCCACTTCTATTTTTTTTAATAGACTTTATAGTTTCTAGCGCTGTGGCACCATGTGAAACTTTATGTTTGTTGAGTTAAGAGTTTAAGTAAGATGTAAAAGATTGTACGATGCTGATAAAGTAAGATGGGATGATGTATGTAAGATGGTTGAGTAAGATTGATAGGGTTACTATTGTTTGTTTAGATCATTGCTGAATGTTTATTTCATTTAGATGTATATTTAACTAATGTCCGGGTAGTTATTTGTCCGGGTAGTTATTTTCGTTTCTTAGTAATTTTGTAATTGATGCATTATTGCTTAAGGATTTATATGTGTAGGAGGATGTGTTTGTAATCTTCGGTGATATTGCATGTAATACATATTGCGGAGTCTTTTTTATATATTAGTTTTAAAAATTTTTTGTCAAGTGTGTGTCCGCTTCGGAGTCTGTTAATTGTTTTAATGTTAATGGTTGCTGATGAGGGCACTGTTTTTGAACCATGGCGTGATGTTTGGGGTGGCATTCAACATTTATGCATTGAACTTTCCAATAGCTTGGGTGTCCATGAGGTACAGTGAATGCCGGTGATACCGGTTTATTTTTTTTTTATTTGTCGGTATAGGTCTTCGGGTGGTAGGTGGTCTATTTATGTAGTTGTTTCTAGTTTTGTGGCGCCATTTGTCGCTACGTTAAGGGTATCATTGTTTGCGCTTTTTTTATGATCTCCGTCTCTGTGTATTGTTAGGTTTTTTGGTTTATTGTCTTGTTGGGGTTTTGTACAGGGTTATTTAATATTTTTTCGTAGTTTGAAGTTATTACGTTTATTGTTTGGGTTGAATTTTGGGTTTTGATGTCTTTTACTGTGTGTGTATTATTGTATATCTACTTGAGTGCGAATTTTGATGATGATAGATTGATTTTGAGGTTTATTGGTAGGATGCCCGTTTCCGCGTGGGATAACTAACCTTAATTTTGATGGATTATTAACTTTATTTTTATTCAATAATTACCTTTAATTTTTAATTGTTCGGGTTAATATTAAGTTATTTACTTTTTAGTTATACACTTTTCGATGTATACTTTCAATTATACATACCATTTTTATGTTTAATAATTAATTGTTCACTTAAACACAAATATAGTAATACTATATGGACTAAACAATGCGGTATTTATAGTGAAATTTATGCTGACAATGCGGTTCACACGCATATGCCGATAAAGTCGTGTAGGTTTTGCGCACATTTTTTTTTTATATATATATGGCCCATTTTTCTTAATCTATCCTACCATACAATTTAAATCTTATAACTAATATTATACGTACTTATAATTAGACTACATTCTAATATATTTAACTTATGGATCATCGGAAATATTGTTAGAAGCGATACCACTCAAATTGGGCCCTGTTCTTATACCGGAATTCCTGGGACATGCAAAACAGTTCCCTTACCTCCACCCATATATTTACATCCCGGTCGATTAACGTCACCTCAATCGTATCCTCATAACGGTATACATACCGTTTGGCCCGAATTACTTCCCGGTTAGCCCGTGTACCGCAAATTTGTACACGATGGTAGGCCTATTCGTAATAACATACACAGAGCCATCCCAACCATATGGTTGTATGGTAGACCTTATAGGATTCCTCTTCGGAACGAGTTAACCCAAAGTAGAACCTTCGGTGCGTCGCACCGTTGGGGGTGTAATCCAACGGTTCATACGCCTCAAGGGGCCTATCGAAAAATGTCATACTGTTGAGTGGCATGAACAACCGTAGGATGGGGTCATCGTCCGGTATCGGACCGACTGCCTCAATGTTTTCCGCGAATTTAATTAATTTTTGTTTTTTCTTTTCTCTTTTAATTAAAAATTATCATTGAAAATCTCCTCTACTGATCATCTTTTATATTGTAAAATTTGATGAAAGCCCATTTCCTATATCTAAACTTATATTTAATAGTATATTATTTTCTTATTTAATATTCTTTCGTATTATCATTTTTACTTATGGAGATTTATTATTTCATTTACCCGATCGAAATGAACGTGCTGTTCCTCGGGTTCGACCGGCGTTTCCTCTACAACCCGTGTTTCGGACACGGTTGGTTTTCGTTCCCGATATTTACGCCATGCCAGATAACCGACGGCTACCATACCCGTCGTGAAAACGCACGCAATACACGAATAACGTTGGATTAACAATTCCTTTCTATGACTCTTCAGTTCTTTCCTTACCTTAATTTCTTGACCAACTTTTTATGCAACTCATCAACCCGTATTGCCTCGCCACGTAAAAAATCTTTGTAACCCCCATCTTTATGCATTTGAACCATGGAGTGATTGGGCCTAACGAAGTTTATGGCCCCATCATATATCCCCACTTAAATTTACCTCGTTACCGAATTCCAAAATGAGTTGTTTAAATTTAATTTTCGATAGGTATACCCCTAACGAAATGTAACTCGATCCCTTCCTGGACCAATGAACACGTTTTCCGTAATTTTAGTATTCCCAGTTTTCCCCAATGAGGTGTGAAATAAGTTTTTAATACCCGCATGCGACTCTGTTTGATTTCTTTTTGACTAACGTCACAGCCTCGATTTCCGGGTAATTTGCCCTAATAATTTCTAAAACACGTTGGGATAATTTGTAAAATTTTCTCGCGTACATGGAGAAATCGTCAAGCGGTGACTGAAATGTGTTTCTTAACTCTAACATAGCCATATCCAATGATTTTTTGGGCAAATATCGACCCCTTAAAATATTTTCTAAGGCCGCCAAATTCTCGACCCCCCCCCCCCCCCTTCCCCTAATTAGTTCGAATGCATCCCCCATAAGTTTGGTACTGATAAATTGTACCATTACGTTTTCATGGTTGGGTGGTATGCATCTCAATGTCATTTGGCATAAATTTATAAACTTATGGACCTGGTTGGTTAAGCTAGGATGTGGTTCCCCTGAAAAATTCGGAATTATTCGTGAAACGATACGACCGATCTCATTAAAGTCCGTCCGTTGTGTCCTCAAAATTCTCCTCTATATTATCTATGCCTTCGAAACCCCTTTCAGTCTCAGTTAGTATGTATTTCAACCCTCCGTATGTGGCCTCGAAAAATTCCAATTCTTGACTCGCCCGTGATTGTTTTTCTAATTCAATATGCAATTCTGCTTCTAAATTTAAAACATTCCTTTCTATGGCCGATTTACTTTCCTTAATTTGTATAGCCTTTGGGGATCCTTGTTCCGTTTTTCCCAAACAATATTCCAAACTCCGTATTTCCTCCACGTGCAGTTTTATTTTATTTTTATATTGTATCTCCCTTTCCCTACTTTCCTCTAAAACCTTCGTTAATTCCTCTATCGTTTTTTCGTATTTCAATGCCCGTTCCTCGTTATTCCGCTGTATGGTTCGTTGGTTTTTTATTACGGTTTTTAAATGGGTGAGTTCCTCCTTAAGATTTTTAATGTGTTTCGTTACCTCTGTATTTTTAAATAACTGCTCTATTATGTACTCAGTTGTTTCTAATTTCTTTTTATTTGTATAGCTGGCCTCAATATACTGTTTTATTTCTCTATATCCCCTACTGCTTAATTTTTCCCTACAAAGTAAAACAAGGTTCTCATTCAGATGAATAATCAATTTTTCAATGTTTTTTCTTTCACTCCTCGATAATGGGGAAACCTCTGCCATAAGTGATAATAGACTTACAATTAGTCATACATATATAAGACTTCTTTATTTTATTTTATTTTTTATTTAAAATTCATTCTATTATATATTTTTTATTTAATTTATTTATTATTAATTTATTTTTTGTATTTTAGTAACATTTTCAATTATACTATTAAATTTTCTGTCAAATTTCCTATCGTTCGCGTCCGCTCGTACCCGCTTTAATTCCTTCTTTTTTTTATTTAGCTCTTTAAATAATTTTCTTTTTTCCTCCTTTATTTTTGTTATCTTTAAAATATTGTTCAATTCTGCTATCTCCCTTTTTAATGTTACTATCTTGCCTCCTCTATTCTTTTTTATTATCTCCACTTCCTTTTTTATTGCTTTTCCTCCTCCAGTTGTTCTTTGTCTTTTTTTATATTGTTCTATGGTTAATGGCAAGGGCCCTATTTGATATTCACCCGGTTGCATACTAATTAAATGACATTGATTTGTTAATCACATTTTCTTTTTAATTTATTTTAATTTAAAACATATAATCGCGAATAAGAAACAAAAATATTATCACCGACGCGACGCGCGACACGTTAAACCATAAGAATGTTAAATATATTAAATCATAACATGTAAATCGCATATATAAAAATATATTTTTTTTTTTTATTATTACTATTTATTACTATTTCCTATTTATATTTATCATTCATACCAATAATTTACTATATATATAATTCAGTAATATATATAATATATATATTTATTGTAAAATTCATATCTAATTAAATTAATATATACTGTGCTTTTATTTCTTTCTTTTTTTTTTTTTTTTTTTAAAAAAATTTTCATACACGCCACATAAGAATAATAACAATAAATTGAAAAATACTATTAGTACTAATTTCAAATGTCATATATATATTATATATTTAAAAAAAAATTAAAGTTGTATAATATATACTAAAAATTTATAACTATACAAAATAACCATATATAATTCGTTTTCATATCGAAAAAAAAATAACCAATTTATGTTGTGATTTATACACGTGCCACCTTATCCAAAATAAAATTCATTGTTTAGCAATTGTTATTTATTTTTACTTTTGATTATTTTTTATATTTAATTATTACATTATGCACTTTGTGCAATTATTAAATTAATATTACTAAATTAAAACAATTGAATGCAATTTATCGGTATTTGACCTGACAATGCTTTATCGGCATATTTGAATTACCTATGGTTTCAATCAGTTCAATATACCTGGTAAGTTGTATTCAATGAAGAACATATTTAATTAAAGAGAGTATGAAAAGAACAGTGAACGCGAGTAGTAATAAGTAAAAATAGTATCAGTTGTATCAGTGAAAGTAAAATAAATAAGTTAAGTTTATATATTCAATAAAGTATAAAATAAATAAGTTAAGTTTAGTTGAATAAAGGAATAAAAATTTGAAGAAATATTAAAACGAGTGCATAATTAATTTAATATATGTTAGCTCCCAACATTTATTACGTAAAATTTATACATCAATTTTATATACTCAATCGATAGAACTACCGGCTGCGCCAAATCTGTCATGGGCCGATTCCGTGATGGGAGCGGACAGATTATTAAAGAAATCAAAAGTCACATGCATAGAGATTATCATTATTAAAAAAAACACAATTTTTATCTTTCTTCTTGGAACAACATCCAAATTTATTTATTTTAAGTTTATTGCATACATTTAACCGCGTTATCGATTCTGATTAAAGACAATTAAATTACTAAGATGGGCCGTCATTCAACTAATTGTTTTTTTGTTTCGCATACGCAAAACCAATTTAAAACCAAATTAATTGAATCAAATTCCTGAACGTCGGACGCATTAGCATCCTATTATTTCAGGTATTCAAAATTTGGTGTGAATGACGGGGGAGACTTTTATTACTATTTTAATTCTTATTTATTAATAATCTTACTTACGTGACTACTTATTATTTATTTTAATTTTCCTATTTCAATTACACACTTTTGATTTTGATTTTGATTTTGATCTTTTTTTTACTACACAACTCATCTTTTATTTTAATATTTTCTATTATTTCTTTTTTTATTTTGAACTGCACAACTATTCCTTTTTATTTTTATTTTTTATTTATTTTTTATTAACGACTGCGCTCTGAAAATCAGTGCACAGCCTTTTTAATAACTGTTGTATACATATAATAAATAGGTAACTAATTATAAGTACCGACAATGTAAATGGGACAATGTGTCAAAATACTGTAATATACTTTGTCACATTGTCACATCATCTCAAACAGTCAATGAGACAACAACATATTAATTAATAAATGTTATATCAAAAGATAAACGTGCTTTTCTTATATAAATCGGTGAACCTACAAAGGAATTATTTAATACAATAATTAGGAAACAACACATGGCGCAGTGGTTTTAAAAGGAAAAAATGGAATACAGAAAACCGGGAATATTAATATTTGAAGGCAATGTTGCCGAAAATTGGAAAAAATTTAAAAAGCAATTGGAAAATTTTATGAAGGCGTCTGATAAGAATGAAAAAAATGATGATGTCAAGGCAGCCATTTTGCTGAATTTAATAGGTGAAGAAGCCTATGATGTATTTGATACGTTCAAATTGGAAGAAGCAGAAAGGGAATCGTATGATGCAATAATAAAAGCGTTCGAAGAATATTGCACACCGAAGGTGAACATTATATATGAAAGATTCCTATTTTACAAAAGAAAACAGAATGAATTCGAAAAATTTGATAGTTTTCTATCGGGAGTAAAGAAATTGGCAAAAAGCTGTGGATTTGGTGAACAGGAAGAAGCAATGATTCGTGACAGGATAGTATTGGGAATTCATAAAATGGAACTACAAGAACAATTAATAAAATTGGGAGACCCGGACTTGGAGAAGGTAACATTAAATTGCAGATTACATGAACAAAATATGGAGAGAACAAGACAAGTACAACATGGATTAGATGTAAGTAAAATTAATATAGATAAAGTAAATACAAAACAACTTAAAAATAAAACGGACAATTATAATAAATATAATAGTACAAGCAAGCAAAACACATACAAAGAAAATAATGTAAATCACATAAAAAACTGTAGATTTTGTAGTTTTGAACACATGAAAGGCAAATGTCCGGCCTATAACCAAACTTGTAGGTTATGTAAAAAGAAAAATCATTTTGAAAAATGTTGTTTGTTCAAAAAGAAAAATGTGAAAGAAATTTGTCAGGAAAATAAAAAAGAAGTAGAAAAATACTTTATTAATAGCATTAAGAACTCACAGAAAGCAATAACACATATTAATACATGGTATGAAAAAATTAAAATAAATAATACAGAAATTAATTTTAAACTTGATACAGGTTCGGATGCTAACATTATATCATTTAATTTATTTAAACAGGAAGAAAGTTTCTTAGAGATGCACACCAATGTTTTCAACGGAATAGGAAAATTTGGTTCTCAGCAAAGATTGGAAATAAAGGCGGGTACTAGTCCAGTGGCGTATCCACCGCGTAGAATAGCCTTACGGCTACAACCGGTAGTGAAAAAGAAGCTGGAACAAATGATGGCAAATGGAATAATTTCTAGAATGGAGGAACCTGGGGAATGGATGCATGGTATGGTCGTGGTTGAAAAACCAAATGGTGACGTAAGAATATGTTTGGATCCCAAACATCTAAATCTGGCATTAAAAGAGCACTTTTGCATAATACCAACATTGGAAGATCTGGCAAATAGGATAAATGGAGCGAAATATTATACAGTAATGGACATTAAGGATGGATTCCATCAAATTGAATTGGATAGCAAATCTGCGAAATTATGTGGATTTGCTACACC
The DNA here is from genome assembly GCA_958336335.1 of Dilophus febrilis. NCBI lineage: Eukaryota > Metazoa > Arthropoda > Insecta > Diptera > Bibionidae > Dilophus > Dilophus febrilis. The sequence continues at coordinate 37,504,597 of OY284470.1, forward strand.
ATTTGGGTGTTACCATTTTAATAGATTACCATTTGGATTGAAAGTAGCAACGGAAATCTTTCAAAGGGTAAATGAAGAACATTTCGGGCAGATACCTGGCGTATTCATTTACATAGATGATGTATTAATATTTGGAAAAACATTGGAAGATCACGATAGGGCTTTGAATGAGGTAATGGAAGTGGCCAGAAACAAGAACATCAGGTTTAATAAGGATAAATTGCAATATAGAGGTGAGCAGATTAAATTTCTGGGTCACATCTTCACGAAAGAAGGAATGAAAAGTGATACGGATAGAATTAAAGCAATAATGGAAATGGAACAGCCTAAAACTGTAAAAGAGCTACAGAGATTTTTAGGAATGATCAATTATATGAGAAGATTTTTAAAAAATTTATCTGATGTGACCGCGCCTTTAAGAGAATTATTAAAAAAGGAAAATTTGTGGCAATGGATGCCGGTTCATACGGAAACTGTGAAAACACTAAAAAGAATGATAACTGAGGCACCAGTTTTGAAAATTTATGATGGAACAAAAGAAATTTTGATTCAAACAGATGCATCAAAGGATGGATTGGGCTGTTGTTTGTTTCAAGAAGGCAGACCCGTTGCATATGCATCGAGGCGTTTGAATGATGCAGAAAGGAACTATGTACAAATAGAGAAGGAGTTTTTGGGCATATTGTTTGCGTGTGAAAAATTTCACTACTATATTTATGGTAGGCATATTATGATAAATACTGATCATAAACCATTGGTATCTTTGGTGAAGAAGGATTTAAATAGGGTTCACTCTTCGAGGCTGCAGAGAATTAGAATGAAATTATTAAAATATAAATTTGAACTGACATATGTGCCAGGAAAGGATTTGCATGTACCAGATACATTGTCAAGGGCCTACTTGAAAGATGAAGAACATGAAAGTGATGAAACATTAAATGAGGTAGTGCACACCATATCGGTGTCGGAAGAAATTCGATCCAAAATATTATATGAAACGGGGTGTGATCTCATATTGGGTAAATTGAAATTGTATTGTATGAATGGATGGCCGAATGACAAAAGGATGGTACATGAAGATGTGAAATATTATTGGAGGCATCGTAATGAAATATATGTGGATAATAATTTGTTGTTTTTTAATAATAGGATAATGATACCGATGTCAATGAGAGGTGAAATGTTGAAAAAACTGCACGATGCACATTTTGGAATAACAAGAACGAAGTTAAGGGCAAGGTATATTATGTACTGGCCAAATATGGATATGGATATTGAGGAGATAGTTGGAAAATGTGCTGTTTGCGAGAGGTTCCAAATAAAAAACAGAAGGGAGCCAATGATACCGCATGATGTGCCGGAATATCCATTTCAAAAGATAGGAACGGATTTATGCGATTTTGAAGGAAAGGCATACCTGGTAATCAAGGATTATTTTTCGAAATGGCTTGAAATAATTGAAATGGAAAATAAAACGTCTGATGAGGTAATAAAAAAGTTGGTGGTCATATTCTCAAATCATGGCATACCTGAGGAAATAGTTTCGGATAACATGCCATACAATTCATATGGCTATAAAAAATTTAGTGGTGAGTATGGTTTTAAAATCAGTACAAGCAGTCCACGATATCCTCAATCAAATGGTATGAGTGAAAGTGGTGTAAAAATGGCGAAATCAATTCTTAAGAAGGCAAAAGAAAGTGGAGTGAATTATATATATGTATTGCTGGAATATGGAAATACGCCGATACCAAATTTGGGAAAATCACCAGTTGAGATAGTATTTGGAAGACACACAAGAACGAAATTACCAGTGGCCAGAAAATTATTGAAGACAGAAGGCGCCATAGGGGTAAGGAAGGACTTAAAAGAAATTCAGGAAAGGATGAAAAAGGAATATGACAAGGATAAAAGAATAAGAGAGGATCTGAATGACGGTCAGCAAATACTGATTAGAAGGGGTAAGATATGGGTTCCTGGAAGGGTGATAAGCAAATCGGGAACGCCAAGATCCTATGAAGTTGTCGATGAAAGAGGTCAACAATACAGAAGAAATAAAATAGATTTGAGGGTGTCTAATTCAATGAATGGGCATACGGGCAGGATTAGTTTAATAGATAATGACATAACAAATGATGATGAAGTCGAAAGAATGACAATAAACATCAATAACAATGATAATCAAAGAATTTTGGCGAATGAAGTGCCAAACAATTTAAGAAATGAAATAGACAAGAATGATATACTGTTAGGGTCAGAACCTGAATCAAAAACAACTAGATCCGGAAGACAAATTAAAATTCCAAATAAATTTAGAGATTATGTTTAAAATTAAAGTAATTTTGATTGTCTGATGGGGAGATGTTGTATACATATAATAAATAGGTAACTAATTATAAGTACCGACAATGTAAATGGGACAATGTGTCAAAATACTGTAATATACTTTGTCACATTGTCACATCATCTCAAACAGTCAATGAGACAACAACATATTAATTAATAAATGTTATATCAAAAGATAAACGTGGTTTTCTTATATAAATCGGTGAACCTACAAAGGAATTATTTAATACAATAATTAGGAAACAACACAATAACTTTGTGATCAGATTGATCCCTTCAATATTTCCTACTCTTGATCACTCACTGTCCGGAAAATCATATCTTCAATTTTAACTATTCAACCAATCATATGGATCAGTGCGACATGATATTTTAATAAATTCCCCTTTTTTCTTTATTTACTTTTTATGATTTTCCAGAGGTGTGAACGATCAAGAGTAGTATTATATGTATATTATATATATTTATCACTTAAAAAAAAAAAAAAAATATAAAAAAAAAAAAAAAAAAAAATATAAATGACATTCTACAGACATTAATATCGCACGTCAATTTTATTAATTTCATTCCTTTTTTTTTTTACTTTTATATATCCATATCCATTTGATCAAATTGTATTCACAATAATTTAGCGCAAAAATACAACATGTATATGATCATATTATTACAATATGGTAACACTTGCATACCTTAATAATTCACATTATTTGAATGCTATTGCCTTTTGTATACTTTATCTGATAACCTTTATTTTTGTTCCCAAGATTTTATTAAAAATATCATATCACATCATATATTAATGTTGTGTTCGGTATCTCGATCTATAGATTTAGCAGATCATATTCAGATTTAAAATTAATCTGAAAGATAAAGAACGCATTTCAGATTTTTCAGATCAATATTTGTCAAATTTAGTTTTTTTTTTTTTTTAATTAATTTATATTTTATTTGTATCACACTTTTATTTTATATTTATATTATTTTTTATTTATATTTATATTATTTTCTCGATTATTTTCTTTTATTTTATAGCCACAACAAAAAAGATATCTCTCTATTTGTCATTTTATAAAATTTATTCGTTTTTGAGTTAATAATATTGAGTGCAATCTGAAAAATCTGAAAAAATTCCAGATTATTTAGATCAGTCTGCGACTGGAGATAACGAACGCATTTAGATTAGTCTGATCTATCTGAAAATAAGATAACGAACGATAAATCTGAATTTAGAGCAGTCTGATTGATCAGATCGTAGATACCGAACAAAACATAAAAATTATAAACAATAAAATGAATATTAAAAAAGGTATAAAGATTATATTTATTAATAATATAATATTTCTTATAGGTTATTATATGATACATATTTTTATTTCTCGCGGTTGGCATGTGACATAATCATTTATCCTTACGTATACCTAGCGATATATATAGCATGTTAAATAAAACTGATAAATTTATGGATATAGGTACCGGGCGTCTCACGACATTAGTGAGTTGTGCAACAAGGAGGAAATAATACGCAAATTATCATCGGAAGTTACATTAAATTTAACAGATACGTCAAATTCACTTGATAGTTTTACTACTCTAACGAAGGCGAATTTTTTTAAACAGCTCGACGAATTGTATGCTACCATCAAAAATCAAAATAAGATAATCGATAATTTACAGGACGAATTGGAAAGGTTGCATGGCATCAATAACTCGGGACACGAGGGAACATCTAATAAATTGAGAACACGTATTGCCACATTATTCCAAAAGACATCCGGTTACAAAAAAAGCTACAAAAACTGCGCATAATACACCTATGTTTGCCACCAATATAAGTCCAACATCATCTGAAACATCACTAAAATCAGATAATATGTCGTTTTTGTGCACCTTAGTGCCACAATTCTCCATCGACCCCAATCCTAATTTAGCATCACAGGTGCGTGAATTTGTAAATGCGTGTTCATTAGCGGATACGGGAGCGTTGAACGGGAGGATGACATTATATTAGTTAAAATTTTAACCACGCGTTTAACCCGGGGTGCGTTCGAGCTAATTCGCGGTAGAAACATCGTAACGTTGGATGCGTTTATTAGGGCCATCACTTCAACATATCTCCCAGCTCGTACGGTCGATGATATTAAGGATGGGTGGAGACAGCAATGTCAACTACCAACGGAAGATTTAACCATGTTTGCAAACAGGCTAATGGTGATTCTCAATAGGGCACGCGAAATTGCGGCCGCACGATATTCGGCTGCATGATTGGTAGCTTTGGAGGCAGAAATGGAGGATATTCAGGTCAGGGTGTTCAAAACAGGATTATTGGACCCATCTCTCAAACAATTTGTATTGGCAAGCCAAGTAAAACGAATTGGATGCATTACTTGAATCAGCGATATCGGTGGAAGGAAGCCTTATCAAGACAACCGTCGGGTTTACCAACAAGTACTTATATTCCACATCCATTAACAATACAATATCCAATTGTGGGATTGATGCCTAACAACTATACCAACCAGCGCGAGCTCACATTTTGCCACCACACCAATCAAGTTGTGAATCAATATTTCATCAACCACAATTTCTACCCAATCAATCAAACAACGAGCAACACAATATGCAGCGTTCGCGTCCATTAGTACGACGTCACAACGATGCATTTGTAGACGGGCCAAGAAAATGCGGATTCTGTGGTCAATTGTGGGATATGTCCTAAGCGGACATTCGTCATTCGTACACCAGGAATAATAACGGACAGCCCAATTACACCAATAAATGCAAATGATGCATGCGATCGGGTTATCGCAAGAGGAGCAATGTTACAGTAAGAAACAATATATGCGACAAACGTCGGCAAACGCAAACGAATCCAGTCAACCAAACCGGGCGGCGATTCAGAACAACGAAGTAACATAAATTAAACCCCAAGAGGAATTACCACACTCAAATACGGTAACCACTACCATTTTAGAAGAAAAAACCTGGATATAAGATAGTGACTTACAAAATATTAAAATTCAAAAATCATAAAGTGGTAAACAAACGCAATAAATCTAATCCTGTTAAACATCAGGCAAAAGAAACATCCATGTTGTGAAGGTTACTAATCATCATGCTGTATTATCTGCTATGTATAACCAAATATTGGAAAGCAATGGTCGTCAATAGTCCTTAAGAAACTGAAAATCACGAAAACGATATAATACGCGGCCTACACGGTCAGCCAGTGCACGTGAACACGTGTCTACATTTTACAATAACTAATATATATTTAACATTCCTAATTTATTACACACTATATTATATATAAGTATTATTATAGTTTAAAGTATTAAATAAAATACTATTCATTTTGATAACTTAAAAGACTATAACATATATGATTCACAATATATGATGAGAAATATAGAAAGAACATTGTATGATGAGTAATATAGTTATACAACAAAAGCAAAAATACCACACTGGCAAACGCCAGCCGGGGCATTTATTTCAACAAAAAATGCATATATCCTTATATCCTCGAGCCCTTTACATTCATTTTCGCTTCCGAAAATAAATTCCTTTTAAGCTATATATATGTGGGAATTTAATCGACACCACTGATGGCCCATATATATTAATGTTATTGTATTAACACTCCGTTCAATAATGTGTGTGACTGACACATAGATGGCGTCCCTAGAACTAAATCAATATTTTTTTTCGCATTTGGCAACCTTTTTAGGCTTACTGTCAACATCATATGTTAATCAGATCATTTGTTTACAAGTTACAGTGCTATAAGTGACGCTATTTTTGTGTTTTAAAAAAAAATGAATTCAAAGCAATTCCGTGTGCTGATTTATCATTGTTTTTTAACGAAAAAAAATACTGTTCAATGCCAGGAATGGCTTGAAAAACATTACTCGGACTCTGCTCCATCAAAAAGAAGCATTTGTTATTGGTATGCCGAATTCAAACGTGGTCGTACAGACACCGATGACATTCCATCTACTGGAAGGCCAAATGACGCTGTTATTCCGGAAAACGTTGAAAAAACACTGAAAATCATTATGTCCAACCGTAAAGTGAAAGTGAGGGAGATTGCTGACATTCTGAAGATATCAGCAGGCAGTGTACAAACCATAATACACGAACATTTGGGTATGAAAAAGGTGTGTTCCAAATGGGTGCCGCGTTTGCTCACACCGGAGCAAAAACAACAACGAACCGATGATTCAAAGAGCTGTTTGGACATGTTTACGCGCAATAAGTCGGAGTTTTTGCGACGGTACATCACAATGGATGAAACATGGATCCACCATTTCACTCCAGAGTCAAATCGGCAGTCTGCTGAGTGGCATGCAGCCGGCGAAAGCCGCCCAAAGCGACCAAAGACGCAGCAGTTGGCTGGCAAGGTTATGGCGTCTGTATTTTGGGATGCGCATGGAATAATATTCATCGACTATCTCCAGAAGGGGGCAGACCATCAACAGCGACTATTATATAGCGTTATTGGAGCGTTTGAAAGTCGAAATCGCAAAGAAACGGCCTCATATGGCGAAGAAAAAAGTGTTGTTCCACCAAGACAATGCACCGTGTCACAAATCAATGAAAACGATGGCAAAATTGAACGAATTGGGCTTTGAATTGCTTCCCCATCCACCGTATTCTCCAGATTTAGCCCCCAGCGACTACTGGCTCTTCGCAGACCTCAAAAGGATGCTCCGTGGTAAGAGATTTGGCTCAAATGATGAAGTAATCGCCGAAACTAACGCCTATTTTGAAGGCAAAGAAAAATCGTTTTACAAAGGCGGTATCGAAAGATTGGAAAAGCGTTGGAATGATTGTATCTCCCTAAAAGGGGACTATCTTGATGAATAAAAACGAATTTTGGCAAAAAAATGTGTTTTAATTAATTAGTCACACACATTATTGAACGAAGTGTTATATATTGAATATATTAGAATTGAAACAGGTATATTAACAAATTATAGTTAATAAGTTGAAATAAAAGAGAGATGATTTAATTGTTAATAATTAATTTAATATTTGATGTTAGACATCATTTGAATGCAGTTTGAATAAATCGAGTTGAACTAGTAACAAGCATTCGCCTTGCAACCTTGGTGGCCAAATCCCACAAATGGGCGCTCAACCAAAGACCACATAAAGAATACGGTGAAAAAATGTGTAAAGATTTAATAAGTTAAGTTTTAAAAAAAAAAAAGTGTAAGTTTAACAATTAATTAAAAATAAGTGAAGGTTAAGTGAAAGTTTAAGAAAAGATAAGGAAAACTCAAGCGAAAAGTTTAAACAAAGTTAAGTGAAAGTCAAGTGAAAAGTTTAAGCAAAGTCAGGGAAAAGTCAAGTGAAAAGTTTAAGAAAAGTAAAGATAAGGAAAAGATAAGTGTAGAAAAGTTTAATGTAATAGCAAAATATTAAATCTAAAATGAAAATGAAAATGAAATGAAGAGTAGTTAAACGAAAAGAAAAGACAAGAAATATAAAAAGTTAAGAACGAAGAAATGCGAATCATCGGACTCAGATACAGAAACCGTGTCTCTGCATAAAACAGGTGAAGTACTGATATCACACAAACACCAGCAACAGCAACATCAATCGAAAACATCAAACCGTGTTTATCTTATTAATCTGTAAATCCAAGATTCAACATTGGCGGCGAGGATCAAAAGAAAAAAAAAATTAGAAAAAAAATAAACATAATGATGAACGTGGGTAACATAAGCAATTTTGGGGTTAAAACAGACCTACAAAATATCGGATCACGCTGGAAAATATGGATTGATAGATTTGAAATTTTCTTGGAGGCATCGGGCATAGTGGATGCAAATAGGAAAAAGGCAATGCTTCTTCACCACATGGGTGAGGCATGCTATGACATTTTTGTGTCATTGCCGGAAATAGGGGCGCAACAAGCGTCGGAAACAACAATTGCCACAACAAATTCAACAAGACCACCAAATAAATCAAAACTATCAACTTCATCATCATCATACAACATCAGCACCACATACGAATATCGAATTTGAGGTATTCAATTTTAGGTGGGCCAAGCCAAATGATGGAGAATCGGTGTCGCAATAATATACAAGATTGTTGGCATTAAATGCAAATTGCGAATTTCGGGACAGGGACAAAGAAATAAAGTCCCAAATAATTTTAACAACAAGCTCAAGTACATTACGTAAATATGCATTGCGGGAAAGACCAACGTTGCAAGAAATTCTCGAAACTGCAAAGACGCTGGATACCATAAATTATCAAACCCAAATCATGGAACAACGGGAGCAACAACAGGAATGCAACAAAATTCGAGTAAGTAGACAAAATCATTTAAATTTTAGTGACAAACAGTCATCATGTAAAAACTGTGGGTTTGAATGGCATGAGAAAGGAAAAATAACATGTCCGGCATACAATGAAACATGCTACAAATGCAACAAAACTGGCCAATTTGCGAGGTTATGTATGTATGTCAACGGGCGGAAACAATAAAATAGGCGAAGATCTCAACAGGAAATTTCCCACATACTAACAAAGAGAGCAGCCGAAAACGCAATATCAAGGTATCAAACCAACATTTCGTCGATATCAAAGTAGTTATGGCAACAACCAGCAAATCAGATACAATAAAAGAAATCACTACAACAATAACCACAAAGCTGGAGATAGAGTAAATAAAATAGAAGAGCAAATAGAAACCAACAGAATAAATTTATCGCGACAAAACATAAACTCATCCACAGAGTCGGTAGGTAACATTTTTATACTAAACCACATCATCAATAACATAAAAGAATAAAACACCAAGCTGCATGATAACAATAAACAACAAAGAAATACGGTTCATCATCGATCCCGGATCATCTGTAAATATAATGGGTCAACATACATATGATCAGATTAAGGAATGGCCGATCATATTTGCATACAATGCGAATCATGAATTGACGATAATGGGAAATTTTGTGGCGGAAATTAAACACAAGCAGACAGTAATAACAGCAGAGGTGTTAGTAATTGTGGGTAATGTTGAGTCAATATTGGGATTCAAGGCATCAACAGAATTAAATTTAGTTAATCTGGTATATCAGCAATCGGTCGAGTCGGAAATAAATCAACAATATATAGAAGCCAAATTTCCGAACATTTTCGATGGAATTGGCTATTTAAAAAGTCATCAGGTAAAACTACGCATGGATGAAACCATCAAGCTGGTGGCACAAAAACATAGGAGAATACCATTTCATCTAAGAGACCGTGTTGAGGGTGAATTGGAAAGATTGCTTAAGTCGAATATCATCGAAAAAGCAACGAACGGACCAACTCCGTGAGTATCGTCTGTCCAGGCATTTGCCTGTACACATGTACAGACAATAAAAGCACCTACAAATCAATCCGAGATGCGGAGTATATTGGGAATTTTAAATTATGTGGGAAAATTTGTACCTCATTTGGCAACAAATACGGAACCATTTAGAAAATTAATAAAGAAAGATGTAGAATTTAAATGGACGGTACAACACCAATGATTTTTAGAAGTAACTAAATAATGTGGATAATTTGGCTTACTTTGACATTAAAAAGAAAACGCATGTTCACGTTGATGTACCACCAATTGGATAGGGGGCAATCATCTCGCAAGGCGAGAATGAACACATAGAAATTGTCGCATACGCCAGCAGAAGTTTGTCACCGGTATGGTAACAAAGGTATAGCCAAATAGAGTGTGAAATGTTGGCGGTCAGTTGGGCTCTACAGCATTTTCACGTATATCTGTATGGAACAACATTCATAATACATACGGATCATCAACCACTAATAAGTATGTTGAAAAATACTATGTCATCTACCACAGCAAGAATCGAAAGATTAATACTTAAAATACAACAATACAATTATATCATAATACATCAAAAAAGAATAACAAATCCGGCGGATTATTTTTCGCGGAACCCAATAGTGGGAGCCGGATACTGAACAAAAGGTGAAACAATATGTAAACTTTTTGATAGAACACAACATTCCAACGGCAACGGAAACAGATAAACCATTAAAAATGGTCAAGGATGCTATTGTACAGGACAATGAGATAATATGGAACAATAAGGAAATTAGTGGATACAAAAAGATAAAGAACGAACTAGTATTTCAAAACAACGTCATACTAAGAGGAACGAAGATAATTTTACCATTATCGCTGCAACATAAGGCGATAGAACTGGCATACAAGGGACATCAAGGGATAGGTAAGACGAAACAACTATTAAGATCGAAGCTATGGTTTTCAGGAATGGATAAGATGGTTGGGCAATGTACAGAAATGGTAGGGCAATGTACAGCCTGCCAAGTGACAACGGAATATCACGAAACAAATTCGATTCAATTAACGAAAGAAACAATAGTTCCTTTGCAACAAATTTCGATGGATTTTATGGTTCCATTGACAAACGGTCAATATATATTAGTGATAATAGATGAATACACAAGATATGTGTTTGCGGAAATAGTTACAACAACCAGTATGATTGCCATAGTGGAAAAATTGTGGAAATTTTCGCACAGTTTGGAATTCCGGGGGCTGTTAGGACGGATAATGATCCACCGTTTAACGGTGCGGAGCTCAGTACATTTGCCAAGAGATGTGGATTTAGACATAATAGGATAACACCCCTATGGCCACATGCGAATGGACAGGCAGAGGGGGGAGTAAGAACAATTAAAAGGGCGATATTGTGCGCGGCATTGGAAAGCAATGATTGTTTGGCGAAATTGGAAATGTTCTTAATGAACTATCGTTCAACACCACATTCATCATCGGGGCAAACCCCATATAAAATGATGCTTGGAAGGGAGATGAACAATGGATTGCGAAGTGGAGGATGGGAAGGTGGTAAAGATGGCATTAACAACAGTGAACATAATAGATGGAAACAAAAGCGTTATGCGGATACAAGAAGAAAGGCTAAATACTATAACTAAAGATTATTTATTAACATTTATTAATAGCGCATACATAAATTCTTATTGTTAATTTCTTATTGTTAGTTGGTGGTGTTAA